>OZ021693.1:16657713-17257713 GCA_963978525.1 Ornithomya fringillina
AAATAGGTCCTTTATATTCGGAACAAGATTGTGAACCGGGGGAGCGATCGGTTCTAAAAACTTCAATTATGCATTTGTTATGAAAATGTTTATGAATCTGTGAAAAACTGTTTCCAACGATCTGTCCTTTTGAGCGTATACTGTACTTTGAAAAGGGGTTATGAATGTGGTTATTTCCGTTCTTTTTTATACGTGAAAGAAAATTCTTTTAAAGAATTATAGAAATTTTCAACGCTGACGCAAAATAATATGAATAATGTCGCATTTATAGTTCAGTAAATTTGATGGACATTTCATTATTAAACTTTTCTAGAGAGGTGACATTAATTTTGTAGTGAAGCGTAGCAAAGTAAAACCTTTCATATTAATTTTCACAATCTTATCGAGAGCGAGGAACTGCGTTCTAGTAATAGAGGAAGATTAAAAATTCCATGCTTAAGATTATCTGGTGGAAAGATTAGCAAATATTATAATTTGTCGTTTTCCTTGAGTAAGAGGTCAGATAGTTCCGTTATAGTTCTTTTTGCCTATTTCGAGGCATGCATTAGAAAATCAAGAATGGTGTGCGGTTGTGTGGTGTGTTTGAAGTACGGAAAATTACAGGTAAAAATGGAACTTCAGGCAGAGTTCTTATAAGATGAACATATAAATCGATAGAAAAGACCTGACAAAACTTCAAGAACTCAACAAAGCAGTTGAAACCATTGCATACATACGCCTATTGTGAAACAAATAAGCAGTGTTGATAACAACACTTGGGGTTATAAGTGTACACTAACTCAACACATACGCACACTTCCCCGCATTTATTTCCGGCAAATGCTAAAAGAAGGTTTTCTCCTCCTAAAAGTGATTGAGCGTGTTCTGGTCGATTTCCTAAACTGTTAGTGTTGAAATAAATCTTCAACCAAATGTTTTCCTTTCAGATGTAACACCAAGTGTGTGTATATGGCAAATGTACAGCTTTAACAACAATTAAATTCCGCATAACTCAAAACACCATATTCGCTTAAAATTGAATCTTGGGTTCTTCACGTTAAGAACTGTTACGTTGCCTGTAAAACTCCTACAATATCCAAAGTCCTTTAGTCTCTCATATACAGTTGACCCAAAGAAACTACAATGGGTACAAAAAACTTCTTTTGTGCACGTTGATACGTCTTAAATGTCCTGCTAAAAAGCGTAATTAGGCGCCAGCCACGCCATTTTGTAAATTGATGTGGAGGGTATTTAAGAATTGGCCTAATCGAAATTTAGTTTTCTTGATTCAATATTATAACCTACATAAGGTGAAATATTCTACGATAAATTATATAACGCTGTAATATTTCAAACATTCCTCGCTTTTTAGGACATCTACCCATAAACCATACATATTTTAAAACTGTCACAAAAATTCTAATTATTTTCAATTTTTAATTAAAATTTGGCGAAGGATAGTTACTTAGTTTGTAATAAACTGTACCACGTTTGAACTCAGTCGGATCATTTTTAGAAACTTATAACTCTTTTTCAGGGTACCTTTTATATGATACTTATGTACGCGTGTGCACTAACCCAAGTAAACTACATATACTATATAGAATTAGGTTGTGTAGGGCACTAAATAGTCGAATAGAGTCAATCACAAGTTTTTCAATTGCTTTTTTTTTATAAAATTTATCAACAAATTAAATTTTAATAATATATGATTCCATCTTCATCGTTACCCTAATCTGTGCTGCGATTATTATCAAATGTCACTTAATCAGTTTCACCTTGAAAACTTTGTCTTTTGGACAGCAAAAACAAAATAACTCAATTGAAGTGAAAATGAAATAAAATAGCATTGAAGGAGCAAAAAGTTAGAAATGTCAGAGACAAGCTGAACAAAGTGTAATGAAATGAATGTGAAAAGTATCCTAAAGGCAATTATAGTATACGTTGGGTGTGAATGATGTGAAGATTCAATGGAGGTAATGAAAGGAGGTATATACACTTGTGCACCCTAACACTTGTACTTTTTTTGTTTCAGTCGCATGTGCTTAATTTTATACCCAGAAGGAGAAGTCCGCGTATCCATTTGTGTGGTTGGCACTCTGATGGTAGTAAAATTTGAGATATTGAATTAAAATTTTTTACAGACATTTTTAGTTTCTCTTTTGCAGGATTCTATGTAAATAGGGTCACATTACTCAAGTGCCATGCCCTCAATCGTCAAAATTGATATATCTGCCATAAAAATTGACTTATGAAGCTGAAATACTTATAATTAGTGCAACCATCGATTCACCAAAGAGGACGTTCATTATATATAAGAACCCGACGTACAAGTTCATGTGTATTTCAAGCACAATTAAAGGGCATAAACAGATATATGAGCCGCCCACACTTTATATAATATTGGGAAGCGTATGCAAGATTTGGCGTAAGCCTAATTGTGTTTTTTACTTGTTCTCTATTCGAAAGTAGAAACACAGCTTATCTAGTCCAATAAACTTTTGATTGATTGCGATTGTGAAAGGCAATTTTGACTTTGTTTGTACAAACGCTTCAACACACAATTAGCATTTAGTGAAAGTGAATTGTATAGGGGTCGAAAACGCCTATTAATGTCAGCAATTGAAGTGTTAACACATTCTGACTCGTCATTTAACTTTGTGGCACTATCGATCATTTAATACCGCTGACATGGCAAAAAAATTTTGATGCAAATTTATCGTCCCGTAATGAATTTTATTATAAATATTAAACAAACATGTAGTATGAGAAATGCAGTGTTGAATTAAATATATTAAGGATAAGTTATGAACGCGTCAAAATTTCACACCTTGGCTCATATACATATAATGCGAGTACGATATCAACGAAAATGATTATTATTATTTGTAAGGATGTAGAATCCGTGGCTTAGATTATGTTAAAAATCAAGATTGGTTATTAATAACAATGCTTAATATATTAAAATCTCTTCTAAGTAGGCCTAGTTTTATTAGCATTGTCTTTGTAAGTAGGCTTTGCTTTGTTTTGTTTGCATAACAATGTTAAAGGACAAGTGAAAATATTATAGTCGGTCAAGCCCGACAATCAAATACCCTACACCACTACTACCTACTTGTATTTTCAAAAAATTTCAAAATGATTCATGTCAAAAAAAAATTTTTTTTTTGTTTTTGAAATAAAAGAAATATTTTTTTTTATGGGGAGTGGTTCTAAAAATGGTCCGATCCTAGCCATTTTCAAAAGGGTTTCTTTTTGGGCCAATACATATCCTTGTACCAAATATCATAAAATATCTCATAAAATGCGACCTGTAGCTTTCGCACAAATTTAGATGGACAGACAAACATCTGCATAAACTTAATATACCCTTTTCCACAGGGTATAATAAATTGACTTCAGTCTTGCCAGAGCTTTCTTACTGTGAACATAAACTAAGGAAAATAAAGAAAAGTGCCTTTCAAAAATCCCGATCTGTGTGAATCTAAATTTCTTGAAGAGGATCCTGGGAAAATCCCTGAGACTATCTCGACTATAGATTGGGACAACCCAGAGTGCGTTTCATATTTATATCATTTTCAGCATAGAGCATAAGAAAATATGTCACTCTTCTAATTAAATGGAAGGTGTACTTTTAAATAATTTATGAGTTAACACAGCGCAATTTCGCCTTTTCATTCAAATGAAATAACAATAAAGTACACACACATGTAACTAGTCACCATCATAGAGTTTTTAATTAACGATATGACAAAGTTTGTGGTATTCCTGCAAAGATACATTTCGATTAAAGTTTATAGACTCAATAAATACTTGATGGCGCTGCTGCCAAATCTAGCTTAGTCCTAAACCAATTATAGATGCTTCCAACAAAACAAGCTAATAGATGGCCTACATATATGTCTCTTTATATATATTATTTTTAACAAATAATCATCAAGCCGCACTCCTTGCTGCCTTCCGAGCATAATATCTTTGTACGGCTGCTTCAAAAACAGCTCCAATAGTTCGTTTGCGCCAGATATCCTTCTTATCAAGTTTGGGTGTAGGAGCCGGTGATTTATTATCATTATCGTTCAATGGTTTCGATTCATTTTCTTGACAATTGTTCCCTGTGCTTGAATTAGCATTATCCACTTTTTTAATTGTATCCAAGTTAATAGCTATAGTCTTGGAAGGTATTTGTAATATTTCATTAGGTTTTTTAGGCAATGATTTGACTTTCTCTTTTTCTGTTTCAACTTCTGATGGACCCTCTGAACTGGAATCATCAATACTAAAGTCTGAATCAGCATCAATATTATTCGTTAAGTGTTCTTTCTTTGATTTTAGTTCAGTTGTAGATTTATTTTCTTCTTCAAGTTCCTTCTCCTCATCGTCTGAATGATTTCGTTTTCTATAGGTTCTACGTTGTGATGGCCGCGACATAGTAATCGGTTTATAAGTATGTTCTGCATCATTATAAGATTGAGTCGTGGTGGTCGGTTTTTCAAGTTTATCTTCTTTTTCTGAACCTAGTTTTTGTTCGTATAAATAACGGTAGAAACCATCCAAATTTTTTTGTTTTGTTACATCACCAATAGTCTCCAAATAATCATTACGCTCATTTTGTTGCTCCAATTTACGCATTTCCTCCAGTTTTTTACGGTAACTAGAAGTTACAAAAGCTTCTTTATCTTTAAATTGATCACCTTCTGCCTCACGTTCTTTTTGTACCTGTCGTTCAACTCTCAGTTCATTTTCCAGCTTTCTTCTTTCAGCTGTCTCCATTAGACGAGTAATGTACTTAGGTTTTTGCAGCTCTTTACTTACGCTTTTTTTTTCTATTGTACGCTTAGTTTCCATTTCATCGTATAGTTCATCATATTGAAATATAGTGGGATCTTCGGCCAACGCTTTCTCCTGCAAATCTCGAGCCATGCGTCTTTCCATTGTACTTGCCCCGAGCGGGGCTTTCTTAACCTTTAGCTGTGGTCGAGCATTGTCTTCACCGTCTGAACTGCTGCTTTCTTGAAATATTAAAGGCTTTGTTAACAATTCTCGGCTTGATGCTGAAATTTTCTGTTTGCCAGGTATAATAAGACCATATCTATTATAATAGAAAAATAAATGAGGTATATTTACTATCTAAAAACGAAATAATATGTAATTATACGTACTGCTTGGACATATTATTTTAGAATAACAATAATACCAATTATTTTAATATATATAATTCAATTCCTTTTTTACTTCGTAATAATATTTATAATACTTGGAATTGTTAGACACTAGTTGTTTTTGATTAGTCAAAATTAATCTAAATTAGTTCACAATAATTAAATATTTGTGTGGGGCCAAATAATATTGGGACCAACCCTGAAATTTCACTCTTTCAATTGGTTTCTCTCCTTTTCAGTATATGATATATTATGGGCGTGTTGCCATTTTTCCAATTGACCAATTGCAATACCAACTAGCGGATGAAAACTGCTAACACTTCTGCCAACTTTGGAATCGATACTTAAATTTTTGGAAGCAGGAGAGTCCGACGCCTTCAAACATTGTTTCTTGGCAAAATTCTTACATAAATATATATTATTTAATTATCTATTTATTATATAAATAAACATGTTCCTACACCTTCTGCTTTTTTTTTGCTCCTCTCTAACACCATAAAATATATGCAAAAGACATAGACACATAGAAATTAAACTTTGCATAATCTTACTATAACATAAAATATTGTTTTTCAGGTTGCATTGAACGCACACCTCACTAGATAAGAAGAATTTCATTTTGCTAAGCAAAGTGGTTTTGTTCGTAGAAAAATTGGCTTTTAATTAAAAAAAATAAGTAAAGCCAAAGGAATATTAAAATCAATTTTTTGAAATATGTCGATGCAAATATTTCACGAATGCGGATACTGTTGGTGTGTTGGAACATAAAATTAAGTGAAAATTTTTCTTGACATCACGAAGTGAAATACGATTTAATACGAAGTGGTGTCACTTCTTACAAAACTGAATTAGACGGAGGATACTACCAATTAATAAATAATTTTTTTAAGTACTCTAAACTTAATTATTGTTCAATATAATCAAAAATGAGTGCTAACGATTCTAAAGCACCGTTGAGGCAAGTGAAGCGCGTGCAATTTGGTATTTTATCGCCTGACGAAATTGTAAGTTTTTGTTTAAGTTTAGGATAAGGTGAGAAATTTCTTACAATCCCTCTTCTTCAGCGTCGTATGTCTGTAACGGAAGGTGGAATACAATTTGCCGAAACTATGGAGAGTGGTCGCCCGAAAGTGGGAGGCCTAATGGATCCGCGCCAAGGTGTTATTGATCGTGGCTCACGTTGTCAAACTTGCGCTGGCAATATGACTGAGTGTCCGGGTCACTTCGGTCATATTGATTTAGCCAAACCCGTCTTTCATATTGGGTTTTTTGCTAAAACAATTAAAATATTAAGATGTGTTTGTTTTTATTGTTCCAAAATGTTGGTATCTCCACAAAATCCCAAAATCAAGGAGATTGTGTTAAAAACGAAAGGTCAACCTCGTAAACGGTTAGCGTATGTGTATGATTTGTGTAAGGGAAAGAAAATTTGTGAGGGAGGTGAAGACATGGATATGACCAAAGATGGGCAACCGACTGATCCAAATAAAAAACCTGGCCATGGTGGTTGCGGTCATTATCAGCCTTCCATTAGAAGAACAGGTTTAGAATTGACTGCTGAATGGAAACATGTTAATGAAGACTCTCAGGTACATTTCAATTTTTAGAGCAAATATCGGATATTACCTAAATTTCATATATATCCTACTATAGGAGAAGAAAATTCAAGTAACTGCTGAGAGAGTATGGGAGATTTTGAAGCATATCACGGATGAAGAATGCTTTGTATTGGGTATGGACGCTAAATTTGCTCGACCCGACTGGATGATTGTCACCGTTTTACCAGTACCACCACTGGCAGTAAGACCTGCTGTCGTTATGTTCGGGGCAGCCAAGAATCAAGATGATTTAACTCATAAATTATCAGACATAATAAAAGCCAACAATGAGTTGCGTAAAAATGAAGCTTCAGGAGCCGCAGCTCATGTAATACAGGAAAATATAAAAATGCTACAGTTTCACGTGGCTACTCTGGTAGATAATGATATGCCAGGCATGCCCAGAGCCATGCAGAAATCCGGAAAACCGTTAAAATCCCTGAAGGCACGTTTAAAAGGCAAAGAAGGCCGTATACGTGGTAACTTGATGGGTAAACGTGTAGACTTTTCTGCTCGTACAGTTATTACTCCCGATCCGAATTTGCGTATTGACCAAGTGGGTGTGCCACGGTCCATTGCACAAAACCTCACCTTTCCCGAATTGGTAACACCCTTCAATATTGATCGCATGCAAGAGTTGGTTAGGCGTGGTGATTCTCAATATCCCGGCGCCAAATATATTGTACGTGATAATGGCGAACGTATAGATTTGCGCTTTCATCCCAAGCCATCCGATTTGCATCTACAATGTGGCTACAAAGTGGAGAGACATTTGCGTGATGACGATTTGGTAATATTCAATCGCCAGCCCACTTTACACAAAATGAGTATGATGGGTCATCGTGTTAAAGTGTTGCCCTGGTCGACGTTTCGTATGAATTTGTCCTGTACCTCACCTTACAATGCGGATTTTGATGGAGACGAAATGAATTTACATGTGCCGCAATCCATGGAAACTAGAGCTGAAGTGGAAAATATTCTTATTACACCGCGCCAGATTATTACACCGCAGGTGAGTGTAGTGGTGTCATAAAATTGTATTTCTAAATTCAAATATGTTGCGCATTGTAGGCAAACAAACCAGTTATGGGTATTGTCCAAGACACCTTGACGGCTGTACGTAAAATGACTAAACGAGATGTATTTATTACCCGAGAACAAATGATGAATTTGTTAATGTTCTTGCCCACTTGGGATGGTAAAATGCCACAACCTTGCATTTTAAAACCACGACCTCTATGGACAGGCAAACAATTGTTTTCTTTGATCATTCCTGGCAATGTAAATATGATTCGCACCCATTCCACCCATCCGGATGATGAAGATGAAGGCCCTTATAAGTGGATTTCACCCGGCGATACCAAAGTTATGGTCGAACATGGAGAACTAATTATGGGCATTTTGTGTAAGAAGACTTTGGGTACCTCGGCAGGTTCCTTACTGCATATTTGCTTTTTGGAATTGGGGCACGAAATAGCTGGTCGCTTCTATGGCAACATTCAAACTGTCATTAATAATTGGTTGCTGCTAGAGGGTCACAGTATCGGTATAGGTGATACCATTGCTGACCCCCAAACTTACAATGAGATCCAATTAGCCATTAAGAAGGCAAAGGACGATGTCATAAATGTTATACAAAAAGCTCATAATATGGAATTGGAACCGACACCGGGCAATACGTTGCGTCAGACTTTCGAAAATCAAGTGAATCGTATATTAAATGACGCTCGTGATAAAACTGGCGGTTCAGCCAAAAAGTCCTTAACTGAATATAATAATTTAAAAGCTATGGTGGTGTCAGGTTCCAAGGGTTCCAACATTAATATCTCACAGGTTATTGCTTGTGTGGGTCAACAGAACGTTGAAGGCAAACGTATACCGTACGGTTTTCGTAAACGCACTTTACCACATTTTATCAAAGACGATTACGGTCCAGAGTCCAGAGGCTTTGTGGAGAATTCATATCTGGCCGGCTTAACGCCGTCTGAATTTTATTTTCATGCCATGGGTGGCCGAGAAGGTCTCATTGATACTGCTGTAAAAACAGCCGAAACTGGTTATATACAGCGTCGTTTAATAAAAGCTATGGAATCTGTTATGGTCAACTATGATGGTACAGTGCGTAACTCAGTGGGTCAATTGATTCAGTTGCGTTATGGTGAGGACGGTTTAGCTGGTGAAACTGTAGAATTTCAAAATTTACCCACGGTTAAGTTATCGAATAAGGCCTTCGAGAAGCGTTTCAAATTTGACTGGTCCAACGAGCGCTACATGCGTAAAGTATTTACCGATGATGTGATCAAAGAGTTAAGTGAAAGTGGCAACGCATTGCCCCAATTGGAAACGGAGTGGGATCAATTGTGTCGTGATCGTGAAGCTTTACGAGATATATTCCCCAACGGAGATTCTAAGGTGAGATGATATGAAAAACAATATAAAGTTCGCTTAAATTAGCTTGAATTGAGTTAAGTTTTGATGAGGATTTTGTAGAGTATCTAGAGACTATCCAAGTATATTTTGGATTATCACAAGGAAGAAGACCAAGCCTTTTAATTTTTCATTTCACATTTTAATGGTTTTTATCGTTACAGGTTGTATTACCTTGTAATCTGCAACGTATGATTTGGAATGTGCAAAAAATTTTCCATATCAATAAACGTATGCCCACAGATTTGTCACCGCTGCGCGTTATAAATGGAGTACGCGATCTTTTACATCGATGTGTTATTGTGGTGGGTAATGATCGTCTGTCTAAACAGGCCAACGAAAATGCCACTTTATTGTTCCAATGTTTAGTACGCTCTACACTGTGCACTAAATATGTCGCCGAAGAATTCCGCTTGTCCACGGAGGCGTTCGAGTGGTTGATTGGTGAGATTGAAACTAGATTTCAACAAGCTCAAGTTAACCCCGGCGAAATGGTAGGCGCATTGGCGGCTCAAAGTTTAGGAGAACCGGCCACACAAATGACTCTCAATACTTTCCACTTTGCGGGTGTCTCGTCCAAGAATGTAACGTTGGGTGTGCCCCGATTAAAAGAGATTATTAATATATCTAAGAAACCTAAAGCTCCCTCATTGACTGTCTTTTTGACAGGCGGTGCGGCCAGAGATGCCGAAAAAGCGAAAAATGTATTGTGCCGTTTGGAGCACACAACATTGCGGAAGGTAACTGCCAATACGGCCATTTATTACGATCCAGATCCTCAACGTACAGTTATCTCTGAGGATCAAGAATTCGTTAATGTTTACTATGAAATGCCAGACTTTGACCCCACACGGATATCGCCTTGGTTGTTACGTATTGAATTAGATCGCAAGAGAATGACTGATAAAAAGTTGACCATGGAACAGATAGCAGAGAAGATTAATGCCGGTTTTGGTGACGATTTAAATTGCATCTTCAACGATGATAACGCGGACAAATTAGTGCTCCGAATACGCATTATGAACAGTGACGAGAATAAATTCCAGGACGAGGATGAAGTTGTCGATAAAATGGAAGATGATATGTTTTTACGTTGCATCGAAGCCAACATGTTGTCGGACATGACATTGCAGGGCATTGAAGCTATCGGTAAAGTATATATGCATTTGCCACAGACGGACAGTAAGAAGCGCATAATTATCACGGAAACGGGCGAATTTAAGGCTATTGGTGAATGGCTGCTAGAAACGGATGGTACATCTATGATGAAAGTGCTATCTGAGAGAGACGTGGATCCGGTACGTACGTCTTCAAATGATATTTGCGAAATATTCCAAGTATTGGGCATTGAGGCTGTGCGTAAATCTGTGGAGAAAGAAATGAACGCTGTATTGCAGTTTTATGGTTTGTATGTGAACTATCGTCATTTGGCTTTGCTGTGCGATGTGATGACAGCCAAGGGCCATTTAATGGCTATTACTCGGCACGGCATCAACAGACAAGATACCGGCGCATTGATGAGATGTTCTTTTGAAGAAACTGTTGACGTATTAATGGATGCTTCAGCTCATGCTGAGACGGATCCCATGAGGGGTGTATCAGAAAATATAATAATGGGTCAACTACCGCGTATGGGTACTGGTGAGTAACGGAATGCTTTCAGTTTAGTAAACTACAATAATAATGGCTAAATTTCTGTAAGGTTGCTTCGATTTATTATTGGATGCTGAAAAGTGTCGCTTCGGCATCGAGATACCCAGCACTTTGGGTACTAGTATGTTGGGTGGTTCAGCTATGTTCTTTGGTGCTGGTTCCACACCAAGTATGTCACCGCCTATGACGCCGTGGGTTCAGTGTGGAACACCCAGGTATTTTTCGCCATCCGGTCACAGTAAGTATTGGTTCCATATTTTGAAATAACTACATCGTACATCAACATTTAAATATAAAGTGAACAAGCAAAGGAACTATATTTGGCTTAGGCGAAGTCTTAAAACCCTGCACATCTACACATATATAGAAATAATGGGTGTGGCAAGTCCTAATTACGCCTTTTATGGTTTATATTTTACATATCATCTAACAAACAATCCCCATACTGTCCTACATAAGTTTTTTATAAATTATAAAAGTGCTTGTTATCCGATCCCGCACGATGAATGGGCATTAAATGTCAACTTCATAACTCAATTCTTGAGGCTAATAGACAGATTATTATTCGTTGTGGGAGTTGTGGCGTGGGTGTAGAGAGATTCTGCCTTATTTAAATACCAACCTAGCGACATTGACTAAGAATGGCTGTAACAAACTTTAATTTTTGATACCGTCAGCGTCCCAATAACACAAACGAGCATGGCTAGTTCGATCCAATATGCAAATAAATAATTCATTGTACTACTCTGTGATGCAGGGTTTAAAAATGTATATAAATTTTATATTTGAATGTTTTCAATTTAGTTGAAGTGGGATTTTTCAATTAAAATGATTTTGTTTAATTTCAGTGAGCGGTATGACTCCAGGTCCTAGTTTTTCACCATCAGCAGCTTCGGATGCATCAGGCATGTCACCCAGCTGGTCTCCAGCTCACCCGGGATCTTCGCCTAGTTCCCCTGGGCCATCTATGTCACCATTTAATCCCTTATCACCGAGTGTATCACCGTCTTATTCGCCAAACAGTCCCAACTATACATCATCTTCGCCAGGCGGCGCCTCTCCCAATTATTCACCGCTCAGTCCAACTTATTCCCCAACTAGTCCAGTGTATGCTGCGACCAGTCCTCGTTTTCAATCAGCAACACCCAATTTTGGTAATCAATCAAGTGGTTATTCAACTACAACAAGTTATTCTCCGTCGTCACCCGTATATTCGCCAACTTCAAACTATCAACCTTCGAGTCCGTCATTTTCTGGTAGTGGCACAAATGTATATTCACCCAGCAGTGCTTATTCGCCAACATCATCGAATTTTTCACCAAACTCGCCGTCTTATTCACCATCATCACCATCATACTCACCTACGAGTCCCTCTTATTCGCCAACATCGCCAGCTTATTCACCCACTTCTCCATCTTATTCACCCACATCCCCCACTTATACACCAGTCACACCATCTTATTCGCCAACTTCTCCAAACTTTTCCGCTTCTCCGCATTACTCCCCGGCATCGCCAGCTTATTCGCAGTCGGGGGTTAAGTATTCTCCAACATCACCCAAATATTCCCCACCGTCACCATCTTATGACGGTTCGCCCAGTTCACCGCAATACACGCCCGGTTCTCCACAATACTCTCCGGCTTCACCAAAATACTCACCAACATCTCCTCTTTACTCTCCAACTTCACCTCAACATTCTCCCGCTAATCAGTACAGTCCTACCGGTTCAAATTATTCTTCAACTTCGCCACGTTATTCGCCAAATATGTCAATTTATTCACCAACTAGCACCAAATATTCACCCACTTCTCCGACCTTTACGCCGATACGTAGCTATTCACCCACATCGCCCATGTATTCACCAACGGCCCCATCGCATGGTTTTTCACCTACCAGCCCAGCTTATTCGCCCAGTAGTCCCACTTATAACGAAGAGAGCGACAATTAAGTGTTTTTATGGCATCTACAGCAAACACATTTTAATGGTTACTTTTATACTTATACGGTATAGAGAGTCAGCGAAAGAGAGAGAGAATAAGTCGAAAACTCGCAATTATAAAAAAGAAAATGCGTTTCTTTATACATGTTTAAAAAAAACAAAGGGTTCAAATACGATTTACTTATCTTATATTTTAAGATTATAAATGTGAAGTGTCGTCCCTTTGTTAGTAGAAATACAATCTTACAATTAAATAAAAGACGTAATTTTATTGGTAAAGTGTTTTATTGAAAGGATTGTTTCTCTTAATGAAATTGGGGAACTTATCATTTTACTAATAATTAGCGGTCATGCAGCTCTTTCAATACCCATTCGTTCATGTGGAAATGTTTTAAAATATTGAATTTTATTTTTGATGTGTTATATATATATTATATTATATTACATACATACGAGCTAGACCAAATGTGGGAAAAACCAAAAGTTGGCAAATAATTTTGGTCAAGTTTGTATATTAGTAGGAGGAACTATACGTATTATAAACTGACAACACGTTGCTGAAGTTTAAAACTATAATTTTATGGAGTACGCAGGAGGAGAAATCTCTACGAATGATGTAATCTGAGTGATATTTTAAATTTATTTTTACGAGTTATAATTGAGAGTATATGTACCCCGTTTGCTTCGTAATGTCAGTCCGTGTGCCTCTCAACACAGATATTTTGTACAAAAATTACTGCACGCAAGTTTTATTTAATTTAAGCGAAATTGGTTGAGAGCCACGCTCACAATTAACGAAATTGTCACAAAAATCGTTCTATAAATTTGAAATTTTGCGCGTAAAAAGGTGGCAAATATGCGTGGGGTCGTTTAACTGACACGCCCGCAATTTACAAAAAGTCTTTTGGCGCAGAATCTAACTGGCATGTTCGTACGCAATCCGTACACGATTAGAGAACGTATGTAGGTACCCGCTACCTGCCCACGGTTTCTATATAGATGGGGAGGATGGTTAAGAGGTTTGGCTTAAGCCAAATTTAGCTTTTTTGCTTATTTTGCCGTTAATTACTATGAGGTAACACTAACAAAAGTGGCTGTTGGAGTTGCTGATAATGACCATGATGAGCATGATTAAGGAATGTTTCACGCGGTCAGGAGATTGTATCTTGAACGTTGGCATAATTAAAATAATTTAAATTGTATTCATCATTGAATAGACCAACATCCGGGTCTTCGCCACCGTTAGCATTGTCACTGCAAGAGGGATGATTGCGGTTACGTGTGCGCGATGACATTTGCATATCTAACCCTAGTGCGTCAATATCAGCTACATAATATTGCGCGGACGTGTGTGCACTGTTCGTACAGTGGGACAGTGATGATGATGGCGTAGTATGTCTTAAACCACTCTCATTAACCGCAACATCTTTGTGTATGGGGTTCAAGTAATCTTCTGAAATAAAAAAAACTTATTATGTCACGCAATATTGTTAGATAGCTCACTTTTTAGTTCATATATACCATTATCCAAGAGAACGTCCTGATATGTACTAATTATATTTTGGTTGACTGCTTGCACCTCTACATCGCGGTGTATGCCATTTAATATTTGACCGGCCGTTTTGCGTAGCTCTTCATCACTACATAAGAGATCAGCGTAGGGTAGGGTGTGCAATACAAGATTACTCGCATCTAATACATTGTCGGCACCGTTACAGTGGCTATTGTCCGATTGCTGCTGTAACATTTCCTGTTGTAAAGTAGCCACTGCCACGGCTGCTTCATCGAATCCGCAAACTTTATTATTTGTAATGCTATCGCTTTCAGGTTGGCAATTGAATGTCCTGCTAGCTTGTTCCTCTTTTAGTGTACGTTGTTGTTGTTGTTTTTGTTGTTGATGATATTCTAGTAAACGTTCTCGATTAATGGCTTCCATTTTAAAAAATAATTCTAGTCGTTGTTTTTTCTAAAAAGGATATAAAACTTCTTAGTGGGATGATTTCATTTAAAGTCAACCATCACATGCTTACATGCTCCCACGCCAATACATTCTCAGCTGAATCACCGCTATAAATTGTCCATAAATGGCCAGCACCTTGCGGTGCTTTAATACCTTTACGAAAATGTGGATTAATTGACAGATTGTGGCGTACGGAATTTTTCCATCGATCATCATTGGATTTATAGTACGGAAAACGATCTCTACGTAATCAAATGGAAAGGTTGGAAAATGAAATTTTCTATATTTGTTTGTGTTGTTAAAGTCAAGTGCACGTAAAACTTTCTTGCGAACAAGTAACCTCCTACCACTAATACTTCAAATGCTTAACAGTTCTTATTAAAATCTTCAGTATCTTTTTATCGACCTTAACATCATCGGTGGCTTGAGATAAAAATTGTATATACTCGCGTTCTTGCTCAAATATTCAAATAAACTTAGTAAACGGAGATATTGCAGCTTAACATTTCCTAAAATTACGTCCCCCTTATTTATGTTACTTTTGATGTATGCGGGGTGGTGGCGGATTTGTTTAATGGCTAAAACCAAAACCAAACTGAAATGGGTTTTGCGTGTTCTGCCACTTGCGTCTAAATACGATCACAAGTCAACAGCGTGGGGGTGAATAATACATACAAATAAAATAACTTAAATGAGATTTTCATGTCTATATTGGGAGTTTCCTAAGTTTGTCATTGCATTTGCAACGCCCTGAATCAGAATCAAAACGTGTCTGTCTGTTGTTGACATTCTCACGGTCTTAATTTTGACATATTGAGACGAAACTTCCAAATACTTATAGTTTCTGCACGGAGAACGGTATTTACATTGGGCATAATCGGTCAAGAGCCACGCCCAGAATTGACAAAAATCTATTTATCTTCTAAAAAACTTGAGCAGTAGACTTGGAATTTAGTACACATACTATTGTACACATTAATACGACATTCACAGATGTGCCAGAGATGGGCATAGTTGCTTAACAAATACGCCCATGATTTACAAAAAACCTCACTCGACGTAAAAGGCGACTTGCAAGCTGATATGTAAAACATACGATATTAGAGGGCGGAATTATGTACCTGCCACGCCCCCAGTTTGTCTGTAGATGTGGAATCTTTCTTACTTTTTACGACCGTGTAAGTTAAGTGTTTGGTAACTTTAATAAACAAAAGCGTGGTATTCATACATACTTATGTGTACTTATGTGCTTGATATATACATATATTTCTCCAAATGGAGTGTGCGCATTGTTTGTGTAGTGTCCTTTCTTAAAAAATTCAAGTAATAAGAGTAAAACAAAACAAAAAATGAAATTTCGATTTGCGTGCCTAAAGTTTTCAGAAGCAATTTACGACTACAGTGTGAGTATGAATTTGCCATTAATTCGTTCGTTCGTTTATGCAATAAAAATGTTATAGAAAAAGTTTTAATTGCTACTGGTCAAAGTTTTAATGGTTTTCTTCAGCTACTATGGAATATGACCAATGGCACACATTTAAAATCACCCCAATAATAGCTTGTCTTCGGAACTCTTACAATACAATAATTTAGACAACACTCATACGCCCCATGGCTCCTTACCACGCCACATACATATTATTTGTTACTTTTTAATACTTCTAAGATGCCAACAAACTGTTTGATAGAAAGTCATATTCACGGCAAATTTTAACAAGAAATCAATCTATACATTAAATATTATTTTCGTCCAGTCGCTTAAATAACTTAAAGCATTAATAAATAACGTCCGACCAAATTGATAACTACTAATGTTTCCACTAATTTCTTGTGCATAATGAAATACATAAACAAATATAAAATAAAAACGAATCACACGTCCTTAAATGATATCCTTTCTATAGGGTGCATGATTAGAGATAAGGCAGGAATTATCCGACCAAGCACAATCTTGGTACAGCATTTAATGGTTCACTTATAAATATGTATAAATTTCCATTTCATAGGTATGTGGCTTTTGTGGCTGTGAGTGATTTTTGTTAATAGTGGGCGTAACGGATTTTACTCAATTTTTGCGGCCTAATCGTCTTGTGATTGTCTTCCACATATTTTTTGCATTAGATGAGGTAGACTTGTGACTATTTTTAAAGGGGTCAACAAAATAATTAAAAAATTATCAGGAATAAATTTTGACCTATTCAAGATGGTCATGTTAAATACAGTTTTTTGATGGAATTGTATAATAATCACACATACGCTCTCCATTGCTGATTTTGTAACAGATATGTCCAGGGTGTGTGTGTTTTTTGTTTGTTGTAAAACCCGGTGGGCTATTTAACTGTAAACTTTTCTTTCTTCGTGCACTATAATCAATAGCAACAACAACAACAATAACGTCAAGTTTACAAATCTGCTGTTGGCTGGTTATAAAACAAAACCTAAAGGTCTTTGGCTGGTTGATGGGCTTCTACATAGAATTTATTCTTTTACAATAAGCAGCGAGCCAATGAGCCAGTCACTCAACCAACTAGTCACTCACTCACTCATTCATTCAGTCAGCCATCCTTTTGATGACTGGTTTTCGTACTACACACCATATGGCACGAGGCTACAATTTTTGTACATACCATGTATCTGTGAACATGTGTATGTGTAAATGTAGTTGTAGAGTAAAAATAGTACTTATGTTTAGGATTCCAAAAAAAAAAAAAACAAAACACATCACGACGTATTTTATTTTTGTTGAAGCTCATAAATTATATTCTTCCAGGCACAATGGAAATACATTTTATTTTGCTTGCGGTATCAGCCAAGTTCTTTTCTATTCATGGTATTTAACATTTTTTCATTTTTTGTGCCTCATAATCATTTAAGTTAAGTTAATATGATTATTATTGTTGGCAATAATTTATGGCGATATGATTTTTTAGGCGAGCTGGTAAAGTTAGAAGAACGCGTGCATGGCAATATGCATTCGGAATGCCATTCGAGAAACATTAAGAACCAGAAGTAGTCGTGGGTGCTTTAAATGGACATTATTTGATCATAAAGGTTAATGACATCTGCGGAAATTGAAACAAATTTACAAATATGGACTCTTTGCGGTGACGGTGAGCTTTTGCACCACCTTGACGCAGCGTCTCTTCAGTTGTTGACCCGCCAAGATTGCCCGAAGAAGAAATATGGAGTCATACAGTTCAAATATTTACTGATATCGATTTGATTCTAGGGTTTTATGGACGACGTCCCTAAAATATATGTAATATGGAACACATTTATGTGATTTATGTGACCGCTCCTGCTTTAATACATTGATTAGTTATAAAAAGACGTGAGATTTTAGTGCTGAACAAGGGGGTGTCTGTTATCCGATTCCACCCAAGTGATGGGGTGGAAATTTATATATAAACTACCCCCATGGACTCAAAATATCTCCACGAAATTTTATACCAATACCACAGTTGGACTTTCCAACAACAGACAAACACACAGGTAGACGAATATGTCTAGATTTGAGTTGATTTTGGTTCTGATCAGTTGTACAGTTAATATTGTGTAGGGTCTCCTTTTATGTATTGCAAACGGAATAACAAACTTAGTAAGATCCCATTATAATACGGATTCTGTGGTGATTTAATAGTCACGAGAGGTCTCACAATGTTTTGCGGCCTCGGAATTGTGAACTATGTACTGTACAACACGTTCTCTTATATGTTACTTCTGTTCATTAAGGAGTGCCCAAAAAATTGTCCCTCTTAAAGCCCTTATGTACCTTAACAGTAGCGTATACTGCGTAGAGGGTTTAAAAAGTAAGGTTTTGGTAAACTGGACTAAGAAGGGCTTAATTGCAAATATATGTTTCCTTGTTTGCGAAATTATAGCCACACAAGAGTAGAGGAGCATGAAATAACGGAAAAACTTTTTAATGATTGCCTGCTAACGTCAATTTACCGTATAAATGGAATGAGAAATTCTTGAAAAGGAATGAGAAAATGATTTCTCAAAAAAAAAGTTTTATGAATAAAGAAAACAAATTACGACCTTCATGACAAGTAAAAATCGCCTTTCGTTTCAATACACGCATACTGTTCACTTGTGAAAGGGGTTTTTACCACATTGAAGAAAACTAAATGCTGTAATGAAGTGATGACAAAATTTTTTAATGATAATAATTATTAAGGAAAAAAATCGATTAACTAACGGGAATGAGGCAATCATTGCCTGAAAGGTCATGAGAAAACATTTCATTTGCCATAAAAACAGCCATATACCACATGGTCAATAAACACCTTATCGGTTAGTCGTAAAAAAAGTATACTCATTATTGGAAAGCTTGCGCGTATGACACCTGAACCTTTACGTAGTTATATGGCGTTATTCAAGCGTGTCCGAAAAGGTGTATTGATCAAGAAAAGCGTCACGTGGCGGTTTGATGTATATATGAACAATTTTTAAAAATCTGCAACAATTGAACAATAAAAATATTGCAGTACCTGTTCAATGACTCACTGAGCAGACACACAACCCTTAAAATTAAAGTTAAAGGTTAGAAAATACCAGTTAAACGATGCAAAACGTTTTCAATGCCAACATATAATGTAAGCAATTAATAACTGCTATTCTATTACCCCATGCTTAATAACATTATGAGAAATTGGCTTGTATGAAGACTCAAGCCAGCCCAAACTACCGCCGCATTGAGCGGGCAGGATATTAAAATGTATTTCAGGGACGATATTGTTTTAATATCCCATCTACATAAGATGGGAAGTATACAAAGTTTGGTGTTCTGTTTGCACTGCCCAGAAGGAGGCCTCAAGGTATATATATTTTAATCATTACATGGCCTGGACATGACATTGCGTAAAATCGTTCAAGAGCCACGATTTACTACAAATATTTAAAATTACCCCATACATGTGCCAAAAGTGGGCGTGGTCGGATAATATAATCGCAGAAAATTTGCAAAGAATCGTACTTAGCGTAAAACGCGTTTTGCAAGCTGATACTTAATGTATAAATATATAGTAATAGGGGTCGGAATTGTGCACCTGCTACACCCACCCTTTATAAGTATATGTGGAGGGTATTTATGATTCGGCCAAAGCCAAACTTAGTTTTTTACTTGTTTTATTTGTTTTCGAGCCATTTTCATTCCACATGTCAAAGATGAGAGAAAGGAACGAAATATCAAACATACACGTACAATATTTGTTTTTATACCTCTTAAGTAAATTTGTTTTATGGTTAATACGAACGAAGTAAAATAAGTTCATAAAACAAAAACTTGTAATAACCATCCACACAATACCTTTGCGCTTGTTTCTATTTCTATATTCACAACGTTTTATTATCACAAAACTATTCAGGATCTTAGTTATTTCTGCAGCCATTGTAGGATTGATAGAATTGGTGGGCAGGTGCTTTACAAACTCTGTGTTCAGAGATTTGTGGGGTTACTTATGTTAAATTATTTTGTAAAACTATGTGAAATTTATATTGAATAAAAACATGCAATAGCTGATTAATATTTCACATATTTTTAAGTGTTTTTGGGTTGCTATACTCGAATAAGAAAAATTATTTCCATAATTCAAAGCCATACTTCGTCCAAAATTGTATATACTGCTTGTGCTTCAACTAATCATGTATTTATTATTATTATTTGAACTTTTATTTCCTTTACATTAAGTTTGTCATATTATGTGCACATTTCAGAGCAAGGCTTCACAAAGTATTATGGCCACAGCAATATAGATTTACTTTTGTTAAAGCAACAAGTTCTTGCATTTTCGGGCAATTTGTGCATTTAGGTCTAAACAAGTGAGAAAACTACATACAGATTAGGGCCAAACCATGGATACTCGCCATCTAAAAATCTACATATAATTACATGTTCCTAATTCCTGCGCCACTTGTAGGGTAGATTAAGTAGATTAAGATTGTGAGGATGTTTGTAACTCCTAAGCGGCAAATGCCACACCCACCTTCAATCTGAACCGATCAAAATCTGAATCGATTCAATTATGTCTGTCTGTCCGTTTGTGTGACCATGTAAATTTGTACGCAAGCTTCAGGTCGTATTTTTTGAGATATTTCAATGAAATTTGGTGTAAGGACATGTATTGGCCCAAAGGGGAACTTTATTGAAATGGGACTAGATTGGACCATTTTTATACCCTCCACCTTAGGGAAGAGGGTATATTCATTTTGATCATGCGTTTACAACACATCGAAGGAAGCGTCGGAGACCCCACAAACCATATATATTCTTAATCAGCATGAAAAGAGAAATCGTTTGAGACATGTCCGTCCGTGTGTCCATCTGTTGTTGGCACTCTCACGGTCGTAATTTTTGAGATATCAAATTGAAACTTTGCATACGTATTCTTAGTTCAATTTCGCTGTTTCGTATTGAAATCGGGCAAAATCGGTAAAGAGGCACGCCCACAATAAACGAAAATCTCATCATACCTCGAAAAAATTGTATCTTTAAAAATTATATATCACACAATACTATGCCTATCAAGTTGAAATTTGGTATACATATAAGCGGTACATTTGCCCAATACTGTGCCAAAAATGGGCGTGATTGATTAACGCAAACGCCTATAATTAAAAAAAAACACTATTTGCGTAAGTACATGAAATAGTCATATACATAAATATGGCAATAGAAACTTATTTTTTAGAGGATTATGAAAGGTGGAGGGTATTTAAGCTTCGGTCTTAACCGAACTTCTCTATCTTGTTAGAAGTCCTTTCTATATGATCTCCTACTATTTTTTGAAATATTCGGTGAAACTTAGTACAACGATATGATTGATCCCAAGAGCAACCCTATTGAAATGGTAAGGATCGGACATGCCCTACATCGGAGGGTCCTGTTATAATAAAGTTCTTTATACTGCAAAAAATCTCAATTCTTAATATTTTTTGATCTGAGTTACAAACATCCGCACAAACTTAATATGCCTTAATATTACCACAGGGTGGTGCAGGGTATAATTATTGTGTCATTTTCATCATTTTCAAATTTTTTATAATATAAGTGTATATAAAAAATTTAATTTTTCATTTATTATAGAAATAAAATTAAATTGAATAATACATCAAGTTATTGTTTATATTCGGCAAGTGTGGACGTGAATCGATTTTAACCATTCTAATTAGGAAAGTATCTATATATAGCAAAAGTACGAATTATGAAAAGTTTTACCGCCTAGAGTACCGAATAGATGGACAGATAGACGAATATTAAACAATAATAAACCAATTTATATGAATATTTATAACTTAAGGGAAGTCCCGCGACCATTTCTGTTAGCTGTAATTGGAATTAAAACAATAGGTTTTGTGCCATTAGTTATTTGTGCAACAATATTCTAACTTAGAATTACAGCAGATAAATATTTAAATAGCATTTAATGGAAATGTGAGATGATGATTGATTGTCAAATAAACATAATTGCGTATAAAACCCTCTCTTTATTTTTTCCAGAATGGCTACTACATACTTCGCAACTCTCGGGTCGTGTATATTTTGAAACGACAAAAATTACACTCAAGGTAGTATCATCAAGTGTCGAAGCGATTTTGACCAGTTCATCACAGCGAAATTCGCGTATTATCAAACTACAGAGGATAATAATTATACGTTTTGAAAAGTTTTGTATGTGTAAAATAAGTACATAAGTATAAAATATTTAAAAACGTTCGCACGTGTGTTTTCTAAATCAGAATCCAAAAAGTTTGCCGAAATACCAAGTAGCTGTCAAGCCTCGTGTCTTGATTTCGTTTTAAGAATCAATCCTTAATTATTCCGAAAGGTTTTGAGTTACTTCCTACGTGAGAATAAGGTGACCGCACCAAAAAATGTTTTTTAATTGTGTTGCAAAAACTATTTTTTATAGCTACTCGTGAAGTTTCGTGCGATTTTTTATGCTTTTTCTTTTATGCGGTTCCTATCTATCTAGCACACAAAAACGGGTTTGTGTGCATTTAAAATAATAACTTAGACAGTAATCAAAGGCAATTTTAAATATTGAAATTTTTGTCTACATGCGCGATTAAGAAGATATACTTAGCTTACGCTAAATCTGGAATACCCAGCGCCTTTGGGCAATAAGTCATAATAAGTTATGGGTGTCATCTCAATGAATATTGTATAAATTCGCTTATGGTAAAAATTTTCTGGTAAGCGAGGCCTATCCTTCCCATATTTATATATATATTGTATATATTGCAGTAGTTTCTAATTCAATATAAATGAGACTCGAATGCGAAAATCGGGTTATAGCCCAGGGGTGACAATCTTTTTTGGTTTTAGGTTAATAACTTATTTATTATGGGTTCCCAATATCTTAGAACGACTGTAGTAGACTTCCCCATTATAACTTGTATTCTAATAAAAAAGCTGTTCATTTTCTTCACTTCACTTCATTTCATATCCTGTAATAACGGAAATCATTACTGGATTTATCTAAACAGGGAAAATCAACGGCAACAAATTCTTTACTGCAGTTCTGTTTAATTTGCAACTTGTTGCAAAAACAACGAAGTTCCTTAAAACATAAACAAACAAACAAGCATATAAATGAAAAACTTTTACCAAAGATATTCCTAAAGTAACAACAAACAATAAACGAGCATATATGCACATTAGAGGAAAGTAATTAACACATAATAAATGTACAACAAAACATTACGTATTTTAGGAATATTGAAAACACTTTTATAACAAACAATTAAGAAAACTAAATTTGGCTCTAATAGTGTATGTATTACGTATCAGCTTGCAAGCCTAGTTTTATGTTGAATATAGTTTTTCGTAAATTGTGGACGTGTCTGTTATCCGACCAAGCCCATTTTGAGCATATCGGTGCATAAATAAAAGTACTTGTATAAAATTTCAGCTTAATATCTCAAAATTTACGCCCATGAGAATGCCAACAACAGACGACACACAAACATAAATGTCTAAATCGACTCAGTTTTTGATGCTGATCAAAAATATTTATACTGTGTAGGGTCTCTGACGCCTCCTTCTAGGTCTTGCAAACGTAAGAACAAACTTAGCGTAGCCTCATCACTAAGGTGGAGGGTGTAAAAATGCTAGGATAATTAGGACCTTAATTGTCCTCTAAGGTTGACAACTATATTTACATTTGTGAAGAACAATTCAATGAATTGTTCAATGATTTGTTCATTGAATTGAATAGTTTTCTTTTTCAAACGAATACGGGAACACGAAAGCTTCCCGAGGAGTACATATGCAAATATATCTTTAGTACTTTTAAGGAAAATGGAAAACAGAAAATTATTTTTAATTCAATAAATTATAATAAACTATAAAATAAAATAAATAAACTATATAATAAAAATAATAATATAAAAAATTATAATAAACAACATAATAATAAATTAAAGAGAACAAAAAAGGACTCAGAATTCATTTTTTATATGTCAAGGTATTTGTGGCTAATTCTAAATATATTGTTTTACTTCTGATAAAGTACAAATTATTACTGCTATATAAGGAATGAGTGCTTTTGTTGAGTTCAACATGGATTATATGAAGTACACTTGTTTTCGCTGTTTATTAAACAAATTGAAAAACTTTTCTTTGTGCGGAAATGTAAAATAAAAAAGTGAAACTTTTAAAAAGTATCTTTTTTGCACTGATATGACCAATATTAAAGAAAAAATGGTGTTACAATACTTACGAAATCCATTGGTATATGCCAGACACTGTTAATTCACCCTTATCCTCGAGGGCGTATTCAATAAGTTCGGTGTAGGTAAATGGTGGTTTCTTTTGCCTGTATATATACACGCAGAGTAAGATGGAATATAGCAAAAGGTATATAATATTTATTGTGGTTAGGACATGCGTATTTCAAATTTGTTGAAGCTGACTAGAGGCACAAAAGTGGAAAGCAACCATTTTTAATGATTTTTTGCATACTACTTACTCTAGAATGTGTGTTTCCGCTTGTAAATTATTTTCCGTAGTTATCGTCATCTGTTGGCTATCACAATCATGTTGACCATCAATGTCGGATGTTACCTCCATAACTAGTTCTTCAAATTTTTTACCAACTTTTGTAATATTTTTGGGGGAACGTGACTGTTCTTTATTTAAATAGCCATTGCTTGCATTGGAGGTTACTGAACTGACTTGAGTTATGGAGTTTTGATAGGAAGTTATACTATTTGTTGTGCTGTTCGATTGTACATTGCGACCGGACTTTGATAAATCCGGTGATAGATGAGGCAGTTCATCGAATTTGAAATTTAACAGCCACGATAAATTTTTATCCTCAAAATCAGTTTCATTTTCGTGATTAACACTTAAATTATTTATATTTTCATTTTTTGAAGGTGATAAAGTTAAGTCCCTTTGCATAGATGTACATCGTGATGGTGGCATAAGAAAACTAGTATCTCCCGTTGGATTGGAGTAATTGTTATGACCACTTAGTGAATGTAAAGGGATTTCTGAATTTTTTAACGCTATCGTAGGTTTTAATTGGGTAATTTCTGTTTGTAAACTGGAATTGTAGCGATGATCTAATTCGAGCAAATCTGAAGCATGCCAATTATCATCAACGGAACTTTCGAATTCAGCGGTGGTATTAACACAAATCGCCGATGTGTTTGTGGTAAAGATGGGTCCGTCTTCTGCCGCCATAGTACTGTTACTACTAACGGGAATCAATAGGTTGGGCTCATAATCGAGCAAATCACTCATAAAACCATTGCTCGTTATAATATTGAAATGTGATGTGTGACTATTCAAACTTGATGATGCAGTTCCGTTTTTATTTATTATTTCTCCTAAATTTTGATTTTCGTAAATTTTCTTATCTTCCACATGACGTTTCTTCCAACTCTGGGCATTGTCTTCCAAGTGTACGCAGCATTTTTTTTCATTTTTACATTTCGCTTCTTTTATATTTTTACCATCATTGCCTTTGTGCGTCTGCATGTCTTTTTCATTATTAAGTTTACGTTTTAAAAAATTTTCATATTCATTTGATTGTGACGGAATGGGGGGCGCTGTTATACCGCCTCCATTATATATATTTGTATTCACTATCATAATAATGACTTTTTTGCTTTCGTGACGTTAATCACATAACAGAAAAAAGAAAATCAAATATTTTCAAAATTTTTTTCAAAACTTTTCCAACTCATGCTGTGTTTTTTTTTCTATTTATTAAATTTACTCATTGTGTATTATAATTAAGATCTTTAAGAGTATTTTCAAACCCATTAAACTATTAATAACAATTTAATAGTAGTCAGGTGCTTTATCCTTAATTAACCGTTAAAAGGATGTTATACTCTCTCACGTTCACTTCCAACTGAATAGTGTAGACATTGCTGGTATTGCTTAAACCATACGGGTATGTGAAATATATACTAGATATGTTTGCGAACTCTCTTCTTAACGGTTTCATTCTGAAACAAAACATAAAAGGATAAAATTCACCACCATTTTCATATAAAAACACCTTTGCTGAGTTAACTAAACGAATTTCCGCATAAGTGTGGCCACTCTTCTGCATTTAAAACAAACGAGTGGATATATTGTTAGTCGACCGTTAGGATTTCTACAATATATGAATATCAGCTCTTTACTTACTTGCTTTCTTTTTATTATAAGAACGTTTACGTTTAATCCACTGTGATGAAATTTTGCATTTTTCGATGACATTACATTGATGTCTGAATGAAATGGATATTGAACGAAAGAAGAAAAAGGCGCAATGATAATATTTAATATTTATTATATAATTAATATATACGCTCGTAGATGCTCCTATAATAAAATATTTTTGCACGTGCCTTAAGAAAATCAGTTATTAATTTGTTCCTAACATAATAGATATCAAGGAAAACGACTTTATGAAAAGAATGTCAAAAGCCATTATCTATACTAATATACTAATCTATACTAATATTATAAAGAGGAAAGATTTGTATTTTTGTATTTTTGTATGTAAGGAGTAAACTCAAAAACTACTGGACCGATTTCAAAAATATTTTCGCTATTAGAAAGCTACATTATCACTGAGTAACATAGGCTATATTTATTGCAAACAAATGTTGGGGACATTCCTGGACATTCCTACTATTACTAACCCAAGGTGTAAAAAAATTAGTCATAAAATATCTTTCATCGAATACGCTGCGGAAAGTATTGATGTTAAAACAAAAAAATGTTCTACAATATTATAGAACATATCAATATCTACAAAAAACTTCGCGAGACCATATGTCCAACTATTGTACTTATGTCACTATAACCGCTTTTTATACCCACCATTGATAGTAATATTGCCAATTAAGAAATTAAGTATTCACAATAAGTATTTTACAATATTTAAATAGTAGGGAAATCTGAAATCTGACAACGGCATGTGTGGGTACCACTCCAGATGCATCACTAGATTCTGGAGAGGATTTTGGGCATAGGCAACGTTTTATCTCGCGAGATAACCGAATTCCACGCAGATAAAGCCGCGAACAACAGCTAGTAATTTATATACGAGTGGCTCAGAATCCAATACCCAGTTCTTCTTCTTTATAAAAGGATTTATTTGCTATTTTGTTTCTTAAATTTTTTAAAAAATGGGGATTATACTAAGTTTGTCATTCCTTTTGCGACACCCAGAAGGAGGCGTAAGTATATTTTTTATTAGAATAATTAGCATTTAATTTGGGCAAAATCGGTCAAGAGCCCATAATCGACGAGGTGATTTATGTCGCAATGTCTTACGTTTACTCAACAATTACACTAATTGTAGCTTAATTTATAGAATATTAAACAATTGGACTTGAGTAAGCGAGTTTTTGTTTTTAACTTGAAAACTAAGACATAGGGTTGTAAAGGTAAAAACCTCAACACTGAAAGAGAGAGGCTGATTATTATCAATAACGGATCAAAAGAAATTCTCTCAGGAAAGTGAAATATAAGCTTTCTCTTCTAACATAATCAGTTCAGTTTTGATTTTGTGGATTTCTCAAGCAGTACTAATGTAATTATATTCGCATAGTGTCATGTTAAAATTAGCGCATATTGTTTTACAACTATTATCTTATAATATATATGTGAGTAGTGCAGATGAAACGAATGCCTGTCCCACCATAAAACTGAAAAAACAATGGGGGGGTCTACCTAGTAAAGAAATTGAATATCGACCTATACCAATTAAATATGTCATTATACATCATACCTTCACACCGGAATGTGATAAGTTCTCTTCATGTTCGGAACTAATACAAAATATACAAAATTATCACATGAACTCTTTATCCTACTACGACATCGGTTATAAGTGAGTAAAATAAAATAGCTTCTTTTATATGATAAAAATAAATTATATATAATTTTTTATTAGTTTTCTAGTGGGTAATGATGGTGTAATATATGAAGGTACTGGTTGGCTGGAAATTGGAGCACACACATACGGCTACAATACGAATGGCACTGGTATTGCCTTTATTGGCAATTACAGAGGTATGAATACGTTAGAATCATTTTAATTATTGATGAATTGTTTGTGCCTGCATAGAGAAATTGCCCACCATTGGTGCCCTGAACGCAGTTAAACAATTGCTTAAATGTGGCGTTAAAGATGGTTTTTTAGATGAAAATTACGAGTTGCTGGGTGGTAGACAAGTAATACCCACAGAAAGTCCTGGTATAGTCTTGTATAATGAAATCCAAGAGTGGGATCATTGGACGCCAAATCCCTAAGGCGCAATGAAATAAGAATGGAAATTTCTAATTGGCATTTCCAAGCTATTGCTCTCTATAACTGCTTTTTTGTTTAACTGTTAAAGTAAATCTTTAAATAATCATCAATCGAAAGATCGGAGATTTGTGCACCACAAAATAAAATGCGATTACAAAAATTCAATTTATTTTGCTCACTACAATTTCATTTAGATGCAAATTTGTTAGTTCAAATAGGTTTCTCAATTTCGCCCTTAAGGTTTAAGCCTTAACTAACGTTGCCTCTTTAACTAAAAGCAGAGACCTCTAAAGACGTATAATTGTAGGGACGTGCGCAAGTAAGTGGACTTTACGCGTGCGCCACAAAAACAAACAATTGAGAAGCCAACAGCTTTTTTGTTCTTATTATAATTACGTGTAGTGGGTAAAGTCGACTTATTTTATTCTATTTCACAATTATACGTGGACGGCTCTTAGATAACATATGTAAATGTTAGGAAAGAATGATTTATCTACCTATTCTGTCATATACAGTGTGGTGGTGTATGAGTTGCATGCGCATATAACCATAAAACCACACATGCACATGACGAATTTAATATGCTTCGCTTCGATAGCGCACATAGCAAAGCTGAGTTGAAGATTTGTTAAAATATATATTTTCAACCACTTCAGGGCGATGTTGCAAAATTTCACAAGTGTATTGGTAAGGAGATGCGCGAAGCAAGGGGTTTTGTGTCCGTGTGAATATACTAACACATAACCAATTTACTCTGCATTTTTTCCGGACCGAAAACAGTGAAGAATTAGTTTTTTGTTGATTTTCGGTTTTTTGCCCATGTGTAGTACTGTTGTTGTTTTTTCTGTTCTTATAAGCAAAGCAAAGGGAATACCATAGATTACACATACAATGCAAACGAATGTTTGTCATTATGGCGCACGCGACTTAGAGACTTTTGGACAGTGGTTTTTTACGCGCATGTGTACTGTTGTTGTTTTTTCTGTTCTTATAAGCAGAGCAAAGGGAATACCATTGATTGCAAACATTTGTACGTATGTAATTTTATATATTATGAATGAATGAATGAATAAATAAATATTGTAATTAATTAATTAAATGAAAATAAGGCTTTCTTCTATTTTTCTTCGTTCGACTTTTCCACATTTCTACTTTTCGACCATTTATACATGTATTCTTGGTGTTTTGTAAAGATGTTTTTTTTCAAATTTTTTCTATTGTACTATTGGGTAGAAAAGTAATGAACAATCCTGTAAAAAATATATAAAACTAGTAATAGTAAACACAAGGCAGCGTAACAAAACAAGTAAAATATTTGCGTATACATTTGCTTGTAGGCATTGTATATTGCCCTACAAATAAATCTTGAGTATACATTTGATATTTTGTACACATTTGTTTGTATACATTGTTTACCCTACAAATAAATCTTGAGATTTTGCCCGCAAAATTTAAGAGCATGACACTCCGTCTCTATATTTAGAGGTCTCTGATATATATGAAGATTATTTTCTCTTATGCTGAAACAAGTTGCTAAATTCACATTATTACTATTTTGTTGTGTGGCTTTGCTAAACAACTAGTGTCCTCTACAATATGTGTTGTAAATGAAATGTTATTGGTGTGTGTTTTTACTTGAAATGAAATCGGTTAAATTCAAATAACACAATTATACTCCTACATATTTATTGCATCTTATGTGTAAAATATGTAAGACGCATCAAGTAAATTAATTGTGCAATAACGTTTGAGACTTTTTTCTCTTGAACTCTTTTTCAGAAACTTTTATGCATTATTAACAACAAGTTTGTGTACCTGCTGAATTACAAGGAGTGAGTGAAATCGAACTATTAGTAAACGTAGTGGCCGTTTCTTTAATAAACGCTACAACGCACCTGGTTAAAAATGATTTTTTTTTAAGAACTCATGAAGATTTCTCATTTTTAAATACCTCATCTATTTTGAAACTCTCTTTAACTCTCAATTATATAAGGCAGAGACCACTAAACATATTTTAAGGTCTCTGACAAGGTTTATTAAGGAGCGGAATCGAATTAAATATCGTACTCTGCGCGCAGCGTTCGATAATTTCCAGCTCATTGTTTACATTTGAAGATCATCCGCCAAGCTGCGTGAACGTCTACTTTTAATGTCGGGTGTGTTAGTAAATGAAAATCTTTGAATATGAGAACCTCTTGTTCTCTTTGAGAACTCTTCTTATTTATAAACAAAAACGTGTGTACGGGGTGTTATTGTTGCATTATTGCATTGTGTGTACAGCGTCTTTTACAATGCGATTACAATCTGTGTAAACAACAGCGACAGTAAAATAACGAGTTTTTCGTAATACAAGAATTTTGTTTACGTTTGTAAGAAACCCAACGCAGACATAAAAATATAAGCAAAAAATTTTTAAGTTTTTATAAAGTGTTGGAAAATTTTTGAAAAGCACTTATTTTGAGCCTGAGACGAACATGAAAAGCATAAAGTGAAAGCGTGTGAAATAAATGTTGATTCGCATACACAGTGCATTGTTATTATGTTAACTGTTTAAAAAACATGTATGTTATGTGTGTTAAATGTTTTATATAAAATAATTACAAGTGTCCTAACAGTCGTATATAGTACAATTATTTTTTCAAGTGTATATATAAGAAATCCTTACAAGTTTACTATGCGCGTGAATGGTGGATGTTTGTTCAAACAGCCCAATTAACCTGTTACATCCTGTTGACATTATCAGACGCTCAAATTAAAACCCTTTGCGGTTTATATATCGCTATTTTTGAAGAGGGTTAGACAGAGAGGGTATGAAAACACAAAAGCAGTGCTAAAAATTCAACATATCTAGTGGATTACATGAATATTATAGGAAATGAAAGGTATGTTTACAATGAAAGTCTACCACTTCGTTTTTGTTGTGCGAGGACATACAAGGAACTTGCAACATTTTCGGTATTTTTGCAATTTGATTTACAGTTAAATGTATCAAGCTCATTCAGAGTTACTCAATATACGTGTATAAATAAACACAATGAAATGATTTAGTCTTATAAGAGTCCATTTATAAGTTTGTTTCGGAAGGTTTAAAGAGGTGTAAGGTACACATATGTATATGTTTATTACAATGAAGGTATGAATATAAACCGAGGGCAACAAAACAGCCGAAATACAACAACTCAAGACGGAGTTGACTGATATTTAATTACTGTGTCTTATAAATAAGACAGATCAACAAAACACAGTTTCATTGATAATTGAATGCTGCTCACTGAGGCTTATTAAAGTTTTCCAAAAATGATGGAAATGGACATTTAAAAAAACCGTTTGGTTTAGACACGTGTTCCATATATATACATATGTTTCATATACGCCGCATATCATGCGTGCATTTACTTTTTACGCCCATTTTTATTCCCCTTGCAAAACCCAGAAATACGAGGGACTCTACAAGTACGTATATTTTTGATCAGCATCAAAATCGAAGTCCACTCAGACACAGTCGTAAATTTTGTACAAATATTTTTTGTACCTGTCCGTAAATTCATATTTAAATTGGACAAAATCGGTCAAGTACCAGGCCCCCAACTGACAAAAACTCCTATAGCACCAAAAGGTGAAATTTTGGTATAAATATTTATTATTAACACTTCCATAGATGTCCTTAATTGTTGGGCACTATGTAGACTTAGAAAAAACTTCCGTTGCTCCCGTCCATTTTCAATACAACAATTCAACGATGGATGAGTAATATTTAACTTTATAGACTTTTTACTTTTGTAGCCGTCAGAAAGTTTTATCAATTGTAGAGATTTCGTATATTTAAATATAGCAAAGAAATGCGAATTTTCCCGCATCAGACATACTTGGTAGACACTTGAATATTGCAAAATTGATTCAAGGGATTTAATTTTAAAGTAGAGTACACGCCTTCTGTGGTATCTCTGAGGCTACCCCAGGCCTCAAGTGGTTGCAAATGGAATGATATATTTACGACAGCCACGTATATTTATTTGGTGCGTATAAATAGTCAAGAGTCACATATGTGGTTCACGCTTTTATGATGTTTTCTATGTTATCGATCATATACTCCGATTTTTGGGTCAAGAATTTCCCACGTCTGGTTTGTTTTTGGCTTTCAAATACAACAACAAAAATAATTGCGATGTATACACAGACAATATATATATTTTGAAACAAAGTTTTACTTATAAAACCATTTCATAACTACAGGGTGATTTATACTTATCAACAGGTAGGCAACAAGTACAATCATCGTACGTATAGTCATGGTGTTGTGTTCTTTCTTTCTTTAATTTACGTTTTTTTTTGATCATTTTTCGAAACGAAAACGAATTAAATTCAGATTACGTTTTCAATTTGATTTTCTAATGTGTTAAGTAGCAGTACCTGCAAGAAGGCGTCTCAGTCTAAAACAACAAAATATGTAGATAATTATCTAAGCAAAGAGATGTTTTGTATCGACCAGCAACTGAGTGATTACATTATTTTAATTGCTATCTTTTGATTATATCGAAGAAGGCGGTATGTATATGTGTTCGCTTCGTTTAGTACTTATGTACATATGTAAAACTATTTTTGTATCCTTCATCTTATATTAGGTTGGCATGCAGAGCTTCTCTTTCCGTTTGCAACCCCCCCAATTTAGAAAAAACTTTTTTCCGTTCAGAATTTGCTCAATAAGGTTAATATTTAACACACTTGTAGTTTACTTTCTCAAAATTCGTTATAAATAGATATAAAGTCGATTTTTCATAATGGGCAGAGAATTTGCATTTTTATCGTAACAACGAACATGACATTCCAATTAAAATTAAAACGCTACGCTATTAAATGCCACAGTCAAATATGTGAATAGCAGATGAACTAAACAAATTCAATTAAACATCAACAATACCATTGGAAGTAATTATTCTGCACTTCTCTTTATAAAGTGAGTTGTGCGTTTTTGTTTTGCTCCCCAGAGAACCTCGAAATGAACAATTCAGTAGCAATTGCTTGGCACGCATAAGAGATCAACAAGTTTTCAGGGTGAATATTACGTACGTACGCATACATTATCAAAGTTGCACGCACTCTCGTGCTTAACAGGTGAAAATCATGTTTGTGCGTAGGATGTGTGAAAACCCAGACAATTAGTAGTTGTGTAGAAAAAATGCAGCAGCAAAAGGAAAACTGTCGAAACGTGTTCCATATTATTGGCGATTCTTCTTGGTTGCTTGCTTTAGATTAAATGGAAAATACCGTAAACGGGTACAACTAGCTGCCAGTAAACGATTTTTGTTTCAGATTTCATTCTTCTCTTATTCCGAATACGTTGACAAACGTTTTAAAATGTTTAGAGTCATATTAGAATCGACATCTGTGCAACTGATTTTTTCCCCACCACGACAACATTCAAAATAAATTTAAAAAATTTGTTAAATTTTAGAAAAAGAACCTGAGGTTCTTTGTAAGAGGCAGTAAACATCAGACTCCTCCATCAGGCTTATCAGGCTTAAGGTTAACTAGAAGAAAACCAAAATCCTTCACGTCTACTCACTTTTTTAACTACTTTCAATTTTTGGTGCTGATCAAGAATATATCTTTTGTAGGTCTCCGTCTGGATGCTATAAATGGAATGATAAACTTGATATACCCTTTAAATGTATAAAATATGTAGAGGATACAAAAATGCGTAATATTTTACATGTCTGCGTACGCGTTGATAAAACGCGAACAACTCAAAAGCATTATATTTATAACCCTTACAGAAAATATTTGTATTAAATTTTATTTTAGTTTTTTGCCAAAAGCCACGCCCACTATTTCTATATATATCTGGAAAGAATTTAAGTTTTAAGATTTTACTTGAATTAAAGCTCGAACTGAATTTTATGTGGACTTATAAATAGAGGTAAATGGACTGCGTAAATACATAAATAAATATTCCCTCGTACCCTTGTAATTGTAATGATTGTGAAGTAATAAAACGTTTCCTCGTATTTCAACATGTAATCACGCCTTTATTGTTTTTGCTAATGACGTTACATTTGAAATATTTTAATAAAAAATTGAAAGAAATAAAAAAAAACTACATTTGGCTTTGGCCAAATTGTAAATACCCTTCAGATATACACAAAGACAAACGGTGGGCGTAGCAGGTGCATCTGCGTATCGACACCGGGAGTGTTTGTACAAAATTAATTAAAATATCTCAAAATTTACGACCCTGAGAGTGCCAATACGGACACTCCGAAACACGGACATACATGTTTAGATCGACTCAGTTTTTGGTGCTGGTGAAGGATATTTATGCTTTGTAGTTTATCTGATGCTAAACTTAATATACTTGCCATCTTATGTAGAGGGTACAGTGAAATCATTTTATGCTTCCATTTAACAATGCATTGTACTTCTCTCTAAGAGAACCAATTACAAATACATAAAGTATGTATGTATGTCTCCGAAAGTTAACACAAAAGATTTATTGTAACACGAAGAACGTCAATAACTATAATTACACGCATACCAAAGCTTCAAGTTTCATAAGCGAAAAAAAAAGAAATTACTGACCACAATGCTGAATAAAATGAATGAAAGGCTTCGATGATGGATTAAGTGCCCATGCTGTGGATGTGTGATGTGATTCTTGCACATATGACTGTGGGCATTTAATTTTTTAATAAAAACAATAATAAAAGAAAATATAATTTTAATGTCCGGAGCATTAGCTCTTGGTAAAAATCATATATCGTACGTGTAAGTACACCTACACACCCACAAAAAATTCATCAAAATGTAAAAAGTTTGGTTTTGGTTTTCTATGGAAACTTTCTTGAAAAAAACTCTTGAGAGTAACATTTCTGCCCATTTTCCACTTGTGTAAATTTCATTTCATTTTTCTTGTTTCTTATTAAAAATATTCCCAAAAACAATTCAACATGTTCATAAATACATGTGTACCCTATTCAAACACTTTTACATATATTTCCTTGCAAATGGATTTTCTTTCTATTGTATTCAGATAGTGGATACGTGTGTATGAGTATGTGCGCATAAGTAATGCACGCAAAGAAATATTTTAAGATAAATACATGAAACGTGTCATTGTTGATATGAATTCATTGCCTATGAGAGACGTGTTGAAGCAGACTAAGCCTGAACACAATAAAATTTAAGGAAATGATTGTAACCATGAAGATTTTTTAACAAAAACGAAAATTTACCTGTTACACCTATTCGTACTGAACATAAAATCAGTAACAGTTACCTTTTCGTTTATAATGGGGACCCTTTGTCACACATGTCTATGCAGAATTTCCCATTGATTTACTACAATTATTTCCATCAGGAGTAATACGTTAACATACCTTTTGTTGCGTTGTGCTTTCCTTGATCAGTACTATAGTTCTACGGTTATACAAATACGTGCCATTTGGCTGTTTTCCTAAAATTCATTTTACACAAATAAACACATGTTGCGCGTGGCTTAAACAATATGATTTATTTTTAGTAACGCTTACATCCAACAACTGCACTGCACATACACGGTTACAAACATATGAAATGTGTGTTTGAAGAAACTTATAACAAGTGCATACATGTTGAAATATAAAGCTATACACCTTAACCCTAAAGTTTATGCTTAATGTGCATGCCAAATAACGCGGTATATAAAATTGTTTAAAATATCTGTAGCGTACTGAAATATTTTTTTATAATATATAAACTGTGAACGTATTGAAAGGTTTCATATATGTAAACGTCTTGGAGAACACGGCGAAAACGCCCTTCCGTCCATTCTGCGAGACCTTTTTTTCTTTTGAAAAGGATTGCCAAAGTCTTTTAATGGACACATGTTCGTAATTTTCCACCCTTTATCCTCTCCACTTACTGAGTAATAGAAATAATACCCTTTCGTGGTTGGGTCCTTCAACCGATTTGATGGTATCAACTTTTTGAACACAAGATGCATATTTAAGCATTTTATTTTCATTAATGTTTTAATGGGCAACATGCCACCCATAAAGCTTAAAAGGGTTAACATTTTAGAAATCGATTATCGCATTGTTTGGTTTTTGTAGGCAAAAATTAAATGATACGTTTACTGAAGTACCACTCTCTACTTGCTGCGTTTCATAAGATCCATGTCGGAAGCAAAGAAGCCTTGTGTAATCTTTCTTCATTGTAGTACTTACTCAACATTTGCTTTTATGGTTAGCCGACGTGATTGAATACTTCGTTCATCTCTATAAATAATGTTCACATGTGTCAGTTATCATGCAAGCAGATCCTTTTTGGTTGTAGGTGATTGTTGATTTTTCTTGTGTGTGGTGATAAAAAGAACGACCACTTAACGTCTATACGTGAATATATGTGCGGTTGTCAAGGCTGATTATTTAATGTACGTACCGGAACCACAAAAAAATTCTCGATAATATCAAAAGTAAATGCACCGCCTATACTAGGCACATACGAGTACATACTAACTTTATAAGCCCATTACCTTAATAATTATTTGTCAAAACATTTGTAACAGCCACCCCATGTATGTATACCTAAAGTACTTAATGATGTCTATTATTCATAGTAGTGCGAGTGCCACGCCCTCTTAAGTTTTTAAAACCGTTTCGTACAGGTGTTGATGGAACAATCAGAGTCTGTGGTAAAAATGTGTATAGTGAACGTAAATATTTTGTAAAAATGACATCATTTCTTGTCTGCTCTGTTAAAACGTATAATTACATAAAATGTTTACATGTGCAGTTGTTAATAGTATCTCAGGCGCCTCAACAATTGCTATTAAATGAGCATTTGCAACCTTATGGATATTTGGCTTTGTTGCTTTGCGCACTCTCGCTGTTCTTCTTTTGAAGCATGTGTGTTTGTGAAGTGTGAATTGTGTGTGTGCGTGTGTGTGTGTTCATAAAGGCCGCCAGTATTATCTAGTTTCCACGTGTTATTGTTGTTCCCCACACAATAAGTCAATCTCAATCTCATTTACCATAAATGCTGGCACTCGGACAACTAATTGGCCAACTACTACTCTACTCCTTGTACAGTGCAGTGGTAATAATTCAAAAGAAAAGTAATTCACATGTGTGAACTGTGTTGAATTACAGCGAACTTGATGGGTTCTTCAATAATTCTAACATATTTTATTTAATATCGGAACGTATTACTACGTTTTTTTCTTCGGGTAGAGATTTTCTTCGCCATTCCCATTAATGTTGAGTGTGATTAATCGCCTCTTTCTTTGTACGCATTAGAGTCAACAATCGTTAGCGTACTTGATGATTAGTTTTATGGGAAATTTTTCATAAATTCTAATATGTTGCAGAAGAATTAATGATAATATAAACTACCATAACTTACCTTAACTTGGGTATTTACAATAGAGGGCCGCGAATTGCGAATGCGAATTAACTTTTTTTGCTCTATTTTGCTTCCTTCTGGTGGGAGCAAACGAATCATTTTATACTTATTACATATAAATATTATTTATTTTCTTTATAGAAATGAGGAACTTGGCAGAGAAGAAAAGACGATTTTAAAATAATTTCATGCGCATAGAAATGGCTTCGCCTCTGCCATCAACACATTATGGTCCACAACCAGTTATTCAAATGCCCCGCCATATTTATGGAAGGCTGTCAACACAATTTTACGGTCTTGGTACTGTTCAAAATGTGAGAGAACGTACCCAGCTTATTGAATTATTGAGGGCTCCTCATATACTAACCTCACCTACCACCGAACCATGCTCCAAAGGTCTACTTAATGCGCCCGGCCAAAATAATTGTTTTCTTAATTGTGCCGTACAGGTAAGGTTCAATTTTTATTGTGTTTGCAATCTAAAAAAATTATAATTGAATTCGCTAAAAAAGAGGCAACAAAGAAAACATGTGATTAATAATAATATTAATAAATTTTAGTTCAATTATGTTTCAAACGGAATGACAAATATGGACTAACGAGTTACCCTCGACATTAATATAGAGGATCTAAATATTACTCCGTTTGCAACTTCCATGTATACCTTGCATCCACTATGGAGTATATGTACTTGATCAGCAACAAAATCTAAATCAATTTGCGGATAGATGAGAATTATTGCATAAAATTTCATCTTAAGTGTTCAGAAGCTAAGATTGGATCAAGAGTGGATAGAATTGTATATTTTCCCCGCCTTTAATAAAGACCACTTAGTTTACCTACGAGTATGCAATCGAAAAGGCGTTCTGTCATCATAATGATATGTGGGTTTGTTTGTATTGTTTTTGTTCAGAAGCGGGCGATCCACACCCCAAAAGCATATATATTCTTGATCAGCATAATTAGAAACATCGATTTAGCCCAAACTCTTCAAGTTTTTCTACGGTTGCTTATGGCAAAAATCTAAATTCTTTATATTTTTTGACGTAATTTAATGAAATATAGTTAAATGGTTTAATGTTTGACTGTGCAAAATGTGGACCCATTTTTAGGACCACTTTTCAAAAACATTATATGGCGACGTGCTCCTTAGGAGCTGCTTAGTTTAAAAGTAGAGCTAAAGATTTTAGAACCAATTTTAGATATATGCCAAATATATGAAATCCGTTTTGCTTCATCAGCTGCAGTTTTTGTGATGAGCATTTGGCTTTTTGTGTTTTTCTTCTAAATAACGAATTCATGTTGCTACACATGTACGAAAATGAAATGTTAATTAAAATCCATTATAATGTCTCGAATTAAGCAAAAAGAAAATCAAGATCATTTGAAAAAGTAATTTCGGTGAAAAGAAGCAAAATGAAAAAGCATCAGCTACGGTGTCTGTGTGTTTCTCCTGCTCAAGTCTCAAGTTAAGCAAAATGTTTGCGCCTCAAGTCTTTGAAAACATGAACAAACAATTTTCTACTATAGCACTACTACAACAACAACAGCTAATTCTAACCAGAATTTACCATTCACTCAACAGGTGCAAAACCCCCTTAAAGTCAAATGAACAAATGCATGCACAAATGTACATACCATGCATTATTTATATAAATATACGTAAAAGGAGAGCATTTCAATGTAGAAGCATTTACGAATGCAGAAGATCAGCGTTACATTTTCCTTAAAGGCTGGTGTGCTGAAAATTTTTCCAGAGTAATTGGGGTGTTGCTCCACTTTTTTTTCTTACCGTAGTTTTATGGTAAAAAGAATAAAACAAAGAACACACACACATCATGTCAGAATGTATGATTTTCAAAGCAGGCTCCTGTACCTTGCATAACTTTAAAATTGTGAATGTTTTTATAACCGTAGTGATGAGGGTATAATAAGTTTATCATTCCGTCATCATTCATTGCAACGCCATATATCTACATGTATTCTTGATCAGCATTAATTTTTGAATCGATCTAGCTGTGTCCGTCTGTTATAGGAAGGCTCGCGGTCGTAAATCTCAAGATATCCGGTCTCTGGAGGCGGGTTATTAATTATTTAAATTAGCCCAAAACGATTCAGGGCCTCGAAGTTTGGTACAAATATTTTTATTCATCCAACCATCCAGCGATGTGCAGTAAATGGAAGGATTCGGCCTGAGCCAAATTTAATTTTTTACTTGTCATTGAAGCACAATAAGAATATGAGATTTATAACGATAACGCAAAAGTATTTGTGTTGTAAACAAAAGAATTTTCTTAACGATAATTATCGTCCTCGTTATCATCAGCGTTTATTTAATATTCTGCAAATATGTCTTGAAAGTAATATTGTTAAATTGATGGCAATTTTACTTGGCATGCAAACAACATTATTAATGGTTAGCAGCTGTTTTCTACATTATTCCATTTTCATGCTTTCGTTCCTGTTTTAGAAGGCACATGCCAAAAAACAAACTTTACTGAAAGAAATGTTCCCACTGAACATGTGAATTTGATCCTAAATATTCAAACTACTATGCGATACGAAAGGCTACATAAGAGATACAAGTGCTCACTTTTGCTGAGTTGATCAACGTTCAAGTTTTCTGAAGAACAAAATTGGGAAGCAGATGTATCTTTTGTCAAAGTGTTGTGAGAGGTTTTAAAAAACAATTATTTTTTTACCCTACAACGCAAAGTTTATCAAGCTGCACATAAATACCGCATTTGTGTAGATTAAACGCACGTGCCTGAATCATCTTTAATCATACCGATCGACCAAAAATATGAATTCGAATCGATTTAAAAATTTCCGTGTGCTGGTTCATGTATTTATTGTAATCAACCTACACGTCGGAATTTAATGAAATTTGGCACATACACGCCTTTAGGGACAAGGACAGTCACAATTGAAAATAGACCTGAATGGTCTGATTTATTTTCATCAAAACAAAATCAAACGCATATAGACAGACAAACACAGATTATTGTAATAAAAAGTAAGTCAATATAATCCAATTTGCGATGTATATATTACTGTTACTGACTGACTGCTGGGTAGGCCTCGTTGGTCCTTAAAATCTATAGCTGGACTTTTGATTAGCTGAAAGATGTTTCGAAGGTTATAGGAAGCAAATTTAATCGCAGTGAATGTTATGCTGAGTTTTATTTTAACATGAATAAGATGGTGAACCCATCATGAAATTTGCGAATCAATTAAATGGATAGATGAACTAAAGGAGGAGCTATAGAAACCAAAGAAGATAAGTCTACCAGGGTGTGGAAGTTAAAGACTTCCAGTGAAAATATTACAAAAAACATATATATCGTAGGACTTGTGACGCCTCCTTGTGGTTGTTGCGACCAGAACAATAAATTTCGTATAACCTTTATACTACGTGCAGAGTACTTTACATATACCCAATAAAAATTGGCTTAAGCGGAATCTTAAATACCTTCAACACCTATACACAATCAGGGGGCGTTCTTTATGACTTACTATCACACAAATCTGATCATAAATATATATACCATAAAGGGTCTCTGAGGCGCCCCTCCGCTGGGTGTGGCAACCGGAGTGGACAACTCAGTATATGCCCCATCTTGAGTGTACGATATTACATGTGAACAGAAAATACTGAAAACGATGGATAGGGCAACTGAAGAGCAGCAACAACACAAAACAAAAATAAAGACGACGACGACGATGGCAACTACAGCAACAATAATAAAATATGCAGCACAGTTTTTAGGTCTAAAAATGGTAACAACAGGCAACAGAAACGGATTGTTGCATTGTCAAAGCGAAAGCAGAGTGTGTGCCAAGCACAAGCGCATTACGAGAAATTCAAGATTATAATAAAAAGCACCCGCACACACACTTATACAACTACACACGCGGGTGAAATGCAATACATTATTTGTGTGGTTGGTAACTGAGGCTGCGCTTGATGAACCTTTAAAGATGAAATTTAATTTTGTAAAAAAGCCAGTTGTGCCAGTTATTTTATGGCTGGCACGTATTATATGTATTTTTCGGTGAATTAACTGGTAAAAAAGGGACTTGTTGCCTCTCTTGTAAAAAAGGCATTGACTTCAAGAGTCAAGAGTAATAACGAGAAGAGGCCGCACTCTTGTGACTTTTCAGTTTGGCATGTAAGTGTTTTTTTTTTTTTTTTACATAATTTGTTGAATTGTGTAAACAAAGAGATTGCGTTTACAGCTTCAGGTTCGTTAATACGTTGAAGACAGACATAAATTTAAATGTTTTTCAATAACTTTTGCTTAACATATGTACATGCACCTAAAAGATGCTGCATTTATTTTGAAAAATTTCATATTTGTGGCTTTGCGACGATGATAATTTTGATTTTTACTTTTATGTACTACTCGTACTTGCCATACATGAATGATTTAGCAACTCTCGCACTATGTGCCTTTTATTATATTGATTAGATTTGCTATTCTGCAATCGATACAATTTCATTTTCCATATGAAACTTTGCATGCATGTATAAATATTGCCATAAAAAGTCAACGGATTAACGCATTGGAAACAAAAAGCAATAAGAATTAGATCCGTTGACATTGAATAACTAAAACAAACATTCTCAGTTTGATCAAATCGATTTGTTCCCCAACTCAATTCCATTTGTATAGCGTTGAAATAATTGATATTAGAAGCTGACCTGTTAGTTGTTTCCCTGATATTTTCATACAGCTTTGCTTGCCTAGGTAAACTCCATTCCATAATATGCTATTGTAGAGGCGGTCATTCAATAGAAATTGCCCCTATTATGGTAAATTTTCAATTTTTAGCATTATCAGCATTCTAAGGAGTATATATAAAAAACTCATTTTTAAAGTGGTCCGAGGCCATTTTTCGAGGACATCGATACTTCGTTGGTTTTGGAAAATTGCGGTAGACCACTATAAAACAAATCGTTTCTTTCAGTGTCGATTTTTAAGCGTTTAGATTGTGTTTTTTATGAGCTACATGAAAAAGAACCGAAGAAATTCATTGCGTTACATTTTATTGTGCGGTGGACGTGTATACGTCTTGCACACATATTCCAAAACCGTATTTACTTTATTCTTAATTGAGAAATTCTGAAGTACTTGGGGTATGCCGAAATGTGGTAAACGGACTACCGGTCGCAAAAATTGATAGAGATCCTCCCCAAACTTCTCAGAAAAATTTTTGGTACTAAAATTGTCCAAATCCACGCCATCAGTTGAATAAGAACTGAAAAATTGTCAATCAAGAGTTTTATTTTAATGCACTAAGATGGTGTAGATCTAAGATTATATACCCCCATCTTTTGGAAAGGGTCCAAAAATGAAATTTAAAAAAAAAAAAAAAATGATGCATATGTTCTACTTATAATGATAAACGTAGAAGAAGAAAGTTCTTGCATTAGCACGGAATATGTAAACTTGCACTAATTGAAATGTAGTTTTATTTCTCATCAAGATTGAGTCAAGAGTACGGAATATATGTGCCCATATACATATTTATGATGATTTTGTTGCTAATATGAAATGAATGATTAATAATAGAAATGCATCCCCAACAACATCACCAACATTACATTTCCCACGCCTTTTTATGTTTTCTTATTGAATTTCATATTTTACAATAGTATGTGTATGTGTACCAAATTGCATGCTTCGTGCTATTATATTTTATTTATTCCACATATAGGTATTAAAATGCTCACCAGTGTGGTGTTGCAACAGGTTATGGAGTACATTGTAAAGAAAACAAGTAAAAAACTATACTTGGGCCAGTGGTGCCCGAAAGATTCCCGGGGAGTATATATGTTAATAAATATCAATTTTCCCGATCAGGAGAGTGATTTCAATAGTACTAGTACTCGATTTTGGTTCAGAATATATATATTTTGTTGGTTCTCCGATAGCTTCTTTTGGGCGTAGCAAACGTGTGTTTAAGAAGGAAATTACTTAGAGAGACAATTGCAAAATTATGTATACAATGAATAAATTATATCTATATATTTCAAGTTCACATGAGAACAACACATAAACACTAAAGGTGGCTTCTGCCATGCACCAAAGAGAGTGTATAAGTTTTGTTATAACATTTGCACCACAAAAGTGTTCAGACTTGTCGTTTTGCATAAATACAAACAATATTGATTAGTGTTGAGTTATCTGTGAAAAATTGTCAGTCAGCATGTTTCTTGCTGAAATTTGGACTCACCAAAAGTTATTGGATCAATCTATGAAGCACCGCATGAAGAGAACCTTTGAATATGAAATTAATAATATATAAGGAATAACTAAAAATATCAACTGATTTAAAACACTTTCAAATATACATTAAATTAAATTGAGCATGAATTATTAAGAATACTTAACGAAGCAGTATATTCCTTAAGATCGATTCCCACCAAATGCACCCAACTGTGGCAAGGGAAACATAAAGAAAAGTCTTAGTACGCTCGGGCTTACATAGCATATGTGTAAAAGTGTGTGCCTGCATATATGTCAGTTCTGAATAACATGCAACGGTGATGATGAGAAGTAAAACAAGTGCAACTCACCAAAGTTATTATCAATCAGATTGTGTAAAACGATATCATGTGAATAGTTCTACTTAAATAATTTTCATTAAAATTAAAAAATATTGTTTTTATGAAAAAATTACCTATACGATGTTTTGTTATACAACACATATAAATGAGTTCTTTCATTTGAAAGCGTTAGAATGAATAATGAATTCTGAGCGAAACCACGTGCATGTGATTACAATGCAAAGGCAGGAAATTAATAGCTGTACAGGCCACCATCTTCACCATTAGAAGTGGAGTTTCCCTTTTAATTGCTTCTACCGCACTTGCGAACGAACAATCCCACATGCACTTTTTTTACTTAAACGTACTAAACATCCATTAGGCCGTGCTCTCAACTTCCTTGCTTCCTTCCTATTTGTACATTTGTCCACCTGTTTGTCTGAGGTGTATATCCGTCTTAGTCATAATATCTATCAACGATGTGTGTGCGTGTGTGACTTTGAAGCAACCACTACTACTAAATGCTGGGAATTTCTTGAGACATTTTCACTTCATACAAGTGTTTCATTAATTGTAGTATGAAGAGAAGGAAAACGTTACGGTTTGCACACACAAAAATTAAACGACACACTGCACACCCTTTAACTTCAGTCAAATGCTAATATACGAGCGAGTCTTGACTCATCTTTTGTTGGTTTCTTACTTCCCGTGGTTTTATTTCGGTCATAAAAACCTCGAAAGTGTTTTTTCAAGACATTTGTTGTGTGTACACATGTACACTCCGCTCAATTTTTTTCATTTTGTTTTTAATTGTTATTTTTTTCCTACATCAAATACTATTACATGAAACATCCATACACACACACACACATCTATTACACGAACTCGTCTAAACCTAGATTATTTCACACGATAAATATTAAACAAGTAAAAAAGGTACATTAGGCGTATGCCAAATCTAGGATACCCACAATTATTACTCACACCCATGTGGGGGATGTATTTTATCCAATTTTGCACAACAATAATAAACATTCAATCACATAACAACACGAGTAAAACGTTAAAGTTTTTAACCACTTAATATGTTAACCGACCCAAATTTCAGATTAAAACAGGGTTACCCACATCAAGTATTCTAAATAAACAAATAAAACATACTAACAACTACAATGCGTACATTAACGAAAAATTGGGCATGGTTGCAATGATAAAACTATATTGTGTTGTTTGCAGCATTGAAGGCGAACCCATAGTCCGACTCAACTCATTTTTAATACTAGCTAAGATATATAAAACATTTTTACTAAAATTCAGAACAATATCTCATCTTTTGCGGCCGTGGGAGTGCTGGCAAGGGACAAATATGTATTCTAGGGAAGTAAATTATTATGTGCTTTGTTATTATTGTGGGCGTGTCTTTGGGTCATTTTTGCCCATTCAAAATACCAAAATATTCACTCTAATAAAATTTCGTACACGTGGCCAAACGGAAGGGCTACAGCGAGTCGGCTATTTGTGCTGATTAAAAATGTATATAATATATTTTTTGGGTTGTGGCATTTCTTCTTGTGAGTATTAAAAGCGTTTGCATCAAAGCAATATGTGCCCATATCATTATGATGAAGGGAATAAAAAAGTTGGTTTGTCGGCTTAAAAGTTAAAGAAGACGCGTTATGTGCCTTTACGTGTCACAAGTTAATCCTAATGTGGAAAAAAATTATAATTTCTAGTGTCCGTGCGTAGGTGTACATAAAATCATCATAAACTCGGTAATAGATTAAAAAATATGTGAAAAAAATTCAAGTCATAGAAAACGTTAGTATTTAATTCATGCAGCAATTATTTTTGGGCGTAGGGCTGAAATTTTCTTAACTGCGAAAATCCTCAAAGAAGAGAACGCATCAACGGCTTTACAATGTAAGCGCATAAAACACAACGCATCGGATTCAATAAGATGTTCTCTCCCTCTTCATAAATATCACCATTGCTAATGTATAATTGTTATACCATAAATAACGATGAAATAATTAAAAATATTATTGCTTTTATATATTAAGAATAACGATTAAATGATCGAAAAAACAAATTGTTTAATCGAAATTTAACACGCCTATTTCTGGTGCATGTATCTGCAAGACAAAAACCATGCGATTTACCTGATTACGCCCTTGTGTATGTTCGCTGAATCGTTCAATATTGATCAACAGTTTCTTCGATATAATATTTATTGTATTTCATTATATGTTTTTTTAAGTTAACTTTTAAATCAAGCGCTGTGGTCTTGAGTGCATTTAAATAATAACTAGTTGATTATATAAAAGGCTCTTTATCACAATAGAGATTCTAGTTTGCGTAAGAAAAATCGATTTATCAACTCTTTAATGACTACGTGTACTCTGTGATTATAATTGTATTAAAATTTTCCAATCATTGATTAACATTTTCTAATCAATACCAATAAATAAGGGTTGTAAGCAATTCGAGATTTTTCATTGATGGACTCCCAGACAAAAAATTTATTTATTCCGTCCGCTTATCGTAAAAAATTGGACCAGAACACAAACGTTTCATACTATTTTATAAAATATATATATTTCTCCTCTCAAGATACCCAAATAAATGTTATTTTTATTTACCTACCATGTGAGTGGCTTTCACAAATGCGCGACAGATTTTTTTGGTCCCATTCTAATCATTGAGCCACAGATACTTAACAAATACGTCACGCAGTTCCCCCATAGGTCTGTTACCTAAAAAGTTAAAAGTGTACTGAAAGTGAAGGTTAAAAGGTTAAAAGTTCTCATTCGATTTAAATTCAATCAATGCCAGCAAAAAGAAAAAAGGATCAATTCGAGCGATTACTCGTACAAAGAGGTCCGCCGCACTCTAACTTTAATTTACACATTAATATAAAAAAACACTCATACACATACATAAAACATGTAAATGCACACAAAGCATAGCAAAAAAACCTAAACATATAGAAGCACTTTTTCGATAGGTTGGGTTGGACTGTTTGGCTGGATGGTACAAAGATCATTTGGCACACGACAAACTGGTTTTGTTCATACTAGTGATATTCCTGAAGTTTCACAAATACATCGATAAGTGTATAAATATGTGTGTACAACACTGCAATATGCTTGAGTTATATTATCAATATTCTGGGCAGAATGTAGTTAAGTTTTCTACCCGCCCATCTCCCTCTCTGTCACAAGCATTTATGACACTTTTTGTGTTAAGAATCGATTCATGTTTATGTAGCTGCTTCACCTAAGCAGCAAAATGCTGTACTGAGTGACAGTGATTGCGTACGGAATGTATTGAGGTGACTACTTTTCAAAATGCAAGCCATTAACTTGTGTGTGTGCGTTGTGGCTGCTACCGCCTGCTGTTGTTTTCATACAATGCGTACGCGCAGGCATTGTTCTCTACGCAACGCATAACAAGCAGTTATTATTGATTGTTTTAGAGTTTTTTTGCTGTTTTTTTCCCTCTAATTTTATTAAATCATTGTCTCCAGTAACTCAAGCAAGCACTCCGCAGGGATTCAAAAGCTAACATAGGAGTGGTTTTATTATAGGTGCAGACGTTGATATATTTTATGTTGTGTGTGCACGAGGCACTAATAACGCTTTAAAAAGCATGATAGTTTTAATTTTTCCTTCAGAGAATTTGATGTAACAAAACTCAGCTGTAGCTGTAGCAATAATTGAAATCTTGTTCTTTAATGTGGTTTCTAACTTGAGGTGTCAGGTTCGGTAGGTAGAGGTTTTTCTATTTCCCTGTAAATACCAGTAGTTTAGAAAGTTAGCGGCAATTATTCAGTTAGATTACGTACGAATACGTAATTGGTTTACTAGCCTTTAGTTAGAGCGCTGCATAATTTCTTAGAGACAGCCATTCCGTTTGAACTTACTTTTTACTCATACGTACAAACCGTACATACTTGTTATTATAGATAATTATTGTGTCGATAATAATGATGATGTTTATCAGTTTTGCTCTCTCTTAAAGTGCATCTGTATAATTTTTGTTGTTGTTTTAGTTATTTGTTCCTTTACACAAATGCTGCTAACAAGTTGAGCTCGTGCCGAAATTATCTGATGGTGGCTAATACCGCCTGCCATCTATTAAAAAATTTCCAACCGGACAGAATGACATGGTTTGATCGACTCTGAATGTGATTTCGATTAAACATATTTATATATATTATATATATTATATATATTGTCCGATACCCTAGGGAATCTCCTCCCGAGCATTTCAAACATTACGACAAAATTAACACTCCCCGTAGCTCAAGGTATTTGCATGAATAGCACTGGGTACCCAAACTAATTATAATTATAAAAAAGAATTAAGTAAAAACAAGTAAAAATCAAGAATAAGAAGAAGACAAAGACGAACACACACGTACTTCAGCATAAACAGTCAAATGGGAACTTGGGACCTTGCACTGAGGTTGCAGCAAATGCAGCATTCGGTTTGTGTAACACAATGTACGCGCACATTACAATGATGTTACGAACATATAACCATACAATGAAATTAATAATAATAATTTTTCTTGACATCTTACTAATTGGTACAGAAGACCTTGAAGCTCTTGTTTAGTGCTAAATAAATCAAAATAAAACCCAAGAGGCGGTGCTGTGTAGATCTATATTTGATTCGAATAATACAACTTTCAAAATCCGTAATATGTACCGAATGCATATAAAGATGGTACAAGGTGACCGCATTTCGGCGGTGTTACGGAGAGAAGACATTTTGCTGAATGCGCATGTATGTATGCATGTGGACTCTGTATTAACTGTTTCGTTCCTTTGCAAGCTTGCTCACACTTACTCTATTTATATAAAATTCTCTATAAAAGGCTTTCGATCGGTTTTTCTTTAAAAAACGAATTATTTTGTGCCTTTTACTGGTAGTATATTTTCTCTTCCTTGCTTTTCTTCATTCTGATGCGATGAGTTTTTTTCGCGCGCCTTTTTCTTTTCTTTATCACAGCATACATAATGCATGCACTCAAGTTTAAGACAAAAATAGATTCTGGCTTCAGTTTGTTGTTTACAGTTTTGTTGACTGCTTTCCTTCTTTTAAAGGTATAGTATGGTGTGCAATACTCTGTAGCAACTTTTTATAGTAAACAAACAACTTTTGCAAATTTTCCGGTTTGCAAAACAAAATAAGCCTCTGTGTTGCAACTTCTTAAAACCTATCACATGTATATAGAAAATTTATTTTAAAATAAACAACTAAATTTGGCTTAGGCCAAATCTTAAATACCCGCCAAATCCTTAACAGTGGGCGTGGCGCCCTCTAATAGTGTATCAGCTAGCAAGTCTAGTTTAATGGCGAATATGTTTTAGGTAAATTATGTAGGTGTCTGTTATCTGACCATGCCCATAACCATAAATGTGTGCACCAAATTTTAACTTCATAGGTAAATTTTTGTGGCAGATATATAGATTTTGCTCTTGACTGGCTCTTGACCAATTTTTCCCATTTTAAATAGCGATCTGCGTGCAAAAACTAAAAGTGTCTGTACAAATTACAGCTCAATGTCTCAAAATTTACGCCCGTATGAATGCCAACAACAGAGAGACAAACGGATATAAATGTCTAAATCGACTCAGTTTTCGACGCTGATCAAGAATATATATACTTTGTAGGGTCTCTGAGCCTTCTTCCGGGTGTTGCAAACGGAAGAACAAACTTAGTACACCCTCATCACTAGGGTGTAGGGGATAATAATCTAAAATTACGAATTTGAATATTATTGTGTATTTTTTAATATATATTTTGTATATTTTAATACATAAATACGTGGATGATGTGAAACTTCACTCGAAAAATGGGCGCGAGATCTACCTAAATTTTGCAATCGCTTTGCTAATCTAATCCTAAGTAATGATGCTTGTTAGTTGCAGTCAAAAGTTAAATCTGGTCCCTTTGTTATTATAGTTGTGGAATGAAAACAATTGTAAAACACTGCAAGTGAATGTTTGTATTCCATTTAAAACATAACCATTCATAGCAGCGATTAATTAGAAGTGGGTATAATCTGTATCAATGCCAAGTCTCTGAAGTACTATCAAATACACCCGGGTGCAGTACATATATATATAATATTGTATAAAGAATAATAAAGCAAAACAAGCTACGTCACAAACAACAAAATTACCCGGCACATAATTGTTATTGGTATAATATGTATTTGTTTATTATGTACTAACAGTAGTTGCTTGTTGTGTGTATGCATGTGTGAGTGAGGAACTTAGGCATAACAATCAGCTCTTATAAAATTATATTCTCTCTAAGCTTAAATACAAACCACAGCTTTACCCGCTCGGCAGTTAGCAAAATAATCGCTTGGTATGAGTTACTTTGCTTCTCCTGAAAAAAAATTACTTTATTATATTCTTTTATATTCCACTTCTGCATATATAATGTCGCTGTTGAGAGTGTTGAGAGAAGACGGTTTTGTACTACTCAATGGTTGTTGTTAAACGAGAAAAAAATAATAATAATGAAAATCACGTTTGTTTAGTTACATACACAAATATAATGAATATAAACAATGTGTGTATGCATGCATGTATGCGTTCATATGCATTGTTAAATGAAATGTCAGCCATTTTACGTTATGTAAAAATACTTGTATTTGCATTTGTATTTATGTTCAGTTTCGTATATCCAATCGCGAACAGCACCTATCATGACATGTCCTACATATATACGCAAGATGTGCATGTGTGCATATTCATAGCAAAACCAAGTCATCGTTTTGTTTCGTTAAATTTGTTAAAAATTATATGTTCGATATTTATTGACGACTGCTCATTTAAAAAAGTACTTAAATATAATTTTTAAAAGATTCTTGAAACTTTATTTATACAGTGTGCAATATTCTTCTCTAAATACTTAAGTCGAACACAATTCGTTCGTTAATCTTACTGTTGGCGTGTTGCGCCAAAAATCAAAAACCTGTTTTAATCAAAAAAGAAAAAGTAATTCCGAAGAAAAAACCAATTTCTCACCAGAGAGAGTCAAAGCGATCAGTTCCTTTTTTTGGTAAATTAAAATTGTTTGTCCAAAAAATTTCCCTCCAAATGCCAAATTTCCCACTTTTTCTCTTGCTCTCTCTATAAGTAATTTTTACTTTCTTTGTTTAATTGAGAGACCTCTAAATATTTAAAGTCTCTGGTAGCAGTAATATTATAAGTAACAATTCATAGCACATGTTAAGGGCTCCAAATAACTAAATAAGCAGAAATGATTTCTTACCTCTATAAGGATAAAAAAAAATTCAATTTCAATTAGTTTAAAAAATGAATTTATAGCAGTCGGCCGTAGAGTGTAGGTCTCTTGTGCTTCTTGTTGGCATTCTCACGGTAGCAAATTTTAAGATATGTAGCTAAAATTTTTTACAGACACGTCTAGTGTATGTCTATTATGCAGATCACTATCTAAATTGGGCAAAATCGGTTAAGAGCCGCGTCAACAATCGACAAAAATCAATCAAGCTATAAACTTAAAATTTGGTGCGCATATCTCTATTTTTTTTTCATCCATCGATGTGCTAAAAATATGCATGGTCGAATGACAATGTACAAAAAAGCTTATAAAGCTTAAAATTCCATTCGCTACGGCTTGATACGTGATACGTGCACATTTAGAGGGCGCAATCGTATACCTGACACGCCCAGTGTTTAAATCTAAATGTGGAAGGTATTAGGATTTTTTTTTGTTTTAAAATGACTTTTACGTTATTTTTCAAAATGTATGGCAGATAGAATTTAAAAATTTATAGGTATGTACGGGCTATAAAGTTGCTAAATTAATTAAACTGCTTCATTTAAACTGAAAACATAAGGCCAAACAGAAACATCTGATTTCAATATTAGCTGTTGTTGAAAAACCTCATGCACTTAACAGAAATATTTTACACCGAAAAGGCGGCAACATCACTTTAGTCTGTTCTGTTCGACGTCTTAAAGATTTCAAACTCTCTTAATGATAATTTTTCCCCTTCTTAAAGCACAAGCACTCTGGTACAGGTGAGTACTAGAGCATGTGCACGTAATCTCTGTATTTTTAAATAGAGGGAAATTCTTGAGGTGTTTGGTTCCAGGTAAACAGCGAACGAACCAAGAACCCGAATAGTATTGTTTATGCTCTTTCACGAAGTGCACGTATAGTCGCATGATTGAAATCAGTAACAACTATACAATACAACTGTACGAGTGTGTGTGTGGCACAAAAACAAAACAATACAAATTAAAGAAAACCGAAGTCATAATAAAGAAAAGAAACCGAGATTTTTGGTGAAAATTGTTGCAAATCAAAGTGATTGGAGTGATTTTGAATATGAAACGTGGTCCTAACAGAATAAGAAATAATTTTTAAAATATTTTTCATACGCACACATAAATGAAATGCTGTCTGAAAAACATATTTGAAAGCAAGTAAATTGTAAAGACAAGCTTAGGAGTGTTGTGCGAAAAGAAGATGAATCCAACGCAACGTTAATTAACATTGTGTGAATGTGTGAGTGAGTGAGTTTTCTGGCATAGCTGACATTTAACAGTGAAAATATTTATACAAAACATTTGTGCTAGAACAGAAACGTCTTTTATTCAAATTATGGCAAACACTGTAGAAGGCACGTGCATCTTTCTCCGTGTAAAATATATTACACTTGAATAAAACAAATTTGCCAAAATAACAGGTGCTTGTATGATTATAACAGTCGCACAAAACATTAAGTATGAAAAAAAGCAGCAACTAACCCTTCACCTGAACGTGTCATCATTGGCATTGAGCAAAAAACACATTGCACACAAGTTCTACAGTCACCCTTAAAACCAATTGGCAAACCAAACAAAGAGGGTTATTGTGGATACCTATTGAAACCTTCAAAAGCTTCTCCTAGGGTCTCCATATAAACCACCTATCTTGTTACATAATTTTGTAAAAGAACAGTTTACACTTAAAGGAACGCTTCAGCATAGAAATAATCATCAATAACAACAACGACAAGAATAATTACATGTAATATGCCTAATAATGTGTCAATCACTAAAATATTATAGAAATATTTTACGCCACTAACACTGCACCAACAACATAATATCATTAAATAATCGAATGAACACTTAACTTAACAATGGATACAGTAGCTATTAAAACAGCACCGCCACATGCTCCCCTGGCCACCACGATTCAACAACAACAACAACAACAACAACAAAAACATCAATATAATAATACCAGCAATAACAGTAACAACAACAATAACAACAATATAAATAATGCCAATTGTAGTGGTGCAGCTGCTGTCATTAGCAATCATACATTAAACACCGCAACTTATAACAAATCCAGTATTGGTGCATTTTTTCAAACGTGCAAGGTAAGCTGATGATGCTGTTTGAATAGCAATGCAACTTCATTGAAGGAGAGGGTTTCTCCGAATTCTTTATATATGGGGGAGGGGGGATTTCAACTAAATTGTTTTTTCCGTTTATCTCTTACTTTTTCGGCATTCATCCTAAGTCGTCGAGCGTCTCGGGCTCGTCTCGGTTTTTTGTAGTAAGAAACTTTAAGTGATTTCATTTGCACAGTGCGGGCGTGGCAAAATAACATCTCGTTTGTTCTTAACTTTATAATATTTTTCTTAGAATTGATATTTGTTTATTTTTTCCTTCATGCGTTAGTGTAAGTAAGAGTAAAATGCTTCTAAATAGATGTATAGAGCAATTGCTTATTCATTCGTAGTTGTATTGACTGTATGCACTGGTCTCTGGTAGCACTTAGCAAACAGTGCAACATAAATATAAGGTGTATACAAACTTTTTTTGAAACATTTTACTTTCAAAACGAATAAAATTTGCTAAGAAGAGATAGATAATGTGTCTGTGCAATAACGCAATACCTCAAATTAATTACACTGAATAACCACAAAATACGAAATTACTGCGTACACATGAATTTAATCGAGTTGTACAGCAGGAGATAGAAGGAACTGTGCACGCGCTTCCCAATCAATTAAGCACGACTTTGCATCACAATGTCATGACAGCACATATACATAAACACATGCTTTCGGCACAAGACAAAAGAGGCAGCAGAGGTGGTCACTCTGAGTGATACGGTACGATAACCTAAACGGAGCATGTATTCTTGTTTTAAAATCAAAAAAGGTGTAGAGGCCAACTGACCATATGTATTTGAAAAAACGTGTATATATTTTTGATCACTGTCAGCATCTGAGTCGATGCAACTATATTCGGGTGTCTAAAATATTGAGCTAGGATTCTTTGTTTGTCCTCTACTTAAAGTGAGTAAAATCGGTTGACAGCCACCGCCCAATATTGACAAAAATCTCTATGGCTACAAGTGTAAAGCTATGACATTGAAATTTAGATTGCCAAAACCATTAATAGACGTAATCGTAGAATAAACACGCCCACAATCTACTAAACACCTGGAGGGTAACCAAGGCCTGGCCTCAGCCAAATGTAGTTTTCTACTCTTTAGCAAATTAACTAATATATATTTTTGAATTAGTTCGGCCTTGTGCGGGTTTGTGGTCATTTGTTTGGTATACACTTGTTTCTAAAGCTTGTTCACTGATCTTGTAAACATTGGTAATATTTTAAATGCTATTGGATGCTATAGTAAGTTTGTTATTCCAATTGCATGCTTCGGTTAAAAACAAAATCAGAGTTAATCAGCTACATCCATTTTTGTGCCCATGGGTGAGCTAGCTACCATTTGATATAATGCCACGCCAATGCCAAAATGAAGCTACACAATTAAAAGTTGCTGTATATATGTCTATGTATGAAGTTCATCTATCGATGCGCTAAAAGTGAGCGGCGTTGCACACCAGACGTGCCTACAATTTAGCAAAAATTTCTATTTGGCTTAGATGTCGACTTGTAGGCTGTGATGTATAATGAGAAGAAACGTTTTATTATGTTGTTTTTCTTTTGCTGTTGTCAAGAACATTCAATCTTCTCAAAGCTTATATGAAAATAAACGGATTTAGTTATTTTGGAGTTGTACTGCATATGTAATGAAAACATTTCATTACGACATTTTTGAAAAAGTCATCTAACTAAAAAAATTTTTAAGAAAAATATTAATTTTCCAATAATTGCAGTTTGTTTCTTAAGTCGTTTGATTTATCAAGATTTTTTACGGTGCAAAGCAAAAGACTTAAGCACCAAACGGCTATTTTACAGAATCAATAAAAAGAGAGCTGAATAAAAACGGAAACTTCTAACAAGAGGGAAAGAATGCAAATTCGAGGATCTTTGAAGGTTCACAATTACACTAGAGGCGTGGCATGTATACAAGTACGCCTTCATTCGCAACTATCAAAATTTTTTGTTGCATTTCGCCCCAAAGGCCGAAGGTTGTCGTAAGAAGACTTTTTATTAAGTTGTGGGCGTGTCCGTTGTGCAATGCCGCCAATAAATATTAAATCTCAACATCATAGCTTGGTTTTTGTATCCGTAAAAGACTTTAATTGATTGTAGGCATTGTGAATGGAATAGAGTTTCAATGTTGTTTTCTTAATATTTCCAATCTCTTAGGTTGGAGGTAAATGTTAGCCGATAATTAAGTTCTATTTGTTATGCGGAGAAAATACGAAACAATTATCGCCCAAGACTTAACCTCCCAGCGGATCTTAACGGGCCATTAAGCAGATGTTGTCAAATAAATAAATATATTAAAACAATTCTCTCTTCCTCTTCCTAAATTTCTTTTCCTTCTAATTCGTGTTAAATTTGATTTTTAAACAACTTCGCATGCATTAATGTTATTTTTGATTATAGGAACTAAACACAACCGTTCTGCAAAGGTTCACAGCTTAAGCGCATTATATAACTAAAAAGCACCAATTCTTTGTTACTTTATGAACAATTTATGATTTTCTTATAAATTTTAAGGTGTAAAAATATTTTCAAATAACGTATTAATAATGAAAGGCGGGGGCCACATCGGTATTTTTCTCTAGCTGCTGCAAAGGTTCTCTTCAAAAATGACGTCTACTTTAATATAATCAAATTATTCATATTAACAAGATTTAGACTTTAAAAAGAATCAAATAAAGATCGGTCATTGTGTGTAACATCAATATATCATAGCAAATATTCATGCTTTGGCATGTTTTAAAACTTATCAATACTATATGTATGCGCATATAAAACACGTTTTAAGTGTCGAATAAACAAAAGAAATTAAACTGCTCGTATTGCCAGACAGTTGCGAATTGCTTTGAGATGCAGACATGAAAAAATAGATGAAATATTAGACAGTCAACCAGATGCTGACTCATACTCACACTTCTTGTAGGGATTGTGGAAAGTGGATTGAACTGCTGTAGGGAAGTAATAAAAATAATTTTTGGACTACATTCAATATATCAACATTGTTTGTATATAAGAGGTGTAATTGATTTATGTATATAAAAAGAGATTCAGTTTTGTTAGACAAACTGAATCGTACGGCATCATACATAACAAATTATAAACGAACCGTTTTGATACATAAAGTTGAAGGAGGCGTTAGAGATCCTACAAATCAACATGAAAGTCTGCGTTGATCTATCCACGTCCGTTCGGTGTCTCGCGGTCGTAAATTTGGAGACATTTTTGTACAAATATTTCTACGTGGTTTCGGTACGTATTTGAAGATAAATCGCACAAGCCAAGTGCCACTCCCACAAAATTATGGTGAAAAAATAAATAAATCTTGTTATTGATCTTTATTCTAAAAATGGGTGCGGTCAGATAACAGGCACGCCTACAGTTTACAAAAATGCTCATTTGGTTCAGATTTAGATATGTTGCATATATCTTATATATCCTTTTAATACCCCAAACGGTTTTAATGCAGTTTTTAAGATTTTCATAAGCCTGCGCCAACGTATCTACTTACGTAAGCATTTTATGGAGCTCTTAGGTTGAGTAAAACATTCTTGGGCATTATCAGTTATTAGTTTGTACTTCCTCATCTTGCATCTGTGTACTAACGTTACTGCTTAAGTACTTGACACACACACACACGTTCTTTACTATTTACATTAATTGAGACACTCTCTGTACCCAATATTTTTTAAATGTAGTTTCCTTCCTATTGTTACCGCTTAGTTGTTTATTATGCGTTCTTGTTTTTTGTCTATTTTGTATTATTTCTTGCTCTACTTGTCACTCTAAGCAATTATTTCCACCAAAATAAATCTATTGGTGTATAAAGTAAAATAACCCTGACAAAATAAATGTTTCATACAAACCAAAATATCGTCTTAAACAAAATGGTCGTAAGAAAAAAAAAAAAAAAAAAAAAAGACAAAAAAAAACATAAATTTTTATTTATTTAAGTAGGTATGCATACAGATACATGGCCGTACAGGGTTTTACATTTGAATAAATATTCCTGGACTCTCAGTAAATACATGATTAAATACTTTTGATGGGCTTTGAAAACAAAAGATTAGAAATCAAATAAAAATACAAACTGCACAGCCCAGCTGCCTTTTATTTTTACAAAACTCAATCAAACAACTTACGCCCATAAACGCAACTGCATATGTGAGCGTTATAAAAAACAAACAAGCCAAAAACCACACAACACACGCGACTGATAATAATGAACCAAAAAAAAAAAAAAAAAAAAGAAAAAAACAACAGTTTTATATAAAATTATGGCCAGCATCTAAAACAAAATTTACAATAAGATTAATAACATGGCGAGAAAGAGAAAAATCATGCACAATACACGGGTTATGTTAAGCTGACCTGAAACAAACGGAGAATAGAATAAGAAAAAAAAACAACAAAACTAAAGTAACCTCAAATAATGGTCTGTACCTTACACACAACATACAACACACATTTAAAACCAAACTATCTTGACTACAAATATAGCCAAGAAACACAAGCAGAAACGACATCTCCGAGTGTGGTGGATAGACGCAACAAAATTAAGTAAAAAGCAATCACAGTTTGTATGTTTGTAGCAATAACAACATGGTACAAAAAAAATTGTACTTTAAAACGCACAAACAATCACGCGAACAAAGTCCATAACGCGGCAGCAGACCGTAGTGTGAACAAAACAGTTCTAGAGTTGTAGCTGCTTAACCAAACACTACAAAATGTTGCTATTGCCCATTGGTGTAGACTTCGAAAGCAACTTGGTTTTCTTATACTGAAACATACACACGCACAATGTTTATATATATATATTTATATAAACGTTTATTTTTCAGTTTCTTTGATCAAGGAAACCAGTTTTTTTAGTAGTGGCTTGGGCCACCTAAGTTAAAAACCCAAGCACGTACTCACACATACACATTGTGCAAGTCCAACTCACTTTAACGAACTTAGGCTATCTCTTAAGAGTCTCTACAAAACAAAGTGATTACGTGATTGTGTTAGTGTGTAAAAACAAAATATGGCCGTTGGCAAAGCGGTTGTTCAAACCTGTTTGAGTAGAAGCTTTGTTGAGTTAGGTTTCTTAAACGTTACGTTGTTATTATTTTGAATTTCTCAAGATTTGCGTTCAATGTTTTTTACAATTTCTTATTTATTTTTTCTTCTTCTTTCATTGTACAGGTTCTGTGGCATTTGGATGCTTTTCGTCGCTCTTTTCGCGCCTTAAATCAACACGTATGCAGCGGCCAAGACTGCATATTTTGTGCTTTAAAGGTAAGTGCGATAGTTGACTTTATTTATATCATTTATAAAAAACGTCTTAAAGTATGCTATCGAATTTGTGTTAAACAGGTAATAGGATTATTAGTAGAACTAACCAAGCATTGCTTGCGAACATTGAAAGTTTTCCGACTTTAGTTTTTTGGCTTAAGAATATTTCATTTGATGTAAGAGACTTTTTTTCACTACATGTACACATATCAATCTCAACTTTTACAAGAAGTAAGTTAGAGGCGAACTTACGGACATGTAAAATGTCTCAAGTACATATGGACGCACGGACATTTATATAAATTATTTCAAGTGTAGACAGAGGTACGTACACTTATAAAGTTTTAATTGGAAATGAACATACGGAAATATGAGGAACCTCAAGTTAGCGGACTTACGAGCACACACGGTCACGTGGTGCTGAATATTTTCTTTCTAATTTGTGGGAGGAATTTTGAGAGACCTCCTCGTTCCAACATGACGATATAACAGAATTTGTGCAATTGCTCTTAATCATATTTACACAAGTTCACAATTCAAAATTCATAGCATACTTTAACGCTGAATAATATTAAGTTAAACTTATACGAGTTAACTTAACTCTGAAAAATACCAAGTATTAAATAATAAAGAAAAGCCTGTACCTTCATATAAAATATATTGTAATACTGTAAAACAAGCATTGTCATAAGTGGGTGTGCTGCGTGGCTACTCCTCAAGCCTCCAAGGTAAGCTTTTTAATTGATTAATTTCTATAATCATGAAAAAAATGAAGTTCATTTCTGGTAAGTAAGTAAACTTTGTTTCTTCTGTTTGTAGAAGCGTTGGGACGGGACTCAGTGAAATTTTTAATATATTTGTATATTGGCTTATGATCGCTTAAAACTACAAACTATATACAATTTTTTCACTAGCATTTGAGCAGATTTCTTTAAGTGGTTCTCTACGTAGTAATTACAACTATTCTCTGTGATCTTTAAAATGATTTTCCTTGTTTTATTATGTCGCACTTATTTACTTGGAATTCTGTTTATTTAACTACCAAAGAAGTAAAAACCCTGCCGTTTCGGAAAATATTGTTCGTGCCTGTTTTTCATTTGGGTGCATTTTCTCACACTTTGTACGAAATTGTAGTCATTTGCAGGGGAGTTGGTTTTTTTTATTTGTCTTTTGTTTTATTTTGTCTTTTTGTTAAATTGTGTTCAAGATGAATGCATTTGATGAATGGACGTAAATTGTGAAATTCTCCCAAGGATTTTTAATTTTGTTTGAACCAAAAAAAAAAAAAAAGTAAATCCAGTCATTTATTGTGAAGTTTTTTATATCATGTCAAACTTCTTTTTCTCCTTTCTAAGAATCACAATACAACAAACACATATAAAAATGAGTGGAAAACTTAAAATTAAACTTAAACGCCCTCCGCACCTATTTACTAAGAGAGCGATTTTGCCGATTGCTGTGAACAAGTTCAAAATATTCAACATCCCCTGCATTGTTACAAAGGTTTAAATTTTTATCAATCATGATAAACTTTTTGAATTTTTCTTTGACGTACGATCGTGTTTTTCTATGCGAAATACGAAAGAATTTGTTTCAAGGAAATATTTTTGATTTAAAAAACGATTTATTTTCATACGGTTCAGTTCTCGTGTGTGTGTGTGTGTGTGTGTGTGTGTGTGTGTATATATATTCGGTGCGTTTTGCGGCAGTCACGTATTTTGTATTATTGTTTGAAAAAGTGTTGTTGTGTATGAAATCTTCTGCTATTGCCATGATTTCATGGCATAAGATGGCTTTCATTTATCTAGTTGTTCAACTTCATTAGAAGCAGTAATCGTCATCGTAACCGCAAAAGCGTCATTTTAGGGCAAAAGCGTTTTTTTTTAAAGGGTAACAACAACAATTACAAAAATCACTTTGTAAACATGAAAAAGATCAACTAACAAAAAATTTTAATTACGCTTCAATTTTTTGTTGTCTTTTAATTTTGGTTGGAGAAGAGTTACACTGATACAGAATAGTGTAAATCTGTGTATCCGCATTGAGATATTGAGCTGAAATTTTGCATAGACATGCGTGATTATGTTATGTCCACGCCCATCATAAGCTAAGATAACAGGCACGCCCTCAATTTACAAACATCCTTATTTGATACAAAATCTTATTTTGCTGAAAGTTTGATAAGTATTTACGCTATTAGAGCCACAATCACGTACCTACCACGCCTACTATTTGTAAATTGAAATTATTTATGAAGGCGATCCACTACATGTGCATTTATATGTATATACCCGATGGTTATTGTATACGGATGTATAGACAAATGTTCACGCATTCGAAGCTAAATTAGATTTTATAAAAAATGCTATGCATCAGAGGCATCATCATCATTATTATGTTGGGAGAAGTATTGTTTTTCAGGTAAAACATCCAGGAAATAATTCTTTTTTCTTCATTTACACAATATATAAAATCACATCGCGTACTTGAGGAAATAGGAAATCGTCATGACAGAGTATTTCAAAATTATTACATATCGATAAGAAGAGAAAAAGAAATCTGCCTCCACGTATAATATCATGTACAAAAGGTACAACTACAAAAAACGGGTAATAATATGACTCTTTACATGCATTAGCTGTATACTTGAACACAATACGTAAACGGGTCAACCACATGCAAGCATAAACTTGTACGCCAACCCACCTTGTACATATGTAAAGCTAACACACCACATATAACATAAGCACCTAGAGTGGCAAACATCATTATCAACCAATTCAACAAGTTTCTTTAGGCAACATGTGACTTGGGCCAGTGTAGACATGGAGTGTACCGTGTACCCAACATTGGCAACAGCACCAGTACGAATAATACGACAACCTCTCGTTTGTGGTATAACAAATAAATAAACAAACCCAACCTAACCTGGCCGGCCAACTAACCACACATGCTCTCTCCTCACTGTTAACCAGAATCAATTGCAAGCAAAGCAAGCGAGACTGTACTTTTTTCCCCTTTGTTATTTATTTTTACTTACAAAACGGCTCCGTGAAACCAGATTGGAAGTGAAACAATGACGTTACTATCGGAGAAAAACAACCAGCAACAAGTAAAAGAATACACGCGAACGAGAACAACAAGAGAAAAGAAAGAGATAATAACAGCGTACATTGCCGCACAATACATGTTTAAGGCATTGGGCCCCATATCCATACATCCAGTAAATGGTAAGAAGTACGTAAGTGGGAAGAAGAGAACTAAGCTAAAACTGCAAGCCACGATGTTAGATGGATGAAAAAAAACTTTATTCTTATACAAGATGTGAAATAATTATGTGTGAGTGTAAAGTTTTTCCGGGCATAGAAAAACTAAAGTTTGCATCACAGAGCAGAATAGAAAAGAAAACATGCTGTGATCGTGATCGTACTTTTAGCACTTTTTCTTAGATATGTGCCAGAGCAGACTTTACAGTGCAAAGTTCACTAAAACGCACAGTAAAGTAAACATTACCTGAACCGAACCATTCCCCTACATTCGGAAGCAAAACGAGTCCTTTTTCTCACACATTGAGGTTTGGTTTTAAACATTTACTTTCAGATTTCAAATCTTGTATGCCTTTGCAACTATATAGTGGGTGGATGGCCCAGGCGCACACACAATTGCGCCGTCTCTTAAGGATTAGTACAGCCTGTGTTGAATTTCAGTCAGCAGTCGAATTTTGCACCAAAGTCGGTTTTTGTAAATTGCGGGCGCGTCTGCACATGATCCCGCCCATTTCAAACAGATGCAATGAATATAAATTTTAACTTTGTATTTAAGTTTACAAATACCAAACAGTATACCTGCCAGCTAATGTAAAGGGTATAAAAGCAATAGATTTATATCTCACTGAAACTATTGCTAAGTTATATCTCTTTCCACTTGCTCACATCTTCACAAATGTGTTAAAAGAAGCTAAATAATACAAGTATTATCAAATTTAAAAATTCGCGGGACAATACTTTTCATTAATGAGTAATTGAAACGCAGCTGCTTAAGCCAGAAGGACATAGTTTTTCTTAACTCTTCATACTTTTTCAAACCATTTTATGATTGTACTACATATGAATCAGCAACGTTTGTTGAATGTATTGTATTTAGTCATGTGATGCTTTGTTGAGTGTTCCTTTCAACTCTGTTCTCATTTACAAGCCATAATGCTGCTTGGGGCTTACAAAACTGAACTCCTTCAAGACTACTGACTTGCCAGCACACTATTGAAGGTGCTGTGCTTTTGTTGTAACTTTTGTTTTGCGCTTTATATTTATCATTGTTTTCAAGCTCTCAGCTTGGTTTCTCATGTTACCTTTCCTAAGACTTTAGCCTAGAACACAGTTTACCTCTTAGAACGGAATAAATTAGAATACTTGTCTGTTATTAATATGATGACTTCATATATAAATCTCATTTTAAACTGCGCACATTGACATGTGTTATGTACTTGGTACGGGTATACTTTTTATGTTTTTGTTATCATAGCGTTACGGTTCCACCAGAAAATTAATATTCTTGGTGAGAAAATCCCACGCGTGTAATTGTAATGTATACTCTACTTATACGTTTCATACGCTGCATTTGTTTTATTCTTATTTAACCATTATATGATTATTGTATGCGAGTGGTAATAGCAGCTTAAGGTAATGACAGTTGGAAAACTTTTTACATGGAAGCTAAACTGCTTCTACCGTTCTGTTTTAGCTACGACTTCAAAAATTGTGTTTTCTTCTTTTTAGGAACCATTAGTATAATAAATACAGGAAATAAGACGGAACCATTAATAATAAAAAAGCTCTCTATTAATTATTTTAACTACTCGTTAAGCTTTTCATTTGTTACCCGTATTGAATACATTGCGGCGGACACATTTCACTCATCAATCCTTTTCATTTGTTACCCACATCATATAGATTGTTGCGAAATCAAGGACCTTTGGTGGTGGCCGCCACTTTTAATATATTGTTATTAAATCATGGTCACATATGCGGAGGCTTTGGAAAATTGACAAATTGCTATTTGCAAGCAACTTTAACAATCGATAGATGCAAGAAAACTTTAACTTTTGTAAAACCATTCAACTCTGAACAACAATTCAAAAATGACCATTTCGCAATGTTTGGTAAAGTGGTTATTTCCCCCGCGTTTTTAATATAATTTACTGGTTTCATTTTATTTATAATTACTTCCACAAACAATGGAAACACATAAAACTCTTTCTTGACATAATTAAATAAAATGAATACAGAAAATAATAATAAAAACATGAGCAAAGGGAAGTAACCACTACAATTCCACCCCCGTGTATTCTGAGGACGCATAATAAATGACATTCGAATAAGTGCTTCAATGCGTATTTCTTTATGCACATTAGTGTCCGCTTTGTTTAATATTTACCTCAAATCATTAAGGAGGTGCCAAGTAGGATGAAAATTGACTCTAATACTTCACCAATACAACCAAATTCTTAGGCCATCTCATCGTGTAGACATCAAGTAAATGAGTGCCACTGAATGAATTGCCCTTGTCCCGTAGAAGCACCAAACTCTAAATTACCTTATTGAAAGGCAATGGTCAATGGTTTGGTGCTCATTAAAAATACAAACAAATTGGTACTGTGTGTGGGTTTAATTGAATTCCAAACTTTCGTCATTATTCCCAATTAAGGACAAATTCACAGACAGACGGGCCTACTTAAATCGATCTAAAAAGTGATCCTAAATTAATCAGTATAATAAAACGTGTGGCCGATTTTATGTCCTTTACATCCTTTATTAAAGGTGTGCAGGATAAAAAACGGATTCCGGAAGCAGAGAATTAGTTGGAACAATATTTTATAGAACATTTAATCATTTTCTGGAGAACTTAATGCCGAGAGCCTTGTGAAACGCAACTTTTACCGCTCGACGGCTGACTTTATGTAACTCGACTTTGTTTACTAAATTATAAACAGCGTTATGGTGAACTTACGTTCGGATGAATAATCCTATGACCTTAATTCAAATGACATGAAATGAAACGAAAAGAAAAGAAAAGAGAGAGAGTATTAAAGTTGTACTTAAGCACTTAACTGCTCTGCTTTACAATACGACACTATGACTCACCTTTCTTCTTCGAAAGCATAAATATAAAAATTCGTTTTATTGCCCTATCAATGTTTACCAGCCATACGAGATTATATGTGTTACAGCATTAACACTGCTTTGAGTCATCATTGTGGCCATGGTCGGTCTTATGTATTATGTTGACTTTGATTATGTGCACTTTGGAGTATTTTAAAATCTTGTATATATGTACAAGTGACACATTAAAAATAATTAAAGTTTTGCTTCCCAACGAAAAGTTCCTCTTGATCTTGAAAGGGAGGTAAACTTAATTAATTGATTTCCAATAAATACTCAGCTTCTGTGATTCATCGTACACCGCTTAGGCTGTTTGCTTAGGCCGTGCTTGTCCAATCACGTGGGAAGTTACTGATTTTTCCATAAAAGTTTAAAAATATTTTTAAGGCATAAGGTAAAGAGCCTCACAAGTAAGTCATTTTTGCTTTCGTAACACTAATCGTTTCTAGATTACCCTACAAAAAGCGGCAATAACTGCTCTACTAACTTAACTGTGTGGGCAGTGACATGGCCAAAACTTAAATCTTTAATTTTATGAATTTTAAGGATTTCCGCTCGAAATTTTTAAAGCTGTATCGCAACTAAACTAATTTTTGAGAAAATTTAATCATTTATGTGAAGCATTTTGTTACTTATTAGAACACTTCTGATGAGAGGTTTCAACAAAATATTTTATTTACATACATGCATGGACTTTGAATTTTACAAAACTTGAACAATTGTACTTGAAAGTAGTGTGGCTCTACTTTTGAAAAAGCGGGCAAATGGACGAGTGTGTAAGTCCATAAAAACAGTTGTTGCTTATTTCTCTGCAAAATGATCTCAATTCAAAAAACTCATACGGGCATGACATTATAAACACTTTTAAGTGCCGAAAGATGCTCCACCAGACGTTCTTAATTCACAGCCACGCCCACAATTAACAGAAATCTCTCACGTGTATTTGAGAAATTGACAGAAACCCGATCCGTTGGAATTCCTTATAAATGTTTAGATTAAATTAAACGCGTTTTTAGCTAAACAATAAACATTGCTCGTGTGCAATAATAATAATATTGCGCTTAGAATAAACAAGTAAGAAAAGTAAATTTGGCTTAGGCCGAATCTTAAATGCCCTCCACATTTATATACCAACGGTAGGCATGGCAGGTATATGATTACGCCCTCTAGTAGTGCATCTATCAGTACATCAGCTTGCAAGTCGAATTTTACGCTGAGTACGCTTTTTTTTATCTGCTTACGCCTACTTTTGGTACATTGGTGGATGGCATAATTATGAATATGTATTCAAGTTCCTGAGTAAATGTTTGTGGCAGATATACAGGGCTCTTGACATTCTTCGGTTTAAATAGTTTTTAGGGACCGTGTTCTGGCAAAGAGGATGACAAATTTAGAATACTCTCATCCTATGCGAAGGGTACAAAAATAACTTTTTAAAAATCTAACCAAGTTCGGGTTCAAAGAAGTGCGAAAACGACCAAGTGCACATATTATAGGTTGATGCTAAAGTTGTCCATGCTTCAATTAAAAAATTCAAAGCACGTGCTATTTTTGAGTCATTTGTTTCAGCTACTAAAATAACAAAATGGTTACTGTTTATTTTTAAACTTGAAACTACTCGTACACATATGTACGTAAACCCGTTTGTAAAAGTTTTTATGAGACATACTTTGTTTATTAAATATTATAAGTGGCAACTTAAGCCATCATAAGTTACCATCTTAAAGCATGTGCCTGATAATGAGATGTTAATATTAACCATGGCGTATGCCCAGTGTATACCCAGTGTGTAGATCAGTGTCACGTTATCTCCACATGCGTACTTGTAGTGCTTTTAAGATTGAGCGGATCTTTCAATGTTATTCCATAGACGTTTGCAAGTATATACGCGTTGTAGCCAAATTAATCTTTTTAACTTGTTTTCTTTTATGACACGTATCATAGCTTTCCCGGAATATTGAAAATAATAAATAATAACAAATTGGGATGGATGGTGGGTGCTCAAGATTTTGCTTTAGCCAAATATAGTTTTTTACTTGTTTAATTTCCATTTACGGATAAAAGGCAATACTAAGTCTTATATAAATAATGAAAATTCTTTGAATCGTTGATAATAATGAAATTTTTTAAAAACGTTTGTTTAATGATTGTATGTCATTATTTATTAACCGCAAAGTTAAATGTCTGTCAGTCCCGCTTCGTAAACAGTGCATTGCTTGCAAATTATGCTTAAATCAGAGTTAAAAATGTAATCGTATATATATATATGTGTGTGTGTGTATGTTTAGTTCATATTGCATACAGCATTAACTCCTCCGCTAATTGCAAGTACAAATATTTACATATTGTACAAGAGCATGTGTACCTATAAGCAGGTCCAAATAAATGCATACGAGTGCATGTCTCCCAATTTGTTTTTTATTAGTTCAGGTGAGCTATAAGGCAAGATCCGAGACAAGATGTTGCTTCTCTCTCTCCTTTCCTCTCTTTAAACACATACTATTGCATTGTATTTTAACCTGCGTTCATGTATATGTAGGTGCACAAATTGTATTAGGTTGTGTTGTGTGATCTCTCTGACACATGTTTTACACGTTGTATGCAAAATGCCATACCAATACTTATGCGCATATGAATGCATGGATGTATAAGTGTGTGAGTGAGTGTATTTATTTATTTTCTTACGTGAACGCGCCACTTCGTCTTCTTCTTTGTCTTATATTCTTTCACTAAATTCGTAGAGGAGTTGTACGTGCTGTTAGGAGGCGTCTGTGGAGCTGTTAGTTAACTCTGTTAGTAAAACTAGTTTCAGTTTAATGTTCGACTTACGGCTGTTTAAACGTGTTTCATTTTCTTGCGGTACGTTAGAAGAATATTTTTATGTTGTATATATAAAATATATTGTTGTTGTTGTTTATATAAAATTTACAACAACATCACAAGAAGTGTCTGTGTGCTAGTGAAACAAGAGAAGATTTAGTTTACAATGAGAGCTGTATGTTCTGTTGATATTTTCAATAAAAAATTTTACTAAGAGAAGCAAAAATTAATCAAATATAATTATAATAAAATGTGAAAAAAGGTGAAATGACAAATTATTAAAGTCTTATAAACGAAATCTATGGTGAAGTGCATTTATTTCATTATTACTGCAATTGTGGATTACTTAAAAAATTACACATACTACGGAGCAAGTAAGTTGTGATGCTGTCGGAAAAAGTATTGATTTTGTTTAAAGCCTGTCAAATGTACAGTGAATAGAAAATGTCTTTCGAACATTGTATATGGGCCACCACAATAACTTGGCTTTCACATTTACTCACTCAAGAGACGAGCATCACTTTAGGTTTTAAGATCAACAGTTGCAACGCATTACAAAGTTATTAAATGAGTATAACAGTATTTAAAAGTTGCATACTGAAAGAGTTGATATAATTTGGGGATATTTGTTTTATGGTTTTAGTTTCATATTTCAACGAACGAATAATTTCTTCATAAATTTGTCAAATAACTCTTGGCTTATAATGCCATTGCGATTTGGTCTTATTTGAAAGTACGATAACTTCTGCGATAGTAGCAACTGCAACTATGATATGGAGCCGAAATAAACTCTTATATCCAGTAGGCAGTCAAAGTGGAGCAATGTCATGTCAACCTTTGAATAAATCTTTCTCAAGCTAAAATGTTTACATTAGCATAGCGCATACGCGGTCGTACGTTAATTTTCCAAAAACCTTATTTGGTGTATAATTTCACCATTGTAGAGAATCGTGTTATATTCGTGCTATTCTCCCAAATTACTTATAGATGTAAAGGGTATCCAAGGTTTGGTTTGAGTCAAGCTTAGTTTTTGTTACTCGTTTATATTCATGTTTTGGACTTAATGGACACGGTGGAGCTTAGGACCATCTATGATTGAATTCCCATGAAAGTAAAGCAAAAGGCATGGTCTGGTAAAAAATAATAACTTTGTGCTATTCATATTGAATGGAACGCTAGTGGTTGTAAAAACCGGTTTCAGCGAAATTACTCTTGCATGGTTTATATGCACATACATATATATATGTCTGTGTAGATAGCACATATGAGTGTATGCATATTTGCCCGCAAATAGTATCGAGCAACTCCTTAACATAACTTGGCATTTCCATTTATTATGCTTTAAGAGTTATTTTTCATGATTATTATAGTTTCGTATAAATATTCCAAAATGATTCTTATGCATTCATAACGATTAAAGTGATTTGGTATGCAAATTCCGTATGTGTAAAAATGTCATTTTTTCAACTCTTTATGAAGACGTTGCTGCATTGAATTTATAAACTGGTATTGAGCAGAGACATAGTGATCAATACCTTAATGGTAAATAAAAACATATCTGCTCGGTTGAACAAAGTATTTAATATGAGTTCTGTTCCAAAAGAGCATAAAGTTCGTTTGCCTATTCTAGGCACGTTGGCAGGAAATTCATAAAAAAATTAAATTTTACATGTAATTAAAAAAACTTGTATATAACAAATATAAGAGGTAGATACTGAGAGGGCGAGGTGAACAGAAGTTTTCTTTTCAGCTTTAAATAATAATAAAGGAATTACATTTTAAAAGAGTGCTCGAATCCTTTCCAAGATCCATCTTCATAAAATACTGTGGGTAAATTTTTATAGTGAAACAAGTCATAAGTATCGACAAATCGCTTATGAATTAAATCGTGAAATTTTGAATGCAGATGTATGCATCACATGCAACATGCTTACTGTGATGGGATTTTAAAATACTTGCACATTAAGTGCGCGAATTATGTTAACAATTGATATGTTTAAGACGGACGGATGGACAAACGCTCTCTTTCATTCAATGTACCTTCAGATTAGTTGTCTTTCTTCCTTAATAAAATATTAGTTTATTTTTTAACTTAAAAAATCATTCATTATCACCATCATGATCCTTAAAAACTATAAATGGTGGTGAAGTATTTTATTGGGATAATATTTGGTTGAATAAAATAGCGAATATATGCCACGTAGAGGCTTTTTTGATAATGGAACCTTATATGGTGATGGATTCTGAAAATGTTTCAATTCGGTCCACTTTCGATGGAGCTCTTCTTTGGCCAAAGTTATGTCCTTGTACTAAGTTTCATGAAAATATTTCAAAAAGCCTGAGGATGTGGCATTTGCCGTTCAAGAGTTACCAACATTTACTTAAACTTAATATGCCCTTTGCCACAAGTGGTGCAGGGTATAAAAAAGTCTTAAATTCATCATTAAAATTAAATATTCTAAATTTATTTTTGCGGTTTGCTTCATTTATTTTACTTAACTTTACTGCACATACTCTATACTGATAATTAGCTCTTACGATTCACTTAAAAGATAAATTTTTATTTGATTTGATTTCTTTTTTTTTTATTTTTTCTATACTAAACAATAAAAACAACGTCTTCATGTTCAAATTCATTTGCATTATTAATGGTGTAGGGCGTAGCTAATGAAAAAAATATATTAAGTTTTTCATTCCGTTGGAGTGAATGGCACTTGAAAGGTTAAAACTATTTGGAAAATTGATAAATACTTCCAGATCACACACACATTTCAATGTCATTTGCTCCTAATCACTATTTGTCCAAATTTATCTATTTTCAGTACCAACCCGCAAACGCCTCCGGAAAAATATTTAACGCATGAGTATCGTTACGGCTTTGTTTTTCTTTAACAATAACGACCATGCATATTAATTTAGCTAATAAATTTTTAAAAATTTAACGAGCATGCCAAACATTTTCTGAATCTACGTTCTGATATTTTTCCACATTAAGTACAACTTCTACCTCAGCGTAGTATGATAAAGTTAAACGATATCAAAACCAAACTTCCAAAATTCCAAATAATTGAAGATTTTTCAATATTGTGCTCTCTCTCAAGCGCTACACATATTAAAATAAATTTCGACTAAAATCCATTTTCAATATCTTCGTGACAATATTTCGCTACAAAATATTGTTTTACTCTCAAACGCTTACTCAAGGTATTTGTACATGTTCGAAAACATTATTAAAACGCATTTAATAGTTCTCACATGGATTATAGGCTCTTCAACCTGTTTAACTACATAGTACGTTTTACTATTGTACGGATTGTATTGAAATATAATACATACGCAGGTGGGTGCACAAGTACATGCTACAAACTTTTTCAAGCTACTTTAAACAACAATTGTTTAATTACCTTTTTTTCATTTAATTTATGTTTTGTATAAATAGAAGTTTTTATAAGAAAAAATTTGTTAAACAATTAAATGGGCGCACATTTGGTTTGTGGGTTAAATGTTTTGAGCTTTACTTGCAACGTTTTTAATGGCTTATGTATACATACTCCACATGTACGAATATTATGCACTTGTGTTTATGCCATACAATACATAAGGAACAATGAAATGTTACACTTGTATTGTGTACTATTCTGGTGAATATTTTTTGCTAAGTAGTTTTTCTTAAACACGTACGTATTCATGTGAATTTTGTTTGCGTTCATAAATCATTAGTTTTCAACATTGATTAGTGTACCCTCTACATAGTATGGGGGTACTCTAAGCTTGTCATTCTGTTTGCAACCAAGAGACGAAGGCTGTAGAGCAAAGTATGCATACCGTTGTTCAGCACAGACTTACCACACACATGTCCGTGTGTCTACTTGTATTTAATGCAACGTTCACGGCCACTAGTATGTTTCTGCTATATTTTACATATTACACGGAGTCGGAATTGAAAAATATCATGAACTCCTTTAAAAATAAAGGTTAAAAATTAAAAAAGTAAAGGTTAATAAAAAACTGGATACCACAAATAAAGTACAACACTAACAATAACCACTGTATACGATGCACTTGCTGACATTTTCACAACTCATATTATTCGTCAAGTATGCGTTTTTATTATGATTTTATGGATTCGCCATTAAAAGACCACTTGTGGCTTTAGATTCATTTATTTCACTTCAAGTGTCTCCTTTGAGTTTATAGTAATTCTTTTTTATTACACTCATTAATACCAAAAAGTCAATTTTCAATAAATATCCCCTCAAACGCTTTGACTTGGCTTGCAAACGTCGTATTGTTTATTTGATTAAAAGTTGTTTTCCTCCCCTTGAGTGTAAAAAAACTTTTCATACAAAAAGAATTTCTTTAAGGAAGAGTTCACAATTAATCTTTGCAAAGTGAAAGTACCTTAGCTAAAGGGAGATAAAGTGGTCGGTGGGCACTCCTTTCTCTTCAATTATATGAAAACAAACCAAAAAGTTAGTTTCCTCTTCAAGTTTTTTTTCTTAGTGGTTTCTTGTAGGTTTTCTTATCCTCGATTATTGTTGTGGGCACGCCAAGTTTGTTTTTCCGTTTGCAACACTTGAAAGAAGACATTAATACATTTTTGAACTGGATTTAAATCTGAATTGATCCAAACATATCTATCTCTCCGTTGTTGGAGCGAATTCTTTTGTAAATCCACCTTCTTTGCCATTTTCGTTTTTATCGTTATTGTATAGAGCACAAGGATTGCCACACAATACTCGCGAGATAGATAATTATATAAAAATAAAATTAAAGCACGTGCTAGGACTTCGCGAAGGAAAAATTCATGCGAAAGAGGTGTTTATGTCCGCATAACTAAGCAACAAAAGTGTAATATTCAGACGAATGACACCAAAATTATAAAAACCAACTGGACTAGGGTAAATACTCCTTAGGAGGGTCCTTAGTCTAAGCAATTATAGTGAAGAAGTTTAATACATTAACCTACAGAATTGCAAACTACACCGAAGAGCCAAATACTCCAGTGATGAATCAGTAATCAAATCAATACTTTTTTCGCTATTTCATGTTTCAATCTCATGTTTATTTTATTAACTTTCATTTTTAGCAAAGTAGCTCCAGCCAAATAAATGCATTCATTGCCGATCAAGTGAAATTTTTACTCATCTTACTCATCTAAGAGGAAATTAAAGAAGAATTTATATAAAAAATGATAAAATTCCGTTATAAACGTAAGGAGCCAAATAATCCTACAGCTGCTGACACCACAACTAACAATAATAACATAACAAATATCACGAATGCTAAGAACAACAAATTATTGTCATCTCCATCTCCGCCAACGAAAGCAAACAAAATTGTACATGTTGTCACCGAGAAAAATATAAGAGAAACGAATCAAACACAACAACAACAACATCAGATACAACATTTACCATTAAAACCGAATGTAGCGTTGGGGAGTTCAGTAGCAGCACAGCTAGCTACCATGGCACCCATTAAAATAGTCAACTCAATGGCTCAGCTAATACAACAACCACAACAATGTGAGGTAATGAAAGGTGGTTGCGGTGGGCGACCCTTATCATCGACGATGGTGGTGGGGAAGGCGGTAAATGTGCTGCCAGGTGGTGGGGGTACTTTGCCAAGGAGTACACCAAAAAAGAATATGGACGTAAGTGAGGGTCACAAGTCAGCCACACTAACACGACAAACGAACGGTAATGGTAAAAGCAACAACAACAATGACAATAACAAATTCATCACGAAAGTAGCAACGCCAACGATGGATACAAGTAAAGCGACGACCACCTGCTATGCGGCACAAATATTGTTACAACAACAAAAACAACAACAACAACAATATTATCAAGCCACTACCAACGCTTTAAGTGCTTTAAGTTTAGAAAGTATAGGTGAACGTGATAGATGCATAAATGCAGTTATCGTAAGTGTAACAACAACAATAACAACAACAACAACAACAAAAAATACAAAGAACTTGTAAAACTAAAAAGTATAAAAGCAAACCAGAATTCTGGTATTGAGTAAATATTTAAAATCCACCCACTTTGTCAATGCTTTCATTCATTATTTTGTGTCATATGTATAACACTACATATCGTATACGTAACTAGCTCTTATATAAAAAGAAAATTTTCTATAAATATTAATCTTCCGGACACATTCTTTCCATTTTACAGGAACTGTTTCAACAGCTACAGACTAGTTCAGAGCCAGCTTTATGTCCGGAGCCATTACGTCGTGCCTTAGCAAGTGGACCTTTAGCTGGGCGCCGATTTCCTCTAGGGTGCTTGGGTGATGCAGCCGAATGCTTTGAACTACTATTACACCGTGTACACTCGCACATTTCTGCAGATGATGGTGATGCATGCGATTCTTCGTCTTGCATAGCTCATCGTCGCTTTGCCATGCGTGTTATTGAGCAAAGTGTATGCAAATGCGGCGCAAATTCCGAACAATTGCCATTCACTCAGGTATGTAGTAGGTGTATGTTTATGTATATACATATGTACAATGCGTGGTAACGTTACACATTAAGTCGGCCGAAAAAAGCTTAAAAATCTCATACTCAAGTTTAAATACCCCCCATATCCACAACAGTGGGCGTGGCAAATATATATATATATTGCACCTTGTAATAGTGTATGTATTACGTAACAGCTTGCAAGCCTGGTTGTATAGTGAATATGGTTTTTTGTAAACTGTGCGCGTGTCTGTTATCCGACCGAGTTCATAGGTAAGTTTTTGTTGCAGATATAATGGTTTTTGTTTTTTGTGGGCGCGTCTAATATTCGACCACGCCCATTTTTGGCTTAGCGCTGGATATGCACACCAAATGAGTGTCTAGGTCAATTTTTGTGGTAGATATATAGATATTTGTCGATTGTGGGTATGACTCTTGACCGATTTCGCTTATTTTAAATAGCGATCTGCGAAAATTTTTAGCTTAATATCTTAAAATTTGCGCCAGTGAAAATGCCAACAACACGGACATACATGTCTAAATCGAATCAGATTTTGATGCTGAGCAAAAATATATGCACATATTAATGATTATTCCATACATTGATGTGTCAAAAATGATAAAATTTGGTGGGTAACAGACGCGCCTACAATTTACAAAAAACCTGATACTGAATACGTACAATATTAGAGGGCGCAATGTATATATATTTCCAACGTCCACCGGTGTGGGTGTGGAGGGTGTTTAAGATTTGGCCTAAGCTAAGTTTAGTTGTATTACTTGGCTCAATTAACTAGCAATAAACCTAACTGAGAAACAAAATGATAATTTTATTGGATTAAATAGACACGTGACACCTAAACCTTGTGCGGGTTTTTGATTACTGTCTAACTCTGAGTCATCTAATTAAATGAAATGGTCAAACTTGAGATTGAAGGCTGACCATTTATGGTTAATCATTATATACTTGTCATCTTTATAGAGCCCACACAATTACGTAACAAATGTGAATAACTAAATATTTGTCTTTTGTACTTTAGATGGTTCATTATGTATCCGCTTCCGCCCTTACTTCCCAAAACAGTTTGGCATTACAAAATCATCAGCAGTTATCTTTTGGGCAATTGTTACGGGCTGCAGGCAATATGGGCGATATTAGAGATTGTCCGGTAAGTGAGAAGAGAGAACGAGATGACTATAAACTTCAGTTCAAAATATATTAAACGTTTTCTCTACTTAATTGTAGAACGCTTGCGGTGCTAAAATTGGTATACGAAGGGCTTTACTCAATCGCCCTGATGTTGTATCCATCGGAATTGTTTGGGATTCCGAGAGACCGGCTGCTGATCAAGTTCATAACGTTCTGAAAGCTATCGGTACGTCTTTGCGTTTATCCGATCTCTTTCATCAGATCTCTGACCAGCGGTGGACTCAAGTTATTCAACATGAATTAGTTGGCATAGTGTCTTATTATGGCAAACATTATACCACGTTTTTCTTTCACACAAAACTCAAGGTGTGGGTATATTTCGATGATGCTAACGTTAAGGAGGTAATGCGCCATAACTTCCCAATTGTCAATTAACATCATAAATTTCATATATACGTAAATATTTACTTTCAGGTGGGTCCTCATTGGGAAAGTGTAGTAGACAAGTGTAGCAGGGGTCGTTATCAGCCTTTACTATTGCTGTATGCTGTACCACAACCATTTGGTAGTCAAACCACTTCAGTTTCCGCTCAATATGTGCAAGAATTAGCGAATGGCTCCCAATCAACAACACTTCGACGAGCCATTACACCTAGTCCCGAGAAACCGCAGTTGGTCGGTACAAGGCGTGCCATTACACCCACACCATTAAGACCACCGAACGATTATCAGAATCTCAGTGTTATACAAAATACAATATTCCCGGTTCATCCGAATTCCGTTAATCATATACAAGCGAGTGACATTGATGCTTATATAAGTCGCAAAACTGTCGAACATGTATTAAATGCTCAATACCAAAATTTGAACGTTATTCAAGATAAAATGTTCCCACCTGCGGACGATCAAGATCTAAAAACTGTACACGCAATAAATAGTTTAAATGGCATACAACAGCGTAAAAATTTGGAGGCGGTTTTGAATGCTCAGTTAGCTCGTAAAAATCAGCATCATTTGCAATTACAAAGATCTCATAGTGCTGAATCTGGTCACGTATCCGGCTCATCAGCATCATCTACCACTTCTTCCACAAATGGATCATCTCCGACTAGTGATGGTATTAATATACCTGATCATCTGAATCAGCCGCGACGTCGTGATTCAGGCAATTGGTCAGGTGATCGTAACTCTGCTAGTTCTGCTTCTTCTACCACTTTGGATAATCCCTATTTGTACATGGTTGGTAAACGTTCAGTCTCAACTGTGCCACAAAGCCCTACACGGCATGGTTTGTCCTATGATCCGGGTTATGATTCCTTCTCTTTAAGTTCCACCGACTCTTATCCACCTAAACATCCTCTAAATCCACAGTTGGCTAAAATACCTGAAACCACTCTCTCTGTGGTTTTAACTGGTGATTGTGAGAAACTCTGCCATGAAGCCGATCAGTTGTTGGAAAAGTCCCGATTGCTGGAAGAGGCTCATGATTTGGAAACGGCTTTGGTATTGTGTAATGCCGCAGCTGGTCGAGCTCGAGCTGCTATGGATGCACCCTACAGCAACCCACATACTATGACATTTGCTCGAATGAAACACAACACTTGCGTTATGCGCGCCCGATCTCTACACCGGCGTATTTTAATTGAAAAAGGCGCTGAAATGGAAGCCACCCCTGAAATGAAACATATGCGCGAGGGTAGTAACAGCAGCGTTATTAAACATGTACGACAGAATAGCAAAGACAAAACAGCGGACAAGTTGTCGAATTCTAATGGAAGTTCTCTTAACAATAATTCAATAAATAGCAACATTGCCAACAATAACAAAACAATAGAAATCTATGCTACTTTACCGAAAAAGAAAAGTCCTTTAAAGGCCTTGGTTACAGCTGCCGTTGAAGCGGATGTCATCGAATGTGATCCGCTAACAACGCCTTCCAAACCAGAACGCGAGAGCCGTTCTCTGTTTGGCCGCAATAGCAATAAGCAGGAAAGAGATAAACGTAGTAGGAGCGAAGATCGAAATAAGATTAATCGTGAATTCTCATTAACTGAAACTTTACTAATTAACGCCAAGGATACGTTGAAGAAGCACAAGGAAGAAAAAGAGGAGAAAAAGGAGAAAGAGGGAAAGAACGGTAAAAAGCAGCATAAGATCCGTCGCAAATTATTAATGGGTGGTTTAATCCGACGCAAAAATCGTTCTATGCCCGATTTAACCGAAGCAGGAGATGAGAACTCAATTACAAATCAACAAAATATGCCCTCATCTCCTATTACCTCAGTAGATGACAGTGTAGTAGATATGGTAGGTCAAAGTGCCCTCAGTGGTTATATCTCAGAGGGGCATCTTGATTTTAAAGAAAATATTACTATGAATACATTAAACACTAATCCTAATCCGAATTTGGAGCGTAGTAAACTTATGCGAAAAAGCTTTCATGGTAGTGGTCGCCAATTGACAGTAATAACAAAGGTATCTCCTCCGCCACCCCCTATGCGCACTACGTCTACTTTAAATAATACACCAACTCCACCGAAACAACAAGATAATGTATTGGTTCCTCAGTATCACCACGAAGCAAATACTTCAAATATATCAGCCATGAGTTCAAATACGTCTATAAGTGAGGATTCGTGTCAAACGATTATAACAACTTGCGCTCAAGTGCATTCGGAACAAAGCCCACTGAAAGATGTTTTTGCAACGCCCATCCATCAGCACTACCAGGCGTCACCGCTTGACTGCAGTGTTGTAGACGTAGTGGATGGTCACGTTAGACAAGATTCACAAGATTTTCCATTACCACCGCCACCACCACCTCTAGAGCTGCCACCATATCCTAGTCCCCCTCATTCGGTCAGTCATTCCAGACAAGCTAGTGAAGATTTCCCCCCACCCCCACCACCTGAAATTGATTTGGAACCTTTAAACCATCAAATCAACCAAATTCAGGCCTTAGAAGCAGCAGCTAATAAACAACAACAACAACATCAAAATAAGTCTTTGGACACAGCAGAGGGCACAACCAGTATTTTAGCGCAGTTACAACAACGGCAACATATGTTGAAAATGCGTAAAGAGTATACCGCTACACCGACCTTTTCCAGCGGGGAGACGACTTGGTTGCGTGAGTTGCAAAACAAACAATTACAGCGGCACCAGCAACATTTGCAACAACAGCACCCAATATCACTGCCACAACAAATGCTCACGCAAATACATAATTTGGGGCAACGCTACGAAGCACAACGATCCCCGTCTTCCGCCAGACCCTTCGGTTCGCAAGAATTGTTAAATGCAAAACCTTCCACTGTCAGAGCTACAAAGATTGACAATGACGAGGTAGACTGCGCACCTCAACGACCTCCTCCGGCCTTACAACAGCGCCTAACTGTAGCAACAGCTGGTAATCAGTTGTCACCCAAACAAATTGCAGAAGAGATGAGAGAAGTGGAGATGCTCAAAAACATTATGCAACAAAATCTAAATAATTACAATAATTCTGGTGAAAATAATGCGAACATGGCTAGTAGGCGGGTAAAGAAAAAAAGTGTGTCATTTTGTGATCAAGTAATTTTAGTAGCAACGGCTGACAACGAGGAAGATGATGATTTCATACCGAATCCAATATTAGAGAGAGTACTTCGCACGGCTCAACACCCCAACGATAAGGTCACTCCACAAATGATACAACAACAGCAAAGAAATGTGTTGCGCTTACAATCTGAAGCACCGCAACGTATACCACTGCAACAACAGCAGCAACTGCAACAGCAACAGCAACAAGTGCAACAAGTTCCTGTAATAATGCAACAATCTCCTATGTTGGGTAATGATAAGAGATCACTGCTAACTGCCCAACAAGATATGCAACGTTACATACAATTGCAACGTCCGCAAATAGAGGTTTTAAGGCAGCAGCAGCAGCATCAACAACAACAACAACAACAACAACATTTGCAGCACCAACCACATATGCAAAAGTACAATCAATATAACCAAGCAGGGCAAGTGTATACACCAATACACGATATTTATCGTCTGCAGCAACAACATCACCACCACCAGCAGCAGCAACAGCAGCAAAACATTGCTAATAGTCAATCATCAGCTGTTGCAAATGCAAGTAATGTTCAAAATCATTTGGTACGTAATAGTTTAAGCGGCATCACAAATGTTGCCGCGACGCAACATATGCAGATGCTGGCAGCACATTCCAATCAGCAACAATACCAGCAGCAGCAGCAACAACAACAAATTTGTACTATGCAACGGTTGCATCATCAACAACACCCGCAGCAGCAACACCTCTCAACTGCAAATAATTGTAACAATACAAATACAACAATAACTATTGAACAACAATCTCAATCTAATCCCGCTCATATAACCCCCTCACCCTACCAACGGGTGCCGTACCATTACCAACCACCTTATTCCACCAGCACTGAAACATATGTACAAAAATCAGCAACACCTTCACAAACGAATCACTCACCATATCTGCCTATCTCCCAAATAGAACAACATCAATTGCAGCATCAACAAGTCAACAAAACGAAGAAGGTCAGTTTCGAGCCAGGAACTAAGGATGATGTTAAAGATTGCGTGAACACAACAACACTGCCACCGAAACCAACAATGCTACATCACCAAAACGGTCTGCCCTTGCCATCCATTACATCTACTGAAATGGCTCATGGTAACTCGGGAAATGTGACCGCCATACCTACACGCATGTACAATAATGCGATAGTGAAGGCTTCCGTGAAAGCAGCAGAATGTGGTTTGTGTCGAAAGCGACATGTTATAGCGCCCGCACTGTATTGCAGTAATTGTGACTATTACTTGAAAATGTTAAATAGCCGGCGATAAGAAGACTAGGCTTAAGTACAATACCATCAATTATCTTGTAAATAGTTGATAGTTTATAGCACTTTAAGTATAATTTTAGACATTGATTTTATTTTTTACTATAATAAGCGTGAAAAATACTTTATATACTTTTAGGAATGTACAGGTGAAGGGGTACGAAGAGCTATAAATAAGCTCTGTTAAAGTCCGCCATGCTTTGTTAGCTCATATCTGCAAAAATCCCTGTGGGTGTTTTTTTTTTAGTTTGCTTTAACTTATTTGTGTATGTATATACGTTTCATCATATTTATGTTTTATTAATATTTTAAAAAAGTTTTCTGTTTTAAACTCCACACCACAAAGTTGTTTGTAATTCCTAAACTGTAAATGCCAGACTCCCCTTTACTTATACAAACTGCTCAGAATCAAAATCTGTAACTATTCAACTGTAACAGTCTGTTTATCTGTACCTTCTTTTGCACGTCCATGTATTTTCTGTAATCAACTTACAACTATGGGTCTCAATTTTTCATATTTATAGATCAGTGATGTCTTTAGAGCCAAGGTCGGTTGCTATTGAAAAACCTTCCGGTACATTTAAGACCCTCTCCAAACAACGCCAAATTATTGAGAAAGCCCTTATGTGACGAAAATTCACAATTTTTAAATTGGTTATTAGCTTAATAATTAATTGCTAATTTTGGACCCGATCTAACCATTTTTGACACCCTTCCATTTAATGATTTTTCGCGCAGTGAAAATGAGACAGTGATCCCCGTTTACTAATCGAACTTAACTAATTACAGCGTTAGTGGTGTGATGTATTAAATGGTCGGGTAGAGCCGAAATTTATTTTAATTAATTCTCTTTTTATCAAACCGATCTATGTAATATTTGTAAGATGTAAATTTACACGGAGAATATAGATAACTATTTTTTACCACGTGGATATATTTTATAATGTATTTGTAGTATTTCTCTTATAAGAATCCAGAGATTTATATATTTATATATGTGAAAGGATATGCTCCGAAACGAATGCGTACATACTTAAATAAAATTTTTCATAACCAAGATATACAATAGATTTAGAAAATTCAGAATGTTAATTTTTTTATATAAAAAAAATGATAGAAAAATGAAATTTGCGTAAATGCTGCATTTGAATCAACATTAAAAATGTAAGTAAAAAGGTCTGTAATGGGCGTATGCCATATCTAGGATACCCACCATCACTAATCTCTTCCAAATGAAACACCACAATGTGTATTACTGGTTCACACAATGTGGAAATAAATGCCATTTTGGGCGTAGATATATCAATGCGACGTCCATGTGCGAGTGCCATGTACAAAAATATATCCGAAGGTTAAAACCCTACTTCAGAGAAACAAGTAACAGCGCACTCAATGTGTGCGCCTACTTTAACCGATTACGCCCATTTTCACAAGTGGAGGAATATTCATTCTAAATTTCAAATATATAAGAGTCACCTACGCCGAATATTCCAAACATACTAACATGGGTGGGAGTGAATTTTTATAAAAAGTTTTCCTTATTCTGGAAGTACAAAACTCCTGTGAATTGTCATAAGAAAAACGCTTAAAACTATGCCTTATGTTTTGTAAAATTGTTGAAAGGTTGATCGATTTAACCTATTTTCAATATCAAAGTGTGCATATAGGAATTATTTGTACTAAAATTTCAGGTCTATAAGTGTAATGGTTCAGGAGTAATACAAGATTAACTGTTAGGTAAAATGAAGGAAACTCAGAAGAAGCATGGTCCTCCAAAGACAATTTTAAATATAAAGGTTACTAATATGAACAGATTTGCCAAATTTCAGAACATTACTACTTTTGACATTGATGAATATGTGTGTGTACGAAATTTTAACTTGATATCTCAAAATTTAATACTGTGAGCGTGCTGAAAGCTACAAAGGTACAAAGCTTAGGACGTTGTTGCGTGCGTATCCTTTGGCCAAATGTATCAACTTTTGCGGCCGTGAATGAAAAATTGTGTAGAAATTCACACGAACGGACAGAATGGCTAAATCGACTTTTCTATTGATGCTGATTAAGAACATATGCACTTTTGGAAAGATGGTTAACGCACTTCTCGTATTTACAAACGTTTGAACAAAAACAATACAAACAAACCCACATATCATTACGATGATGGATATAAAAATATACTGATGGCTATATATCTGCAGTTGTTAACAGATTTTATGAATTAGGGCATACTTTTATATTAGAGGTATTCCTTCACATAAGATCGGTGATATGCTTATTTTATTATTCTGTTTGAAAGACCCAACTGAACAATATGATTGACTAATTAGGTAAATTGCCTAAATTATTACCCGTTTTGAACCGTGTGAGCTGTTTAAACTATTAAAATGTCTTCTAAAGTTTTAATATTTTTAATGAAACAATGGCAACTGTTAACAATATGTAAATAAATTAATTCAAAATATATATATACAGAATTACTTAAACGGTAAAGCGACACGTAAACTAAAAACACGTAATAAAATATAATCACAAATGATTGAATTCCGAAAGCAGTTTCATCTAAATAAAATAGATTAATAAAGTATTTTTATAGGTGCTTCATATATATCGAATCCAACATCTAGGCCTCTGTAATATTAATTTGATTCGAAATGCTTCTTTCACGTTCTATGGCATTTACAAAACTTGGAGTAAATTAAAACTTACATCGAATTTATTGTTCGGTTTTGTTGTAAGCTTGATTTGAAATACCATCTCGACCATGAGGAAATTGTACACTTTTGCGTTCAATGTTATTATTTTCTACTAAATTAGATCCTGGTAGTTGACCATCATTTTTCGGTTCAATTGATGGTTTCCGACTTTTATTGGTATCATATAAGGTAGATCGCCGATTTTGACGCTTAAGTTCAGAAGAGAATCTTAAAAATTTTGGAAAGGAACCTCTCTCCCGATTTTGTGTAGCTATGTGTTCATCTTCTGGAGGTGATGACACTTTAGATTCTTTACGTTCCTTCAGTTTTGACGTTCTTTTGGAATCAGATGACGATGGTGGAAGTTCTGGAGGTGGCGGCGTCGACGGCGATGGCGGCGTCGGCGATCGCTTGAAGTCTATTTCACTATTATCTTCAATATCTGTAGTCGGCTCTACATATTTATAATTCATGGCCAAAATAATAAATATAAACATGTCAACAATCATTAGTCCAGCAAATAGTGCAAATTCTGCGGCCTATTGCATTAAAAAGAGAAATAGTAAAATATTTTTATATAAATGATGACATCTTACCTGCGATTCGAAGAATTTAGATTCAGCAATGACCACCACTAACATATTGCCAATGGAAACTGATAACAGCCAACACGCTTGCAGGACAGACTTCATACTCTGAGGTGCTTGAGTAAATGAAAATTCTAACCCTGTGATGGAAAACATAATTTCGGCAGCTGTTATCACCAAAATTTGTGGCAATTGCCACATTATATGTAAGGAATTTGGTGGTGTGACCACATGCACTCTAGATGTCTGAAAGAAAAATATCAACCAATATAAAATTATGTTAAATGCGCTTTCAATACGAATCTCTTACAAAGCCTTCTTTAGTATTACCACGAACCATTACCGCATAAACACCGCCAGCCCGGGCTGTCACATTTACTAGAGGTAAATCATTAAAGGTTAATATAACCTCACCACGTGCCACCGTCACCAGTTGTGTTGCATTTAAAGCAGTGATCGATGTTGTAACATCAGCCGAATCCGTTAAGCTGAAGAGGCCTTCATTACGTGGCACATTCAGCATAACGCGTACTACGGGATTGCCCAGTTTCGGTTTCTCCGGACTGTCCTGAAATTCGTGCATACTATCATCGGCTATAAAATAACTTACAGCCTTGTTCGGTATTATATTCAATTCACCCGTAATGACAGGACACACCCCATCTACAGCATGAGCATTAAATTTATAAGAAATCAGTTGTGTTGCCATGATATTCTTTAATTCCCACAATCCCAAAGCACTTAAATGAGACTCCTTTTTATGTTGTGGCATAGGTAATTCGGTATCGAAGCGATAGCGACAGGGCATAGCATTGTAGATTCGCAATTGCGATGTCATTTCGGCGGGCAGCTCTGGATCTAACATCTCCAGTTTTAATTCTAAAAAGGCTGATAGCAGAAAAGCCACAGCGGCCAAGACACCACCAAGGGTAAGTTTTTGCAGAGGTCTTCGAATGCCAAATATTTTTAATATGGGATAAAGTACGTAATCGAAAAGTGGTATAAACGCCAGAATCATTAGTGGATTAATAACTTGCATCTGATCCGGTTTAATGTTAAAACCCATTATTTCACCGTCCATTCGTGTGGCCTGGAAAGTCCAACGGGAGCCCTGCTGATCGAAGAGGGCCCAAAAAACGGGAAAAGGCAGAAACAGGACAAGTATTTTTAAAAGCGTTTTCGTTTCATTAACCATACGTTGTCCCACCACTGGTTCCGCATAATCTAACCAGTGCTGGCGTTTCATAACTTTGCGGTTAGAATGCCAACCTCTTATACCCTCTACAATGCACTGCGAAACACCAAATATCATATTACCAGCTGGAGGTTTCATTACATACAAACGTTTGCCAAGAGCGAATATTACGATTGAAAATAACATTAGCAGGGCGGGCACACCGAAGGCTAACGAGAAGCAGTCTTTGTCGCCGAAACAATGAACATCTTCTCGCAAAATGGGGGTCAGCGAAGTAGAAAGCATGGAGCCAGCGTTGATTGTAAAATAAAACATAGAAAAGAACGTGGCTAACTCTTTCGCCTGTTCGGGTAACTTAAATTGGTCACCACCAAAGGCGGATACACAAGGCTTAATACCACCCGTTCCGATGGCTATCAATACTAAGCCAGCAATTGTGGCTTTTCTGTAAACATAATTTTGAAATGCATATGAAAATTTACGGTAAGAGTACACACAAGTTCTTACTCGGTTGGTAAATTTAGCGGGGGTACAGCACCCATGGATAATATTATACCGCCCAAAGCATATACAATAGATAAATATAATATGGTCTTAAATTTACCCAGCCAGCTATCAGCGATTATAGCACCCACCAAAGGACATAAATACACCAGCATGGTAAAGACATGAAATAATACGGTCGCGTTATCATCATCATATTTCAACTTACTGGTCAAATACAGAACCAGTATCGCTATCAAACAATCAAAAATGTTTCAATTGTTATTTGATTAAAAGCTCTTATCAAATTAGTTTTGTACTCACTTCTCATGCCATAATAGTTGAAACGTTCGCAGAACTCATTGCTGATAATATAACCCACCGCCCTTGAATATTTCAAGGTCTAAAATAAAGATATTGTATTATATAAGATTATATAATACATAAATAATTGCAAGATTAACAACAATTAATAAAAAGATGAGAATATGTATTTTTTGTTACGTAAGTAAAAACAGATAAGAATACTTGGGAATTTTGGCTTAGTCCAAATCTTAAATACCCTCATATACACTTATACAAACGGTGGGCGCGGCAGGTTCACGATTGCGCCCCTTACAGTGTATATATTAGCTTGCAAGCCAAATTTTACGCTGAGTGTGGTTGTTTGTAAGTGTGTGTGTGAGCAATTATGCTTATGTATTGTTTGCGGGATCTAAACGCAAACTTTCTCTTAACTTCTTTATTTAGGCAACATTCGAGAGGCGTCAGAGATGCTACAGGAGAAGTACATATATTCTTAATCAGCATCAAAAGATGAGTCGATTTGTAAATGGCCGTGTGCGCGAGTGTCTGCGCTCAAATGTACGCCAAAAATGGGCGGGGTCGGATAATAAATACGCTCACAAGTGGATGACATTTAAGATTTGGCCAAAGGCAATTTGGTTTTTTTAGTCGTTAAAAAATAATCCAAATTCAAATTCATAAATATATAGACCGTATAGAATTTAAAATAATTAATAATAAATAACAATGGTTACATTGTGAGGGCAATATTTTTCGCTTTATAAAAGGCCTATTAAAATTTCGTCCAATTCGCTTCTTCTGTTTTTATATTCATCACTTGAGGTCGGGATTTCAAACCGCATGTAACCCAAAGGTCTGGATACAGAATAATAAGAAGGGATCCAATTTCACCGAAATCATAGTCAAAGGTTGATCTGTCCCTTGTTATGTGTATATATTAATAAATACTTTTATTATGCATATCACTGCATATCACTAACACGTACAGCTATAAACCACATGTACATAGTATGTTTAAATTATTGTTAAAGAATACTTTGCCTAGCCATTCTACAATACATGTTCTTCCGCATTTGAATGCGCCCATTTTAGTGATAAAAACGACTGTAAACTTAACCTTGAAAATATATTATAAATAATATTTATTACAAAGATGCTTTAAACGAAAGATTTTCCTTATACTTAAACAAAATACAATTATCCAAAAAATGAACATTTCATTGTAATTGAAAATAATTATTTTACGGAGAATTGCAAGTCATTGGCATTAGAGTATAATCGTTTACGTTTTGAATTTTGAATGTTTCAGAAAAAATTTGTATAATGAACTTTGGAAGTATGGGACAGATAGAAGCACACGCTTAATCTCTGTGGTAATAAATTAATAATAATAATCAGACATCAACATAGACATTAAACTTTGTTGAAGTGGTTGGAGGTAATTCTAAATAATAAATTTGGATATCCATTGTGGAATCATGAATGTTCTCACACTCTCAACCTTATACTGGTTAGTAAAAAATTCAGCCTACTTTTTCTTAACGTTTTAACGCGTTAAAGACGTGATTAACGAAAATGATTTTTAACAAGATATTTGATGTATCAAAAAAGGGAAAATAAAATCGTTTGCTCGTTTGTCATGCAACCTGTATAAAAACAAGTTTGGCTGAGCGCAAATCTTGAATACTCACTATTTAGGCACCAAAGCTTTCTAATGGATATTTTTGTCAATGTATCTTTTATACTTAATGAGTATTTCGGAATGAATTCTTAAAAAAAATCATTATCATTGTTTTGCCCTTGGACGTGTCGCTTCACCGATTTTGTTCACTTGCAATACCAACCTGCGCACGAATACTGCCAAACACTTTTGCCAAGTTTGAGATAGATATCTCTATTTCTTCGACTAGTAACGTGTGCGGACAGACAGGCTAGATCTGTATTCAATACTGATTCAGAATATCTACCCTTCATGAGGTCTCCGACGACCTCTTCTGGGTGTTGCAAACGTTTTGACAAAGTGATATGAACCCCCATGCACATATGGCGATGGGTATTTAAACACACTTATTTGCTTATTTTGAAATTACAAAAAGCTCAAATGCATATTAGAGGTAATGAAAAATAGAATGTATTTTAAACGTCAACACATTTTTTGGTTTGAGTGAAGGACGGTTATTGGCACAATTTTTACATATTTTCAGATAATAGGAGTACAGTGCTATATAGTGTTTTTGATGAAACTTACCCTCTCTTCTGTGATCTGTAAAGTATTCTTAGCCATAGTGTATAATATATTTCACTATTTTCACTATTTTCACTTTCTACCATATATAGCTTACAAGAACCACAACAACATTACATTATAGCAGAACAAGGGAGTGACAACAATAACAACACTTAACGACACTAAAACTGCTTTTACAGTTATGGATTTACTGATTGAAAATTCGAATTCTTAGAACCTTATAATACTTTTCTACATTTAATTAAGTCGTTCACTAGATTTTACAATTTTACAATATTATTTTTTTATTTTCTTAAAAAACAAACACTGTATAATAAGTAATAATTATTATTGCCACTTGTTAATGCGAACTGCTTGTCTTTTTTAAACACTTCTTGCTTGAATATAAGATTTTTAAGCTGTTTCTATCTAGAGTAAAGCTTGTGTTTTACTGAACCGTTCTTTTATCTCACTGTGTACCGCTCACTCTCTCTCAATGCACTCTCAGTTCTCTTAAAACCAATAATTAGTTATTTAACCTCTCTGTTTAAGTTTCGCAAACTCTAAGATAAGCTCAAGTTCCCATTGGATCAAAATTAGTTTATAAGCAAAGCTTATGAGGTCAAGATTGATTTAAAAATTTTATTTTTTAGTCCTCAGTCACAAATCGAATGCTAATGACGCTGTTTAACAAATTTCGATTAGTGAGCAGATACAAACGTAAAATTTGACACATCAATCTCTTTGAGTCTTCCTTATGAGAAACAAGTCTGTTCATGCCCTTAAATAAGTGGGTCTTAGCGAAAATCTTTTCCGTCATTCCAGTTCCATTATTTTTTTTTTTTCTTTATTATTCAACTCGTATTTATTCAGTTGGTTATATATTTCGATACAATTACTATATAAAGTAAAGCACGTCTGCATATTCAGCACATTGCAATAAATTTTGTCGTTGACGTCTTGTTTATCTGTAATCAGAGGTCAAAATAGGCGCAAAAAGCAGATTTCCCGACTTTGAGGTCACCTCTCGCGAAAACCTTACGTAAGAGAATAGTACTAAAAACAGAGTCAGATTCTATGCAAAAAATACACAAGAAACGTTAATTAATTATTAAAAAATCGTGATTAGATGCTTTGGAAAATAATAGTACAGTGGAAATTTGCTTCAGCACAAATCGGCCACAATTATTATATTTATAATATAGTATTACAGTAATCATAAAACGATGAAACTCTTTTCATTTAAACTTTATAGAGTGATTTATAAATATACATATCTCATACGCTTTAATTCTTTCATTGCATTTCAAAATCTTCTGTTATAATTTGTATATCTGTGTGCAACGCATCGCTGCGCCTCGCTTTGTTGCCAAAATCAGTTGATATGTACGAATTTATATGAAGGTAGCCCACGTAGAGGTAGTGATGAGCTGCACTGTGAGATGCCGTTTGGCTAAAATATGTCCTATTTTTACATGCTTTCATGATTTCGACATTAGAGAAATAACTACTTCAAAATATAGATTTGAACAAGTAATTTATTATATGTAAAGAAAAGTGTAACAAAATAAAGGAAGTTATAAAACTCGTTATTCTTATCTGAAATTCAACGCTCGTTGAAGCGTTCTGTGTGGCTAAAGTGTGCTAATTATTGAAAGTTAAGCACTGTGAGACACAGCGAGGCGTCTTATCTGCTGAAGCCTCAAAGGCAGAAAGTAATCGTATGACACATCTTCGCCGCAACCGTGCATTATAAAATTTATGCAAATCATAAACTTGTAAAGAATTTCATTAACTAATGGTTGTTTTATTATGCCAATAGATTAGCAAAGTTTAATATAAATGGCGTAACTATGCATCACAACAAAGGCACTGTAAACACAATACGTATAGAATTATGGCAATTGAAATATTATTGTATTGCCGCGCACCGTCTATATATTTTTTTCACATACAGTAATGCAATAATAACAATAACAATAACAATACCACAATAGGTGTTCATGACTTTGAACTTATTTTAAAAAGGAAATGAACTTTAAAGACGACGCGTATGTGCTCAGGCGTATAAAATACACACACATACGCACATTTGTAATTTGTACATAGTTGCTTTAAAGCATCATAAAAAAATCAAAACATACCTTAAACACCCTATACATATATGTATGTAAACAGCTTCGGCATGATATCGTACGTAATTTACGTACTTTCATCGTACATTGCCTTACATTTCAGCATAAGAGATAAAATTGTGCAACCTTTAGCGCTTTAAATAAATAAGAGCGCAAAATATCTAACTTCTGAAGTTCTTCTACATAGTGATAGCACAAAAGTACAGCAAACCGATCATAAGGTCGTGCTAATGTGAAGGGTGTTATTATTAGTTTGAGCGCCTCACGTTACGCATACACTTGTTATGCGTTCCTCATAGAAAACATACAAGGTCTTCATGTGTCATACTCTGGGCTTTCACGCACTTTCGCGTATACAAGCTTTCCCGATCTCTTCCGTAATAACGCAATTTAATTTTTTTTTTTTTGACGCGTTAGTTACGTTCCACCTTCACGGTTGACTTCTGCACTAAAGGGAGTTTTCTCTAAAGTTTGGGCATGTCTGCTACAAATTTTCAACATATACTAATCAAGAATACTTTCTTCCCTGAAGCCATCTTCCGTACACTTTTCTTACGAGATGATAATAACTTAGTGATGCTAATAAGCAACTCATGGCGTAAATTGTCTTGCTTGTATAGCTTTACATAATGTAAATGTTTGAGTTTGGTTTGGATTTACAATATTAATTGCAAAATAGACGCCATGCATTAGCAATTACTTTATGTCTATTAGGAGGTACATGGAGATTGTGCGTTTTCGTGAAGCACCTAATTGTTGAATGTGTGTTTGCTGGAATTGATAGCGATCGAATTAAATTGATTTGAATTTGTGTCGTTGGGTTTTATACATCATAGCGTAGCTGCTCACAAACTCTACATACAATTACTTCCGCCCTACAGAGAATATTGCGTGCATGGAATATTTTATACGAACTTATTGAAGCTGAATTTATATAGACGTACTTATGAGTAAAAGTAATGATTTGGCTTAAACCAAATCTTTGCTACCCTTTAGATCTACACATTGAGATAATCTTAATGGGTCAAAACAAATTTATTATCTCACGCTTAAATAATAATTTTATAAAGACGAGCAATATTTAAATGGATTATTTAGAAAGTGGTATTTCTCGAAAAATATTATATTTTGAAGCATATGAAAATGTTTGAATTTTAAAAGAGGTACAGCTTCACATTACGTTCAGAGCATTAAGTAACTGAAAAACCAACAAAAAAAAAAACAAGTTAAAAGCCATATTTGGCAAGGCTACCCGAGGAGCATATACATATATCAATATGTCAATATATCTTCTACTTTTTTATAATACGGAAAATTTACTTAAAAAATTGCTCCTTTTTAGTTTTTGTTCTATTGCGGCCGCGTCGCCTCTCTAACTCTATCAACAATTCTGTCGAGTTTGGAATCTGAATCTCAATTTTCGCGACCAGTAGTAGACAGACGGACATGATCAGAACATATATACATTGTGGAATCTCCGACACTTCCTTTTGGGCGTTGCGATCGTTTTGGAAAGGTAATATATGCCCCCATGTGGAAGGTATATGGTATAAGCGAATCGATTTTTATTGACAATGGGCTCACGCCACTTTCAAAATAAGCCATCCACATAAGGAATATGATACTACTTAACATGGAACATTTTTATAACTAACCTCTGCTGGTGGGTCAATACATTTACATGGAGATTCTATTGGTTCCAAAAGGCGAGAAGCTGTAAATAGACAATAATTTGTTATTTATTGGTTTTTTTTTTATTGAAAAAAAATTCATTACTTTCTTGTTCTTCCTCAGCAGACTCTATGGCTGTTAAATTCGTCACACTTTTCGTTTTTTTAAGAGAAGTAATAGAAGACTTTCGGTCCATTTGTCTAATATTTTTATTTAAATTTTTTCAAATAATAGTGTCTACTTCTTTCATAATTACTATTTATTTTTGTGACATTGTCTAATGGAGTTTACACCTATTAATTCGATTATATATTGTATTTATGTGAATGAAGAAAAGCAGGGAAGTAAATGTAATATGGCTAAAATATAATGTATATGTCGCAGTACGTTTTTGATTTGAATACATGGTGGACGTATGAGAGAACTACGGCCTCGTATTTTTATACCCTCCATATAAGATGGGAGGTATATTTTGTTATTCTATGTGCAACAACACCCTACACAATATACAAATTCTTGATCAAAAACTGATCTAGACATTTCCGCCTATATGTTGTCAGTTGTCTCACGGTCGTAAATTTTGAGGTATTGATCTGAAATTTTGTATATATCTTTTAGTTTTTGTGCGCTTTATAAGTCTAGAACGACGCCAACAATGGACAAAAATCTATTATCTGCATAGACATGCCCCCAATTTTCAAAAAAACGCATACATACACTATTAATAATCATAATCATGTGCCTGCCACTCCCACTGTTTGTATGTAGGTATGGAGAGTATTAGGACTTGTCTGTATGTCTCTATAAAATGAAAATCTTAAATAATTCGTCACTATATATTAGATTGATTTCGAGCCAAAAATATTAACCAAATAAACTAAACTCCATCTGAGACTTTCTGATTAATTTAGGGCCAAATAATCTTTTCAAGCAAATAAATATTTTTCGACGATAAGTTTTGATTATTTCAAAATAGAATCAAACTCTTGGTTTTGTTTGGCATGCACTTCGCTATATATACATTTGTACTTACCTTCCTCCTTTTCAAAACGGTGACTTTTTCTACTTTCATCATGTGTTCCATGGGAACTTGGAGATCCATTACAAAAGCAATTGAAACATTTCTCTTGCGCTGAAATGCAAGTTCACCATACCGAATAACAACTTTGTAAATAATTAATTAATTAATTACATTTACTATTCCTTGAGGGCATCGTTACCGTTTGGAATTTCTCACTTGGTTCCTGTCATCAAAGGTTATCGAAGATTTGTGTTAAGGGAAATTGTTTATTGATGATTGTTTGTTTATTTATAAATTATTCCCAGCTATATATGACATACGTTATATAGGAACAAATGGAATAAATTACTATGGCGTAGTAGTATGATTACTATTGATGATATTCTAAATTAGGCATACGCCACAGTTACGATATCCACAATCTTTATATTTTTGCAAAATATCCCCAAAGATTAACAAAGTAATACCACCAAAATTTTATGATTTATCCTTTCTATGATCTGTGGGCGGGCCATAGGCCGATTTTAAACATTTTTCCAAATTCTATATACGGGGGATGGACAAAATAATATAAACACCTGCCATAAACGGTTTCGCAACTGCAGCCTTTCCATGTATGTTAGCTTTGTCTTTGTCGAAGCAGTATTACTCAAGTAAGTGTTGAAATCTGCTGTCACTTTTGCTGCGTAGTTTTATGTTATCTGGGCATAATTCTTTTTAATGTTCATCGGTCTCTGATATAGATAGTTTTCGTGTCGATACAACATTTCAGCTTAATGTCGCAAAATGTAGATAACGTTACAGTGCAAAAAGCCTAAATCGATTCAGATATTGATGCTGATCAAGAATATATATACTTCGTGAGGAATCTGACTACATGAAAAACTTAGGAAAGACTTGCTCAAAAAACGTTATCGGTGTTCCATAGAATTATGACAATACACAACGAAAATTTGAAGTAGTTAAGTGGTTTATAATCAAGTAGCATGACATCAAATAATCTTGTAATTTAATAAAGATCATAAATATGTACAATGTTGTTGTTGTTTAATGAAAGACAAAAATGTTGCCACCAACAAATCGATTGTTCCAATCAAGATAATCATTCAGTGCAACTAAACCCATTTTACAATGTACAATATTTGATCAATAAATTGTTGTTAAATTTCTATTTAATATAATAATCATTTACGGCCTCATACGTCAGTATGTCATATCGCAAATCGCAAATAAAAAAAAGAGGTTTCATCCTATCATTATTGTAAGAAATCTTATCTTTTTGATAAGATTTGTTATAAAAATTTATGAGAAAAATTGTTCAGTTATAATTGGTAGCAATGTAATTGAAAGAAAATATAAAAGAAGATTGTTTAAAACTTATTATTTGGCTCGAGCCAAATTTGGTGCAACCTTCACATATATGAGCCCTAATTTTATGAATGAACTAAAGTGGTTGACAACCGCGCACAATTGATACAAATCTCTCACAGGGACAAGAGTAAAGCTATGAGGTGAAAGTTTCTCTATCAAGTGGCTAGTGTTGTAACATTTTTAAATCTTGACTTTAAATGGACCAAAATAACTCATTAAACGCTTTCTCCAAGATTGTGATTCCTAAAGCTATTAAGTTCGGGCTTTTTATGCTTGAACAATGTTCGAACTGTTATCGCCACTATTATAATAATGTAGGGTTGATTCAGAATCAATAGTCAAGCCTATTTAACCCTTCAGCTTGTTCGGGTGTCCGTGAGAATTTCATGATATACGATTGAAATCAAAATTATTATCCATGGGTGAATATGGGCGTGTCCATCCTCAATATATACATACATACATATATTGTAAATTATGCGGCTAAAAAACTGAAACTTTTTCAAAGTGATGGAGTAATAATTCTTTCTTTAAGGAAAAAAACTTTATCTCAGCTTAAGGAGTAATATAATGCTGCTGTTGCAAATGGGTAAAGATGAAGAGTATCCTGGATGTGACATATTCCAAGTAGTAGTAGTAGTAGTAGTGGTAGATTCTTGATCAGCATCAAAAACTGAGTCGATCTAGACATGTATGTCCGTGTGTCCGTATGTCCACGGTCAAGAATTTTATATCTGCCACAAAATTGAGCCATAAACTTGAAATTAGGTAAACTTCTCGTAAAACTTCAGTTCGTAGATCATACGTCATACATGCACTAATCAAATACCTGTCACGCCCACTATTGGAGGATATGTGAAGGGTATTTAAGATTTGGCCTAAGCCAAAATTAGTCTTCTTACTTGTTTTTTGATAAAACACTTTTATAGAATACCACACACATTCTAAGTGTTGGGTAATAAAATTCAAGATAAATTCTTATCGTGCAATATGGGAAGAAATTAATTGCAAAAAGTTATTGATTGCCTGGCATACACCCTAAATGTTCATTCGTAAAAATGTAAAGTTACATCATGAGTTAAAGACAAAAATTACATTCGCGAATAAAATATACTTAAAAATCATTTTGTGTGAGGTAATTAATGAATGTAAGTGAAATTGCAAATAAATTGCAAAAACATCTGAATATTGGTCACTTACGTTTTTTAAATGTTATACTACTGTTTAAAAACACAATAAATGTTCGTACTCGTACATGTTTATGTGATTAACATTTTTTGTGTTATTAATGTTTTCTTCATGCAATAAGTTTACGAGTGAGTATGTGAGTGAGTAAAGTCACCGTTGCACGGTAGAGTTTAAGCGATTGTACTCAATTGAAAAATTCAGTCTGTTATTCGCCGTTAATAGATCTTGACGCGTTTTCCTTTTGTTGTGATGGAATAGAGAGTTCTATTCACGTTATAATAGTTATTATTTTTAGTTAAAGGAATTTAAGAAATATTCTTATATATAAAAAGAATCCAAATTAAATCATTAATCTCTCAACAAACATGGCTAATACAAATGGTACAAGTGTTATTGTTAAAAATAATTTTGCAAATGTTGTTTTATTTAATTTAATGAAAACATTTTAAATACTTCATAATACTACAAAATTGAATCGACAAATGCATTTTTTTGTTTGTTTGGGAGTGTGAGTGGTTTTATTCAAATATATTCAAGACCGCGAAGGAATCGCTAATAGATAGATTAATTTAGGCACATAATTTCTTATTTATATAAACAAAGCCCTTCTTTTTGATATAAAAAAAACGCACAGAATTTATCACTTTGAATTTTTCCGGGTATATTATTAAGATCTCTTCGCATGCAATTGTGTAAAAAGGGCGCATTAGAACAAACGCGCTTACAACATGTAAATCGAAAGAAATTGGGCCTTCAAGATACATTGTAAATCCTATTTCACTAATCGTTATGAGAAGGGACATTCGTGTATAAGCCACACCTACGGGTGGGAAATTTTTGTATTTGGCCTTTTTATGCGTAACTCGTTTTATTTATAATATCTTTGATCTTTTGGTAAAAATAGGGAACAAATAATTAATTGCCCTACACAGAATTAAAACAATAATTAAGTTTTTTTTTTGGAAATCCATTTTGTCGGCTCTTTGCATTTAGTTTTGCGTGTTATATTTGTTATAGGAGAGATTATCTTCCTTATATCCACTATCATAAATATATGGAGATTTATTGGTTTTATTCAATCGTTTATAAGTGGAAGAAGGGGGCGAGCCACACCCTCAAAAGTATATTTATTCTTGATTCAGCAATAGACGGGTTGATTGAATCCCTCTGTACCCCTGGAGTGTTTGTAATCTCTTCTTTTTACCTCTCTCACGGCCTCAAACGTTGACATATTGATCTGAAATTTGGTTCACATAATATTCACCTGCGTATTCACTTTGGTTTGATACTTCTACGTTGTTTGTTATTCGACCACGCCCATTTTTAGTTCATCATGGGGATGTAATTAAAATGATGAGTATCTCATAGCTAAATTTTCGTCGCAGATAAATAGTTCTTTCTGATTGTGCCGGTAAAAAATTTCAGCTCAATGTCTCAAAATATATGACCAATTTTCTGAAGATTGACGATGCCCTTATGTAATTGGGCACAATTTGTCATTATAATGCATAGGTTGCACCATGCCTATGCTTGTCTAAACATAACGTAACTAGATTTGGCATCTGTCTAATATACGAGTATACCTTTTATTCTTATTTTATTTTATGAGATAGTAAATGATACAGAAATTATTAAATGAGACGCAAGTATGTATATTTCACTTGTTTTGAAATTCATTGATGAAAATTATTGAGCTGTTTACAAATCCCAACAAAGTTAATTATTATGAAGAATTATCACAACAATACATTCTAATACATCCTATCAAGTGGAAGAATATCCAATAAATCATTTATGTTGTACAATAAGAAAAATTTATACAGATATAAAAAATACAACTTGCGATTATTCCTACTGATAATGATTGATTATATTACGCATTTTTTAATAGCACCTGTGCAATACCTCAATGTATTCGACATTGTTTATGGCTACGTTGTTACTAAAAATCTTAAAATTTTATAAATAATTTCGTAACATTATTTATCCTATATCATAAACACGTTAATTGGTTAAGAAAGTGTGGAACAGAAATTAAAGTTCAAATGTTGAATAGCGTTTTATTGTGAAATAATGTCCAAAAAGAATTTAATCTTATCTTACCTTAGATTAGAGTTAAAAATCTTTTAAAATAGTTTTTGATTATTGAAAATTACGTTGACGTTTTAAGCTGTTTAATTTATTATTTGTATACCCTTCATCATAATAATAGGAGGGTATATTCGTTTTGTACAAACGTTTATAACACGCAGAAGAAGACGTGTCTGTCCGTGAGACTGTGTGTTTGTATGGCTAAGTGAATTTCTCTATGGCGCTCTCCTGGTCGCAAAAGATAAGAGATATGATATATTGAGCTGAAATTTGGTATATATGTATGAATAAACAATTTTTATATAAGTGGACTTTTTGATATCTTGAATTGGCGAAATCGACCCAAAGGCACTCCCCTCTGCTGTTAAAATACAAAATAATTAGCTTTTCTAGCCTATTTTTGCCTCACGGTAGCACGAAGTATATATGTATATATTTTTAATCAGTATTAAATATAGGGTCAATCTTCGTCCATCTGTCCAGGATATGTTTTCTGGGGTAATCACTCCTGGTTGAGTGTATAGATTCCAAACTGTTGGTGGTTATTATTGAAGGGGCCGGCAATACAACAAAAACTGAAAAAGAGGCAACTTCTTAAGTAAATGTTCCGTATTATTTATAAAGTACAACGTAGGTATTCAAGATTTCGCCTCAGCTAAATGTAGCTTCTTTTACTTGTTCCTTTATTTACTTTTAATAATTATTTTATAGATGTTAATTTGTTTGAAGGGTTTATTTAGGATATCTTTTGTGGTCGACCCTGTATCGATCTGAAACTAGTGAGTGATTGTAAAAATTGTGATTATGGGCGTGATTAGTTAACGTAGTCGCAAACAGTGGCTAGTTAAAAGTTTAATTACGCATTTGATAGTCTTCAATAGCACTTTATCCCGCATCTACAGAAACAATGATGTTGGGACAAGTGCATGAGGAAACCTTAGGGGGAAAACTAAATTAGCCGTACGCCAATACTAGAACATGTACCAATAATTCGTTGGGGGCAATAATAATATTTTCATTAAAGACTTGGACATGTTGAAGACATAGTGTTTCAAAAAAATCAAGAAAATCTTTTAATATATTACTTGCAGATAGTGGGATCAATAAATCAGTCGAGGAGGATAGCAGAACAAGAGAGGAAAATATAAAGGAGACCCCTGAACCTTACGATGCAACCGAAGCGGAAAGACAAGTTAAGGTAATTTTTGTAAATCCATACATGATTTTAAAATGATCTCTATATAGATGATTTCAATCCACAGAAACTACCGTATCCCAAATCAGTATTTTTTATCATCAGTAATGAATTTTGCGAACGATTCAATTACTATGGCATGAGAAGTATAATTAATAATATGTCAATGCATGTCGATTTCAAATTAATAAAACTTTTATTTATTTAGCAATTTTGGTTTTATACCTAAACCGTCAATTGAGCTATTCAGATGATGCAGCCACAGTGACGTTTCATATTTTCACCATGTTTGTGTATTTCTTGTGCATATTCGGTGCCATACTCTCTGATAGTTGGTTGGGTAAATTTAAAACGATATTTTACCTATCGTTGGTATATGTTTGTGGTTCGGTTTTGGTGGCATTGGGTGCCATACCACCATTAAATTTACCTGCCAACGCTTTTACAATTGTCGGTTTAGCGCTAATAGCTTTGGGTTCGGGTGGTATAAAACCATGTGTGGCAGCCTTTGGAGGCGATCAATTTAAATTGCCGGAACAAGTTAAACAGATGACCACATTCTTTTCATTATTCTATTTCTCTATTAATTCTGGTTCATTAATATCGACGACAGTTACGCCAATATTACGAGAGGATGTTCATTGCTTCGATCAAAAGGAATGCTATTCGTTAGCTTTTGGAGTTCCAGCCATTTTAATGGCCATTTCTATAGGTAATCGGCATTATTATTATTATTATTATTACTTATTCTTTAAAATTATAAATTTATTTTTTATATTTTTAGTAATTTTTGTACTGGGGCGTCCTTTGTATAAAAGTAAACCACCAGCTGGGAATATGGTAGTACTGGTTAGCAAAACTATTGGTGTAAGTAATTGCCATGAATAAACTTTTCAAGAAGTAAAAAAACTTAAATTGGGTAGGGGGTAAAATAATTTTTCGAAAAATATCGGTGCTTAGGAGAAAACATCTAATTATGCATGAATACATCGATCTTATCCCACATGGGTAGAATTTTATTTATTAAAATATCAACCCTACAGTGCGGAAGTCGAAAATACGATATTTCGGACCAAAGACTCGAAAGTTACACTTTAGGCTAATGTAGGCTTGATTGGTATACGATTTCGCCCCCTAGTAGAGTTTTGTATTATTTATTTAGTAAATATTCAATGCATTGTCAAGTTTTTTAATTTATAACTATAATGATTATAAAATAAAATTTGAATGCTCCCCCTTAGAGGTTTTGCAAATGCCATTACCAAGCACGTCATTTGCTTTATACTCTTCGTTAATAACGGTATTTTTAATAGGGACAACAATTTTATATTTTGATACGATTATTTCATGGTGAATTTAACAAATGAGTAATGTTTGAGAATTATGTCAGTGGGCACAACTTTAAGAGCGTTTACTCCAATTTTTGCTCATAATAATCGTCCTACCAGACTGGTTGTGCGTGCTACAGTGGATAAGTTCGAGTCAAAATTTTCACTCTTGGATGTTCCTGTGCCAGTGAGACAACGCACCGGTCAAGGTACTCAAAATATTTCAGCCATAAGTGCTTCAGTTCAAAATGAGCCAAATCAGTTTATTCCACGTCGTTCACATTGTAGCGAATTTTGCATAAAGACTTGCACCCTAAAAGATTAAATTAACTCAAGAACTAAACCTCTTGATCATTTAAAGCTCCGACACATTTCCTATTGAGCTCAGTTTGAAGAATATCATCGAAAAATCATCTTCAGCGATGAAAGTTTTGGCTTAAGAGTGTTGTCAATAATCAAAATACGCGACGAATAACGAACTTATATGTTCTTCAAGACTCCATTTAAATTACAAAAATTGACTGTGCGATCGTGCTGAGGTATGATTGGACCATATTTTTACATTAAAAAAAATGACAGTCACGATCAATGGAATTCGCTGTCGCACATGATTTAAATATAACATTTGTATTGGACCAAGAATAAAATTCAAAATCCCCAATATCTCAATTATTCTGTGTATTATTTAAATACAAAATTTGTTATGTCCTTAGTTAAAAAAATCTTTATAAAGAGCATAATTATAATTGAGTTTTATATACAGATACTATTCAAATTAATTATTTTAAATTCTCTAGAATGCTATTGCTACTTCATGGCGCGAACGAAAAACCAATCCACGTGATCATTGGTTGGACTATGCCGATAAGAAATACGATAAAAAATTGATTGAAGATGTAAAAGTATTAATGCGAGTATTGGTATTATATTTACCCTTGCCCATTTTTTGGGCACTGTTTGATCAACAAGGATCTCGATGGACCTTCCAGGCCACACGCATGGATGGTGATATGGGCACTTGGGACATTAAACCCGACCAATTGCAAATGGTTAACCCCTTATTGATATTGTTGTTTATACCACTCTACGATGTGTTATTTTATCCGGCTTTAAGTTTGGTGGGAATACGACGACCATTACAAAAACTAACTTTGGGCGGTATCTTAGCTGGTTTGGCGTTTGTTATATCTGGTATTGTCGAATTGGAATTAGAGGTGAGTCTTTATATAAGATGAGATAGAAATAACAATTATGAGTAATGAATTTGGCTTAAAAGAAATCTTACATACCCTCCACCTCCACTTACAAACAGTGGGCGTGGCAAGTAGTTGATTACGCCGTGTAATGATGTAAGTAAGACGTGTTAATTTGCATATCAAATTCTGACTAAAGTAAGGTTTTTATAAATTGAGTCATTATCCGACCACGCCTATTTTTATGGCTATGAGAGATTTTTGTCAATTGGGAAACTACTTACAGATACTAGAAATATTTGTATAAAATACCAGCTCGGTATCTCAAAATTTACGGCTGTAAGAATTCAAACAAAAGGCACGTGGATGCTAATGAAGAACTTTGTGGAGTCTCTTTTAGATTTTACAAACGAAGTACCAAAGTTACTATTCAATCATCACTAAGGTGGAGGGTATAAAAAATATTTAAAGAATTGGATGTTCTACACAAATAAATAAAAATAAAGCTTTTAATAACTTATTGTCAGTTTATATATAATATACATATATAGATTTTAACTAAGAAATTTTTTAACACGTAATAATAAAAAACGACTCACATAATTTATGTCTAACTTCAAGCTATTCATTCGTTTATTTCATATACATACACTCATTTTAACTCATTACCTTCCTACATGTATTACACAGTTCATATCATATACTCTCTTCTTTCTCTCATTCTAACGCATATTCCTTTCTTCTAACTGTTCTATCTATCTCTTTCTATCTCTTTTTCTAACTATCTCATTTATATAGAAAACATACCCCCATTTACCTGAGAGTAACTTCGCTCAGTTACGAATATTTAATGGTGAAAATTGCAGTTACACTATTGATACTAATCTCCCTGATACACCTAACCTGCATATTGGCCCTCTAGGATACTATGTGCATAAAAATGTACCCATCTCAAATGGTTATTATACCTTTGAATATCACTTCAGTGCACAGGACAACGACTGCTTTAATTTTGAACAAGGCTCTTTTAAACTGCAAGACAATAAAGCTTATAGTTTATTCATGAGTTCTAAAAATACGATACAACCTCTAATTTGGTACGAGGACTATGTTAATAAACCTTCACGTGGCAGCCCTTTGGCTAGAACGCTAAGTAATGTAGCTTCAGGAAAAACTATAACATGGAAATCAACGAAGCAAAATTCAATAGATCATGAAGAACCATCTTATTCACTCAATCTAACCGAATTCAGAAGTGGTGAATACACAATTTTTATAAATGATAAAACCGTTACTAATATACATTTACGTACTGGCGGAGTTTATACGGTCATTATAGGAGAAGCAGATATTGGTGATGGTAAAAATTCTCACTCGGCCAAAATTGTAGAAATTACTGAACCGAATTCTATGAACATATTATGGCTTATACCTCAATATACAGTGATGACTTTGGGCGAGGTCATGTTTTCGGTTACTGGTTTGGAATTTTCATATTCACAAGCACCACTTTCTATGAAATCAGTTCTTCAAGCTTGCTGGCTTCTTACAGTGGCCATTGGCAATGTGATTGTAGTTATTATAGCCGAACTTGCTTTATTTAACTCACAAGCCAGTGAGTTCTTTTTATTTGCTGGTCTCATGTTCGCAGACATGCTGCTCTTTATGTTTATGGCTTATCGTTATAAACCTAATAACACAATGATTTCGGAAGACACAATTACGGATCCTAAACAGCAACATCCACCATCAGAAAATCGAAAAGAATAATGTACAGATTCTCTTAAAAAACCTGCATATTACACTCGCGCTGGTATATATAAAATTTCATAATTTAAATATTTATACATTCGGAGAAATCAATAACTGAATTTCACAAATGTTGAACTTGGGTGTTACAAATGAAATGACTTAGTATACTCCCCAACTTGTGCCAAGCGTATAAAAAGATAACTTTGGAATAAGCTTGCCTTCTTAATATATATGTATAACATTATTAGTGAACATATATGAATCATTGAAAGGTTTAAATTTAAGGAAAAAGATCAATTTAGTTATTTAGTTTAGTGCAGAAGTAATTTTGTTAGCGGCAGTTGAGCACCACATCAACATTAAAGAAATAAAAAAGGGCTTTATAAGGCGTACGCCAAATTTCATTACCATTAACCTCTTTCAAATAGTGTAAATTTTAAATTAAATTTCTTTGAATGCACTAATTTGGGCGCGGAAATATCAATGTCACTACTTCTTGGAAACAGTTCTTCACAGGTTTATGAACAATCTCATAACAACGTAAGTAAAACGTAATCAGTGTGGGTGCGTACGTTCACCAATCATGCCCTCTTTCACAAGATTCTTTCTTTCAGACATAAAGAAAGAAAGATTTCAAATATTCATAGGTTAACCTAAGCCAAATATTCTAAATAAACCCCTAAAACTTACTGACATCTATATTAAGTTCATTACAGGTGGGCGTGGTTAATTTCACCTTCACATGTATATAAATATTTAACAAGTAAGAAAACAAAATTTGGCAAACAGACAAAAATCTTAAATACCCTCTATATCCACAAGTCGAGTTTTATGTATAGTTTTTTGTTAATTGTTGCCTCCTTCTGGTTGTTGCAAACGGAAGAACAAACTTAATATACCCTCATCACTAAAGTGGAGGGTATAATAATTATTTATTGTAGACTCCACATAAAATGTTTGTCATTCCATTTGCAACACACAGAATAAGGCGTTAGATACCCCACAAAGAATTGATTGATCAGCATCAAAAACTTAGTCAATCTAGTATCATGTATGTCCATGTGTCCGCCTGTTGTTGGAACTCGCACGATCGTAAATTTTGAGATATTGAGTTGAAATTTTATACAAACACTTCTATTTTCTGCACACAGATCCGTATCTAAAGTGAACATATTCAGTCAAGAGCCACACCCACAATGAACAAAAATATATTTATCTCCTATAAAAATGAAGCTATGAAGTTGAAAATTCGTGCACATATTTTTAATTAGTGCTTTCATAGATGTGACAAAAAATAGGAACGGTCGAATAAGAGACACGTCCACAATTTACATGAAAGCCTACTCTTACGTTATAGACACATTATTAGAGAGGGTATTCATATATCTGGCACGCCTACTGTTGGTGTTTAGACGTGGAAGATATTTAAAATTTGGCCTAAGCTAAATTTAGCTCTCTTATTGTTTCTCTTATTAGACTTCATCACTTGTGACAAAGGGATGTACATCAGTTTGTGCGGATCTTTGTTTGTTGATCTGTCAGACTGTCTGTCCATGTAAATTTGAGCACAAGCTGGAAGTTGTATTTTTTGAGATACTTCGATGAAATTTGGCTTAAAGAGGAACCCTATTGAAAATGGATCGGATCGAACCATTTTAGAATCCCTTCCCATATAAGGTTCTATTAGATTGAATGTCTTTATATATAACAAATAGCAATTCTTAATATTTTTGCTGTGGCAAATTTGAATACGATCGGACCATTTTTAGAAAACCTTCCCATATAATTATATTTCACAAAGTAACTTATGTGGCAATGCCGCGTGTATACACTAACTGTAGCATAATTTAAGGGGCTTAAGGGTGTGGGGTAATGAATGGTAAAGCCCGATCGACTGCAACATTATCACTTGTTAATACGTATAATAATATGTTATATATAAAATCAATTTTTGTATAGTATTTAAAAAGAGATCCATTAAATAAACTGTGTATCCATTTGTAGATATAGAATGAACAAAATATTGTTATGTTTTCCTATTTTTTAGAAAACGTATCCAGTTCTACCTGTACCTGGTCATATACAATTACGCATAATTAGTGGTGTGCCTGAATGTGAATATCAGTTTCAGACCAATATCCCAGAATGGCCAGAAATTTACCTTAACGGTATTGACTATTGGGAAGAGAAATATGTTAAGTCGCCAAAAGGTATAATATCGTTTAATTATAATATAACAGCGCAAACAATAGGTATGCAAATCAAGATTTTTATTTAGAGCATTAAAAAAAAATTTATTAATGTTTCTCATACCAGGCTGCCCTTCACTGCCCAGTGGCTCACAACGTTTTAAAGTTGGCAAAGCCTATACCTTATTCCTGCAGCCTCAAATTGTACATGAGCGTATTCATATTTATGAAGATCATGTAAATAAGCCGTCTAGGGCCGATCCATTAATTAGAAATTTGGGTAATATACCATCAGAACGGCACATTACGTGGAAGTCAAGTCATGTGGAATACAATGAGACGGCCAAAAACCACTCTTTGGTAGAACTAAGGCCGGTCAAATACGATGTATATGTGGATAATGTTAAAGTGCACGAGGAACACTTAAGACGCGGTGGTGTTTATGCATTTGTTATAGCCAATAGTAATAACGGTACCACCATCACAAAGCTTTATGAAATAACCAAACCAAACTCCATGAACATATTATGGCTCTTACCGCAGTATATAGTGATGACTTTGGGTGAAGTGATGTTTTCCATTACAGGCTTGGAGTTTTCATATTCACAGGCCCCGGAAACTATGAAATCAGTATTACAAGCGTGTTGGCTGCTAACTGTGGCATTTGGTAACATTATAGTGGTGGTGGTGGCGGAAATTAATTTCTTTCAATCACAGGCTAGTGAATTTTTCTTATTCGCTGTCCTTATGTTCCTCGATATGATTATTTTTATGGGTGTGGCTTACCTATATAAGCCCAATAATGCTAAAATATGGGCGAACCAAGTAGCTGCCTCAGATAATGGATATGTGAGGCAAGATAGTATACCAACGTTACAACATTGTCTACCTCAATTAGATGATCACTAAATTTGCTGAATTTGTTTTTAGTACGTCTAAGTATATATTTTATTTTATGTTCTAAAGTAGTAGGTAATGAAGATGTGGTCTAAGCGAAATTGTTATGATTAGATCCATAAACCTCTTTCAACATTTTGATCTTAAAATTTATTATTATTTGGATATAAGAAACCGAAACCACCCAACATATGTTAGTTTTAGATATAAACAAAATTCTAACAAAATGAAGCACTAACAATTAATATAGATTTCTTTCGTTACAACTTTCTTCTTAATATAATACTTTATAAAAAATCTCGAAAGGCACAGCCAATACATTATTATAAAGCAATCATTGCCTTACTCTTCTCTCGAAACTTTCCTTATAACTCCCAGGATCACGTTGCGGTTTCGTGTTCTACTTCCGTTTCTACATAACCCTTATGTATATAGCCGGTTAAGGAGGTGCCTCCAAAGGTCATAGCTTTATTTGTCCAAGCATCCGCTGAACCAACTACAGCTCTTTCATCCTTATCGAGAATTTTTTCAAAAACAGCATCTAACTTGCATCGGGTAACGGCAAAACTTAAATCATGATCATATTCTTGAAGTAATATATTCAACTGTTGAAATAGATCGTGCAGGTACAAGGGGTCTGGTGTAGGGCAGGAATGTTCGGATACATCTGATTGCTTGTCAGGTACATCAACTGCAAGCTACTCGTTATAAATGTCAAAATATTAAAACTATGCATTTCATGTCTGTAATTTAGTTAATTTCGTACCTCTTTTATTTGCTTTATGTTGCATATATCATTAATTTTAATAGTAAACCTTATGGAATGTGTATATTGTTGTATGTCTCGAGCCATAATAAATCGCTTAGTTATTTCCTAAATTAGTCAATAATATCGAATATTAATAAGTATTATAGTGGATATTGATTGTTCCATACCTTCTTAACATCGTCTATTTGATCACTTTTGGCAAATAATGTAATATTGTAGAAACCACCATATTGCTTGAACAAATTCTCTACACTACCACAAGTCAAGATATGTCCATTCTTAAGGAATGCAATTCGATGGCAAATTTTCTCAATCTCAGATATTGAGTGCGAAGTTAAGATAATGGCTCGATTTTCATTTAATAAATCCTGAATACTCTCATAAACGATATCTCGTGTTATCGGATCCATATCGCTAGTGGGTTCATCCATTAGCACTACTGACGTTCGACCACAACAACTAGTAGCCACTGTTAATTTGCGACGATTTCCGCCACTTAGATTCCTGACAATAACATTGCGATATGCTTCCAATTGAAATGATTCAAGTATGCTGTTGATAAGCTATTTCAATATTTTATCGGTTAACGTAGTTTTTTTTTAACATCACAGGTTTGAAATGAAAGAAAAAAGTTAGAAAATATTATTAAAACATTTTGTCAAAATTCAATATTTGCTTTTCATTTCATACAACATAAAAAAATTTTTTAGTGTTCTTCCATTTCTTATAATTCTTGTTCAAATCCAAAATTCTTTCTTGACCATAAGAAGAAAAATTCAGGGCTATCGCAATTCAGTTCACCCAACTAAGCTGAATAATAAATGGTACATAATTTCCCGAAAGTAAATTAATTTAATCAATCAAACATAACTAGCAATTATTAACATTTTGCTATACACCTTTTTGAACGTGAACCACGAGTGAACCAAAAATCAAGTGTTTGTTATATATTTGCTGAAATGGCCAGTAACTGCAAAGATTGTGATAGACTACAGACCAAACAAGTGGGCACAGCTCCTGACCGACCCACCTTCAATCAACCCACCATGTACGATCATTTTACTAATTTTCAAAAATTCAAACAAGCGAAAGAAGAAGAAGAATTTATTAGAAAGCGGAAACAGGAATTATTGAAGTTTAGCTCAACATTTACAAATTTTAATTTAAACCGTGTCTTCTCAAAAGAGGAATTCGACCAGTTTAGTACTCAAGACATAGCCAGATTTCGTCGACAATTGCGTATGGGAAATTGGGACCGACTCTTGTCCGAAGCAGCGCCATCGCCTATGCCACAAATGCCATCAGGAAAAGCAACTGATGGAGAAGCCAGTGGTATCACTCAGTCAACCACTGCATCGACTTGCAATCAGAGTGAAATAAAAAAGAAGAAGTCTCTATTGGCTCTGACCCGCACACCCGTGCAATGCCCCATTAGTAGCTGCAATCGTACAGTTGGTGTAACCTCAGTACTATCACATTATTTGAGAGATCACAATGACGATTTCGGTGTAGAGTGTCAGGAAATATTAGCTAATAAACGTTCTGTTTTAATATTCGATCCGACAAACATGGAATTTCGCGAGAATGTTTGTTTAGGTGTTTTAGCCTATGGTGGTGAAGAAAGGTACGTATTTAAGCTGGTACATTATTCTACCGCAGCATTTATGGTATGGTAGTTGTTGTTGTTATACCCTGCATCACTTATGGCAAGGGATATATAGTTTGCGCAGATGTTTGTTGTTTCAAAGCATCAAGCGGGCTCAATCCTATCGTTTTTAGAACCTTAACCATACTTGACGATTTGACTTATATGACAATGCCCCGCGTTTATTAATACAATCAAACTAATTATATACTAAGTGTATGCGTAGGTTACACCAAACATTACAAACGATACAATTGATTATAACGTTTTTGTATGCTTTAATTTCAAAAAATACAAAAATTAATAATTAAATGTTTTATACGAATAAAAAATAATCAAACTTCTTGCTAATTCAGGGCCAACTGTCCTGCTGAACGTGGATTATGCATACATAATGCTTTTCTACCCAAGCCTCATGAACATCTTGATGCTCATTTGGCCATTCTAATAATGGCATGTCGTACCTCTTGGACAACTTTGTTATGTAACAAGGAGCTCGAAGAAAAAATCACAAATCCCGATAATAAGGCTCAAGAAATGTTAGTTATTTGGCTGGGCAGTGTACAAACCACAAAGGCCATTCATTGCACTGTAACCGTATACGATAAACTAATGACAACATCACGCAGTTCTATTATGCAGGTGCGCAATTTGAATGATTCCCAAAATCCAAGTGAATTTATATCCAAGGATGTTAACTGCATATGCTTAAGTCATGGTGACATTGTTATCCTATCAAAAAATTATAGTGAATGCATTCAGATGGAGATTATGATAAATGAGTATGAACATCAGTCGCAGCCAGCCAAAACGTACCATTCGTAATGATATTTTCATTTTAACCGCACATACCGAATACAACAAAAAATAATTTTGAGTAAAAAATTATTTATATATTGCGTTAAAAAAATTGTGTGAGATATACATATTCTATATAGATAATAACAAAAATAGTTTGGAGTTTTGGTTTATTGTTTACAACCTTCATTGGGACGCCATAATAAGGTGTGGGACACATGTCACTTTGTCAAAACGTTTGCAACGCCTTGAAGAAGGCATCGAAAACTTAACAAAGCATACATATCTTGAATTAGTTTTAAATGTTGAGTCGATCCAGACATACCTGTATGTCTGTCGGTAGTCAGACATTAACTATTGTACCCAAAGAGTTTTGGTGCATTGGTGCAAAATTTGGCTTAATTCAAGGACAGCTTATTTACCATTTGTATTTTTTTTCGTGGTGTTCAGGAGTAAAGTCCTAAAAGTGCATGCAACGTTTCGACATTATCTCGCACAGATAGAATTTAATTTAAAGAAATCAAATTTGCGCAATTTTTTGATCTGGGGAATCTACAACGCCCCGCATTAGAGGCTCGAATGTATTGCCTTCGAGTAATATCCTAATAATAAACACACTCAAGTACTTATTTTTGTATATATATACCTGCGTTATATTGTTGATACGCCTTAAACGTCCATAAAACGTAATACACTCTTCGACAGTAAGTAGAGGATCTAGAGTGTTGGTTTGTGGGCAATAGGAAATCTCAGACTGCAAAAATTATTCAGAGCGATTATTTATATAGAATCAAAACATGGAGACATTATATCAATTCAAGAAACTCACATTATAATATTCAATTTGACCGAAATCAGGCTGCAATTGTCCTGATAGCATTTTAAAGATGGTAGATTTGCCAGCTCCATTTTTACCCAATAATCCAAAGCATTCGCCTGCTTTCACCGAAAAACTTATATTTGCTACCACAGCTTGTCTTTCACCGTACGACTTCCACAGATTTTCTACCTTAAGTGCGGGTACATTTTCCAATTCCAAATTACGCTTCAAGGAATTTTGTATGGTCACAATTTTCAATTCTTCCAGGTGACGCTTCTTTGAACTATTGAACCAATTGTAACGTTTACAAACCAAAGCATACCATCTTAAAAGTTGACCACCTTCCAGAAGTATATTTATGAGTATAAAGATGAGTCCCAAGATAGTTAAGGCAAGAAAATGCGGTTGTAACAAATCACTATTTAGCGGATTTTTATAAGAATCCACGTCATAACGATCAAACATTAAAGCTACAACATAGTTTTTACCAATCTCCATTAAACCATCGCCTAAGGCATGTTGAGGGAAGACTAGAAAAGCACGATTGAAAAAATAACGCCACCTATCCCAAACAGGAGAGTCGCCCACCACACCTAGTACAATGACTAAAGACATGGTGAATAGAGGTACAAAAACATTTAATACAAAAATCGTTACGATGGCTACACTAGAGTCTGAGAAGAATTTTTCAGCCACATGTACAATGGGTATACAGGCAAACCTATAAAAAGACAAGTAAAAACGTTATATTTGGCTCAGGCTAAATAATGAGTACCTTCCACATTTAGTACGTACGTTCATATATACGCCCTCTTTTAATAACAATGAAAGTAAAATCAAGTTACCTCAGCAGTTGAACTCAACACCAAATAAGGTGTTTGCAAATTTTGCATGTACTAATTATTTGAACCCGCCTATTATATATATGTTCTAAATTTAAAATTTTTATTGTAACTTCATTTTTGTGCCAATAAGAGCTTTTTTTAATTGCTATCGATTCTGTGCATTTGAAATAGAAAACTACCTACAAGAACCAAGAATATTTGTACGAAATTTCAGCTCGATAACCCGATTTTGGCGACCGTGAGTGTTTTAAAAGCAGACACACGGATCAAGACTATATATACTTTGTAGGGACTCTGGGTGCTGCTTTCGAGTATTGCATCTGGAATGTCATACTTATGTGGATGGTATAAACAATTTTCAAGTATACTCTTATATATAAGACGATGACTTACCCAAAAAACAATCCCAGCATTATAAGGCCCCATAATTGCTGTCGAGATGTAAATACCGGCATATTGAATATTAAAATGATCACCATACAAACAATTACAGCCAATATGATAATCTACGAAAAAAATAAAAGACGTAACCACACAATTATTTGATAGTGTTTAGAAGAGTTACCAGAAAATCCCAGATAAAGGCAACACTCCAATAGGTGAGAGCATCTACGCCACATAAACGTTGCTGCAATTTTTCCCCATTTACTCGCTCATTAACCAAATACACGGAAGCCACCGCTACAACCAAAGAAAATGCGGTCAACAATATAAAAGCCAAAAATGCGTCGCCACTATTTCTTAAACTACATATAACACCCATCGTAAAGAAAGAACTCAAATAATAAAGAAGTCTATTAAAAATATTATGCAACTTACATAGAAGTAGCGGTAAGTTCGGCGGCGCTTAATTTCCACGGTTTATTGTATGTTGTTATACGATATCTACTATCATTTGTTACTACTTGCAACAAATGTGAATTCAGGTCATTCAACCAAGACACCATAGCATGGTAACCCTTATTATTGTACCACACTGTCGCACTTGTTCCATTGAAAGTGAAGCCGCCATAGCGCTTTTCCCTATACTCGGGTATAGTATTCAGCAACCAATAGAATGCTTGCTTAGAGTTTTTAAACTCCTTACAAGGCCACGTATCTTCAGAGCACTCCTCTATGATGTCGCTGTATACTCCATAGCTAAAATTGCTTTGCATTTCCATACTTAACACTTGAGTCGACTTCTTGTATAAATCACGTGATAAGTTCAACGACTTATCGTAATCATCTTCGGGCCGTTGAGTGACAAACCACATAGCGCATATCTCAAAAATGGCCGGCAATATAAGTACACTAAGTATCATGCGATAATTGCGTGTAAAATGTACTAAACGTTTCCAGAACAAGATGCGCATCATTTGCCAACGTGGTAATGGCTTATCATCACTTGATATATTAAAAACGGATCCTTTTTTAAATTTTACTATTTTCATACCATTCTCAGTAGGATCGGTATTACGAATATTATCTGTACTCTTAAATATTTGCTCAATATTATCTGTGTCTACATTCAGCTGTTTAATGCGTCCTTCGCTTTGAAGTTGATTTAGATATTTCAAGAACTCGGCTGATTGGTCCAACTGCTGATTGTATGCTATATTTAGTTTTACAATATCGTTTGTTTCACCTAACACTGGATGAATATTTGCAAAAATTTTATGAGCATACTGCAAAATACCCTCCGAAGTTTGAGAGTCACATCCCTCCAAAGTGATGCAATAAAATGAAGTACAATGGTTTTTCAAAGTTTCCTGATTATATTTGGCCACAATTTTACCCTTAAAGTGTTAAAAATATGAGTTAAGAAGTTATAAGGTGCCCTGGACTTTAAAAATCCTGCACCTTTCATTTGTTAATTAATAATTAATTAATTTGTTAATTAATAATTGTAGCATTTGCAAAATTCTGTAGTTAAAAGGTAAACTCGATTGAAGTTGGACATTAAGCTCTATCCCAGCTTGTTATCCGCACTTGACATAATCCTCTATAAATTAACTAATTCAACTTACATTTCTCATGATCACTATAACATCACTTAAATGTTCAGCCTCGTCCAAGAAATGAGTAGAAAAGACTACAGCTCTATCTTTGCGCAGTTTTTCAATTATATCCCATATGTCTTTACGTGCCTTCGAATCAACGCCATTACAAGGCTCATCCAATATTACTAGATTAGGAGACCCTATTAAACAAATACATTAAGGTAACTTTTTAAACAATTGTAAACATGTTATTAAACTGACCTAAAAATGCCAACGCAACACATAAACGTCTTTTATATCCTCCCGAAAGTTGAGAAGCACGATAATTCACATATTTGCCCAAGTTTAAATTCTTTAACGTGCTTTCAATTTCAGCATTGAAATTACTCCTTAATTTAATTTTAGCATACAACTCCAAGTGTTCACGGGCAGTTAAGTCCGGTATTAAAATATTATCTTGTGCACAAACGCCCACCTTGTCGTAATCGCCGTTTTCATAAGTGGATCCTCCTTGTGACAAAATAATGTGACCAGTACTCTGCACTATCTGACCAGTTAACAATTTACTGAGATAAAAAGGAGAACCTTAGTCACTTGTTTTGCCCTCACTGATATATATTTACTTACAGGATTGTACTTTTGCCGGCACCATTACGACCCAATAGGCAAGTCACTTGATTACGCAATAATGACAAAGATATGTTGCTTACCGCTATATTATTACTTCCGTAAATTTTGGAGACATTGCTGAGGTTAGCACCTACATTCTCATCTAAATTTTCTCTTTCCACTTCAACAAAACTGTATTCATCTGAAACAAATATGTCTCTTTAACGTAAACAATTAAAAAAGTTAAATAAAGCTTGGGAAAAATGTTGGTTTCCAACCACCTTAGAATGAGAAGCAAATTTTTTAGTGAAAAATCGCATAAAACTTTTTAAAAAAGTGAAAATTTATCAATTTTTGTTTAAGTGTAGTCGTGCTAATTTGAATAGCTACTAGCGACCAACCAATTTTTCTAGACTTGATATCTCAATATCTACTACGGAAAAAATGTGGTAAATATTAAAATCGGTTCAAAAATATATATGTGGTAGGGTGTCTAGTGGTTACTTGTAGTAAGATTTTGACAAAGTAAATATGCGCCCAAGCTAAAAGTGGTAGATATAAAATGACATCTTACAGTGTTTGTATTTTTGCCACAGGTAACCAAGGCATATGTATAAAATTGTATCCAATACGATCATAAAACTGCTAAAACCAAAGACGCCCTGAAGCCCTTGCTGCAACGCGGTGGTAAAATTTAAACCAACTTCTTGTAATTCCAAACGCATGATATCGCTCCAACCATTTGCAAATGCTGTCGTAAATGATAAGTTGATTAGAAAGTTTTCCAACCAATTCAACTTGGCATCAAACATTAACACTATTATGTAGGGACAAAAACTAATAAAAAATAGTAATCCTGTGGTCACCGCACCAATAGTGGCCGCATTAAAGAAGGTGGAGCACATAAAACTAGAGTAAAATATAAGAACTCCTTTGATCTGTTGTTAGATTATCTGATTTAATGCTTTTCTTACCAAAACGCTATAACGCTACAGGCAAATAGGCACAAATATACAATGATAAACAACCAAGGGGTATAAGTAAGTAAGCCCCCGCAATAGAGAATAACGCTAACACCTATAAATATTATGAAATATTCACAAAACGTTATAATACACCAAGCAATCATTTCGGAACTAGCCTTCAAGCCCATCGAACGCATAATCTAATTAAGTCAAAGAGAGAGAAGACAGCTAAGATAAGAAAGGTTACAAGTTGCTAACTTATACCGATTTGCAACAATATTGTTCTTACCATAGAATTTTTCGATTCACGCATCCAAATCAAATGTCTTACACTGGAAGCTATCTCCGCTAAAAGACCAACGAAGAACACTGCTTGAATAGCTTGAGCCAAATAAATACCAGTTTTAAAACTGTAATGCATGCAATACAACCGAATATTTTCCGACTATTCATATTTTATAAAAGATTAACTTACTCGTCTTTCGTATAAGCGTTGTAGGGGAATTGTTTGGTGTAAAATTTTAAATCATCCACTTCAAATTTCAATGAATTTTTATTTGAAGAACCCATACCGAAAAAAGCGTCAAAGAAACCTTGCCTCTTTTGGCGGGATTTGATAGTAGGCTCAGTAGAAAGTTCATCTTCCAACAGGAGGGATGAGTCATTAGAGGTAGTAGTCGTTTCAACTAAGCCTGTAACAGTATCCAACGATGAGTTCATGGTTTGATAAATTTTACTTTCATAATCTCCTCCATCATCGTTGTCTTCGTCTTTGTCCGTAAAAATTTTAATTACAAAATTAGAATTTGAAGTTGAGTTAAGTGGAGGTTTTTCAGTTAATACACCTAATCGGGTCAACTGCTCTTTCTTATGTTTTATTATACCCAAATCAAGTAATTGTTTAATTTGTACAAATCCTCGATGATACTTCATATCCATAAGCATATTGCCAGCCGGTCCGGGGAACCAAAAACGATTTCTATTCTCTATTGTCGGTTGAGTATTTTCCACATCCATATGAAATGTGTAAATGATATTCTCATTATCCGTTTGATTGAAATACACTGCAGCAAAGAATAAATGCTTTTTATTCAAATTATATGCAGAGCGATGTAAATGTTCTTCATTTTCTAAAGCCACGAATCGATCTATCGACAGACATTCCAAAATATTTTTAATCGTAGTCACCATATCGTATACAGTAGAGTCGGTACGCAAGCCCATTAATGCGGTTCTAATTTGATAGATATTGGTATCATTACCAACTATATTTCTTACCAGTTCGGATGATACCAAATCCAAGAGAGTTTCAAAGCTTTTAATAAATATAACATCTTCTCTTAATTTGATAAGAATTTCAGCGGCAGCAACTGTTAGTTGCTTCAAACGATTCAATTCTTCAAAAGTGCTGTTGGCCTAAAAATAAAAAAAAACTTATGAAGAATGTATATTATACGAGTAATTCCTAGAAAAAACAGAAAATAAACGCATAAAATGCAAAGACAAAATCTGGAATAAGCATAATTTAAACACCCTCCACCAAAGATGAGATTTACTGAGTTTGATATCATTGTATAGATATTCTTGATCAACATAAAAATCTGACTCAATCCAGCCATGCTCGTTTGTGTACCTTTAGATTAAATGTTTACTGGCTTGAATTTTGAGAGATGAAGCTGAAATTTTGCACAAATATGTCTTGTTGTACATAATTTTGGATATTTGTACACCAAATTCACCCTTTGATTTTATCCTTCGATTCTAATAATCTTGTACAATATATACACACCACGCCCAAATACAAATGAACTTATATTTTTTTTATCAAGATTTTTGCCATTACTAAACCACTAATTAATTAATTATATTAAGTATTAATATTTCCATTGCATGGTTGTTCTTGATCCAGATAAAAATCGTTACAGCGATACTTCATTTGTGCTGATTATGAAATTACGTGTTATGTAGTTAACATTTCTCAAACAGTTGTGGGTGAAGAAATATTTCGATTAGGACAGTATGATACGCTTTAATTATATAAATGTACAAAACTTTGTCTTACATATTTGATAATGGAAAGTGTATCTTCGTTAGAGGGAGCGTATAATATTTTGCCATGTATGAGCGGCTTAATAACATTCCAAGTGATTTTACCATAATTATTACTGGTCACATCCAAGTACAATCGCTTACAGTATGGAGCTAAAATATGAACATAAAAGTATTTCTCTTGTATTCTACAGTCCTTGACTACAAAAAACTGTTACTCACTTGGCATTATCTTCAGTTCATCATCATTAATTTGACTGAAATCTTCACTTTCAATTATTTCTCTTAACAGTGGTATGGTTTCGGTGTTAGGGAAGGGATGACCACAAATCAAATTACCAGCCTTAACGAAAGTTTGTCGATCTACAGGAAATAAATTATTATATATTATATATATAAAGTAATTTTACTGCCACTTCAACCTACCAGAGAATAATTGTTTTATGTTAAAACTGCCATTAAGCAATCTCTCTACTTCCGGCACCAAGTCAATAACCTTTTCAATGTTCTCTAAATATATTAGAAACAAAAAATATATAATGTTATGTATAATACAATATAAATAATAAGATATAATTGCAAAAAAGTACAATTTAAAGCTTGGTCACTCACTTCGTATTTTTTCAAATTGAGGATTTGTAACCAGCTGAATTGCGGTAGTTATAAAATTTCCCTTTTCCGGCAAGTCGATGAGGGCATTGAGCATGCGATCATCATTTATAAACATTTGTACAATATCAATTACCGGTTTTAAACTGTACATGCAAATACACAACATGAAAACATGCGGGAAACAAACAGTCAAGAATAATATAAATAATAATTGGTTGTAACTATTATGTTTAACACAATGCAATGAGAATCTTATTAAAATATTGGGGTAACAAAGTAGTAAAACGCTTACGGAGCTTTTTCCAAATTTAAACTTTCTTCGTAATCTTCTGTACTACTGCAACGATTCTCTAATGTACAGATGTACGTTAATAAAGCCGGTAAAGTGTTACCTGTGGTGGGCAGTTGTCGTGTAGGAAATTGGCAAGCCTCATGTTCTTCTGAGTCAAATTTCAAACGTATCGAATAGAGCAATATGAATAATGCAAAGGGCCATAAAATTTGTACCGCTATTAGCCACTAAAAATACAATTAATTTTATACTAAACATATAATGTAAACAGCTGACTTCCAACTTACCCACTGACGCCATCGTACTAAAATATCCTTACGCAGTAGTGCCTGAACTTGCCTGGGACTTAATATTTGGTGGAAGAGTTTCATTTTAATTCACGCACAATTGTTAATCATTGTATTTATTGATTCAATTCTAGAAAAAAATGGTGAAAATCTATAATTTAACTATAAATTAACAATACTGCCTTCATTAATTCTATATATTATTCCAACATTCAAGTAAAGCGTACCACTCTAACTTTTATTGTGGGCGTGACTAAATTTTCCCATTCTACACAGATATATTATATTTCGAGCCAACGGAAATATTTATTACAGAGAGATATTGTTAAAACCTATTCAATTTCACAAACGAGTGTACCCACAATCCCTAGGAGCTATGTGTAAAAAACGTTATATAAAAATAGACTCTAACAAGTTAAATAAAATGAATTTGGCCAAATCTTAAAAAAAAAGTCCATAATGGGGTGAGTGCAGCAGCGTTTTCAATACGCTTTTTAGTAGTGGAAGTATTTCGTGTCAAATCACAGGTTGGATTCTAGGCTAAGTATCGTTTTTTTTTTTTGTAAATTGTGAACTAGTCAGTTACCCAACCACGCCCAATGTGTGCGTATTTAATGTGTGCAACGTAGCAGCAAAATCATTTTCAACTGAATTGTGACCTCTAGGTTAAAATATGATTCTGAACCGATCGCTATTATCGTGGGTCTGGCATTTGCTGACATACAACGATTCGCACAAGTTTAATAGACCCTCGAGTTTAAATAAATCATAAATATAAACAAATATGTACATTTATTATTTTTTCGTTGGAGCTTTTTTATTTGAAACGCTTTCATTCTCAAATTCAATCAATCAATTTATCATTTTCAATTTAAATTTAAATTATAATCAATTTTTATCTTAATTTTATTTATTATTACTTCACCCAGTTTTATTATCTGTACAATGTCGCAGCAATTTTGAGAAGGAAACTAACGAACTATTTAATTCTAGGTCATAACTACGCATGCTAAATATATGCAAGTATTTACATTTTTATATGATTCGGTTCTCACCTGAAGTCACATTTTAAGAGTCTTTATCACTTTCTTTCAAGAGTTAAGAATTACTCTCTTATTAGCATACATTTGTACGTTAAACACGTTAAATTAAAAAATTTTAATAAAAGAATTAAACTATAGAGGTCAGTTAACTTGTGAATAATACGTAAAATAATGCACATAATTAGTAAACCAGAAATACAAATCTGAAGTTACCTTGAACTTCGATCATTTTTTTTTTTTTTTTATCATACAACAACTATAAATTATATATTGCATAAGTATAGAAAATATATACACATTTAACAATATGGGATGAAAGCAACAATTTGATTGAAAACGATTTCGAAGATTACGAAAACAACTCATAAAAACAAAGTCCCGTTTTTTGTTTTTGTTTTTGTTGTATAATATATACGAAAGTTAATTTTGAAAGTAACTTAAATTCAAGTTGGACAATTTCTAAAATCCCTTCTAGATTCTTTGATAAAATTTGGTGGAGAATACTTAACTATTCTTCATAATTAGCAAATTTGGATACAATAGGACCATTTTTAGGACCTCTTTCTTCACTTATGTGGCAATGCCTTGCGTTTACTGGTGTAACTAAATTAATTGTAGCACATTCTGTTGCACCAAGTGGTGTAATGAGGCTTAACCGACAATAATTTGTTTTTAGACAACATTTTGTGTTTTGCCAGGACATTTATTTTTCTTCAGCAAAATGAACGAATGCGTTAAGCCCAAAAAAGACTTTTAGGATACAGTTGAAACGTACGATTTAACACATCCTTGAATCTCCCACCAAAAAACGAAACTATATCCCTTTGTGGACAGTTGCTTCTTTAAATATTACATTATAAAATTGATTCAATGAATAATGAATAAATGTTCTGGATACTAAATAATAAGAAAATCTCTTGAGGCATTCAAAGTGTTATACCTTGAAGGCCATACAAGATAGGAAACAATTAAGAACCCCTCGAAAATTCAACTTTTTCTTTTTAAAAAAATGGGTATATGCATTTTTTGTAGGCGTTTTCAAAAGGGATTTCTCCCAATGTTGAGGCTGTTTTTCGCCAAAACCTTATGTAATAGAAAAACTTCAAAGTTACTATCTGAATCTACGTAAAAAAGTACAAAAGAAACGTTCACTACGCTTTTGTTTGTACGCGGTGTAATCGCAGTATACACTGGTAGGAGGAGAAATAGTTTTTAGAAAGAGAATTTCCTCCTTATCAAAACAAATTACTGTTATTTTTACAACACACAAGCTCCAAATTCATCAACCACCTGTTCATTATATTTATATGTACACAATTTTTATTTTTATTCATGCCAGTATGAACGAACTTGCACGCACGGAATTATTCTGCGTTAATCACATATTTTTACAGAACACCGCGCATATGATAACAGCAACAACATCCGTGCCATTTTAAACAAATAAGAAACCAGTTTATTTAAAATATTTTCCAGAAATGACTTATTGGTCATAAACTGAGTAGCACAAGTTCAATTCGTCGTGGAAATTTTTTTCATTTAATTAAAATTATAACTGTGTTCATCATGTCGACAATAATTAGTTTCATTTGTAATAACATTAACTAACATGATATCATATAATTAATAAAAATAAATACGCTAATCAAGCTAAGATTTTAATAATAAAAAATATAATAATAATAACATTAACACGTTCTCACCCTTGACACGTAGTGTTAACCGCTACCTGCGTAAAAGTGCATCTACTTGCATTTTCAAGTAAACATTTTTATTTTAAAAATATGTATTCTATTCATAGCTACTTAGTGCCGTTAGTTTTCTACGTAAAATGGCCCAATTCGATCAATGAAACCGCACAAAATATGTTTAAAATATGTTTTCCTCTGTCGCACTGAAACCATAAGCGTTATAAAGGTACATCTGGCTACAAATACTTTTAAGACAATAGATTCATATTGATCACAACTATCTTCGTGAAACAATTCGAGAAAGTATTGGTTGAATTTTTGTTACACATACGTCCCGTATAAGAAATGTGATCGTAAGTAAATGTAGTTTAACATTTTTACAGTGGAGCTACTGAAATAAAAGTTTATAGACATATTTATATAAAATCTTTCATTGATGGACGAAAAATCGGAGACATTGGATAACAGACACCCCTATAATTTATAAGAAAATCATGGTTCTTTGAGGTATTCGTATCATGGTTCTTTGAGGTAATTCGTTGTATACTGCAATAATCATTAGAAGAGGGTGCAATTGTGGGTTTTAATTCACGCCCATGGCTTAAGACCATATGGTTCAATGTAATTTTTTTGACTACAATTGTTATATATATATGAGAAATTTACAAGGTACCTTATAATGGGTACCCGGATACCCTTTCACTCCTTTACAGGTGCTTGCATAAAGGTTCAGCAAATCGTATGATTTTTTCTTTTTAGAAAGGAAGAGGGTGTACTGTAAGTTTATTATTCTGTTTGCAAGGTAGTAGTCTTGATAACTTGCCTTCATTAGCGTCAACGTCAGATACACATCCCAATACTTCTTAACGTTCAATGCGCATCCTATGAATAGCATGGACATTAACCGTTATTTGTAATAAAACCACACATCAACTTTCCTGCAGATACTCATTGACGCAATAATAACCAGTTTTCATGGCCGGTCGCCAACCACAAAAACTTGCATATGTATGTGCATTTACCATTTAATAGCGTTTATGTGTTCTAGGAGTTAATTACATACATAATACAACAAGTAAGAAAACTAAGTTAAATGGCTTAGGCCAAATCTTAAATACCCTCCCCAACCACAACGGTGGGTGTGTCTAATACATATATATTGCGCCCTCTAATAGTATTACGCATCAGCGAGGTAGTCTACTTTTATGGTTAATATAGTGTTTTTGTAAATTGTGGGGGTGTCTATTATTCGACTCGTCCATTTTGGCATATCGATGAATGGGGTAATTAAAAACATGTGTATCAAATTCCAACGTCATAGAACAATTTTTGTGGGACATAAATAGATTCTTGTCGCTTGTGGGATAGACGGACGGACACAGTCATTCATGTATATATCGACTCAAATATTGATGCTGACTAAGACTTTGTAGAGTCTCCTTCTAGGTATTGCAAAGGGAATAACAAACTTCATAAGACAAACATAAAGTACTACCTATTTTTTTGCCAGTGTTTACATAATCTGTTTTGTTTTTGTGCACATGTAGGTACACACATTTATTTATTTATTTGTTTTTTGCCCCTATTTCTCGCTTCATACTTCTCTCAAATAGATAGAAACATTTGTCGATTAAATTTCATTGCAGTAATTGTGTCATTACTTAATACAGTCTCACCTATTCATGCGAACAAAATAATTAAGTATCTACTCCAATTTTTACAGTCGACTGCTCTGGAAATACAATGTGCGAGTGTATATGTTTCGAAAATGTAAATGTGTTTAAGACATGTTTTTATTTGTCTCTCAACTATCTCTCTCGATTAATTTTGCTCATTCAGCCAATTACTACATACATGTGGTACGAAGGTAGAAAACGCCAATTCAGTTATTGTATGCATTTTTATGATGCCAAAAAAATATCATAAACAATTATACACCATGTACAATATCCACTTATATCAATACATTGTAAAATATTCATTTTTTTTATTTTTAGTTAAATAACTTACCAGCTGTAAAGCAGAGATAAGAATATTAACAATATTTAAGTTTCTCCTTTAAAATTCTCCTATTGGGATGTAAATGGTAAATTAAATAAAAAACAACAACATTTTATCATTTTAAAAATATATAATTGATAAGGTCAAGGTCGAGTTATTTAAAAAGAAACCGCAAAACAAAGGTGTACTGTTGTCTGTTGTAAGTACAACAGACAACAACCAATCAACGAAAGAAGTGAAGTTAAAATTAAATTTAAATGTTATAGTCGGTCGAGCCCGATCATTTAATACCCTACACCTACTTGGTTTCACAAATTATGCTACAATTAGTTTAGTTGGATCAGTAAACGCGAGGCGTTGCCATATAAGTCACTTCGAGAAATATCATTCTAGGGTAATGATCCGATCGGGTCCAAATTTGAAACAACTAATTAGTTAATTAGCTAATGTGTGGTTATTCTTCACCAAATTTTATCAAAAAGTATTAAAAATTGCGGTTTTTTGCCAAATATATTAATAACCTCTATTATAATATGACTTTATATGGGAGGGGTTTAAAAATGGTCGGAAAGGGTTCCTCTTTAAAACAATAAATACGCTTATACCAATTTTGATTAAAGTATGAATTGTTTGGCTCAAATTTCCATGGACAGACAGACGGACTTGGTTAAATCGATTCAGATTTATGATTTTGAATCGATGGGTATAATTGAAGTTGGGTGAAGCATTTGCTGTTTAGGAGTTACAAGCATTCCCTCAAACTAATATAACCTTGCATATGATTTCTTTCTACCATATGTGGTGTGAGGTATAAAGACGAATATTCTAAAAGAATTATGTCAAGGTGAAATACTTCTGGTTTTATATCGTGTAACATATGCTATATTGTATTTTCTACTGCTATGTTTACATAAGTATAATTTTTTTTCCACCATATACGTATATGCGATACATTGGCATGATGAATACATGTGTTCATATACTTTGCCAAAGAGTTTGCAACGCCTTAGAGGAGGCGTCGGAGATTCCACAAAATATAAATATTCTGAATCAACATAAAATACTGAGTCGATCTAGGTCTGCCTGTACGTCTGTCCAATCGTCTGACTACGCCTGGTGTGCGTGTTAGGTGGTAATCATTCTCCTGGCCACAAAAATTGAGATATCGTTTCCAAACTTGGCAGAAATGTTGATGGTTTTCGTACGTAGGTTGATATTGAAAATCGGCAAAATCGGTCAAGTGTCATGCCCACAATGCAACAAAAACTTAACAACGAGCAATTTTTCAAATTTTCAATTTTTTCGTATTACTTATAAAGTACAGAAGATGTATTGACATATATACTCAGCCAGTTGTGGCGGATGTCCTAAACGGCAAATGCAATATTTGCCACATTGAATTTGTGCGTAAGCTACAGATTGCACTTTTTGAGATATTTTGATTAAATTTCCTACAAAGAGTAACTCTTTTGAAACTATAAGATCATATTATAATAAAGGTTATTATATAGCAAAAAACCGCAATTGTTAATATTTTTTGACAAAATTTGGTGAAGAAAAACTATTAGCTAATTAACTAATTAGCAAAAATCAAACGTACCAACCTACGGACAGATAGAATGGCTAAATCGATTCGGATATTGATACTAATTATATGTTTTTGGGGTGTGGCACGTCTCCTTCCAAGTGTTATAAACATTTCCACAAAAACAATGACGATAATGATAAGGAGGTCAGTACGTTATATGAAAGCTCGCTGAAGATACACTTAATTATATAATGCTTTATGTTCAGCTTACATACGTAAGTTCCTACATATATTATAATGGTAATAATCCAGTATATATGGCATAATAGAATGCTAACAGTTCCCACAATTTGAAATCTAAAAACTATTGTTAAATTAAAAAAATCGTACACAGATTTATTGCCAAGCAAACGTGGTAAATAAAAAAAGAAAAGAAATTTGCATTTTTTGCTTTTCTTTTAATTTTTTTATTCTCACCGCATATGCGATAATCATAAATAATGCAACACGTATAGCACAAAATGTTATGTTGTATATGTTTGTTAAATGAATGTATGTATGTGTATAATGTGAAATCCAACATAACATCAGGCATTATTTCACACAAAAGCACAATTTTTTTAAATCATACATACTGCAAATAGGATAGAAAAGGATGCAAGATGCAACATTTAAAACTGAAACTAAAGAAGAAGAAGGAGAGAAAAATAAAACAAACATTAGGTAATAAGCACGAATATCGAAACATGAGACGCCACACCATATCCACAAGCACATTTACACAAAAACAAAACCATAACAATGAAGAGCAAATAGAAATTTTCCAAAAAATGAACGCAATGTTCATATTCTGTGCCTATGATAATAGCTTACAAATCAATTGAAATAATTTTACACGCAAGTTCTTGTTGTAACTTTTTAGTCTAAGTATGAAAGGTATGATAAGTCATTAAATAACGAAACTTTTAATTTTTCAAAGGTTAGCACATCCAATTTTCAAATATTCGAAATTGCGAAATTTCATTGAATAAAGCTTTTTTGAAACAAAACATCACATAAAAACTGTGCCATGCAGCTTTGCCCAAAATCATTAGCCGTTACGCTCAAGCATAGAAATATTTGTGTACATTTCTTACCACAAATAGTGTAGCGTACAAGAACGGATTCTTACGGGATCTTAAGAAAAGTTGAAGCAATAGTTTCACGTCTTAAAGTAAACTATATAAAATAGGCGCTACGGTCACTATCATGTATCTAATCTATTTTTTCTAGTATTAAATAATTTAAACAAATAGGCGGACACACGAACAGTTAAATAACTTATTTAATTTTTTAACATTCTTATATGACATTAAAAAGTTGCTTATTATATATTATTTATACTATATTTTATTAATCATTATTCAAACATGAACAATTTATTGTATAATAATATCTCTATTAGACAGACTCTTAGTGTCGTCTGCAATTATTATTATACCCTCCACCTTAGGGAAGAGAGTATATTCACTTTGATCATCCGTTTACAACACATCGAAGGAAGCCTCGGAGACCCCACAAACCATATATATTCTTAATCAGCATGAAAAGAGAAATCGTTTGAGACATGTCCGTCCGTGTGTCCGTGTGTCCGTGTGTCCGTCTGTTGTTGGCACTCTCACGGTCGTAATTTTTGAGATATCAAATTGAAACTTTGCATACGTATTTTTAGTTCAATTTCGCTGTTCCGTATTGAAATTGGGCAAAATTGGTTAAGAGACACGCCCACAATAAACGAAAAACTCAACATACCTCGAAAAAATTGTATCTTAAAAAAATTATATATCGCACAATACTACGCCTATCAAGTTGAAATTTGATATATATATAAAGGGTACCGTTATCCAATACTGTGCCAAAAATGGGCGTGATTGAATAACGCAAACGCCTATAACTAAAAAAAAAACAGTATTTGCGTAAGTACATGAAATAGTCATATACATAAATATGGCAATAGGAACTTATTTTTTAGAGAATTACAAAAGGTGGAGGGTATTTAAGCTTCGGTCTTAACCGAACTTTTCTATCTTGTTATTTCATTAATTAAATGCGGCACAGTAGAATAGGAGGGCTCCTCTCCGAGTATTCTTTCCTACACTACAAAACGGTAAATAAATACATACATTCATGTCCATCTGTGCGTCCAAGAATTTTTTGTAATCAACCTACAAGACGCAATTTTGCATTTTTTTAAATAAAATGTGGCACCGGAAATCAAATTTTGAAAATGCATCCGATTGGTCCATACTTAGGGTGCCTCCCCACAAAAAGCCATTACTTAGAACAAATCTCTAATGACAAAAATTTGGAATTCTTAATATTCTTTTTAAATGAAATTTGTGAAAAATAGTTAATTAGCGTAACAATTTGGACCCGATTGGCTACTAAGATATGAAATAGTTGTGTTTGGCCTAATTTATCATTTTCAATTTTTTTCACGCATTATATACACTCGATAAAAAGGTTTAAAAATGTGTACTGTTATAAATGTTCATTTTTGGAAAAAGTCCATTTTAATGGACAACGTAAGTTTTTCTTCGTCCAATAGAATTTTCAAAAAAGAAGGTTCCAAAATTAATTAGATACAACTTGAATATCGCGAAGAACCGCATCATTGGCGTCATTATAGATGTTTATAAGTTTTATACCAAATGCAAATTCTTATGTGGTAAAGCTGTGGAATATAGTTTGAATAAGCGATCGTGCTTAATCGTAATCATAACCTTAAATATTATTCATCGTTGTGACTAAACAGATAAGATAATTCTGAGTTCATAGTTTATTTATTCAATTCATTAAGTCCGCAATTTATTATTCCTATCAGAATTATAGGTAAGGTGCACATTTGAATAGAGATAGTTCAAGAGTCAAAAACTAAGCACATCGTAATTACTTAAATGATTTTAAATTTAAACTTTTATGAAAACAATTTCAAGCTATTTAGACTCAAACTGTGAACTTCTTTCGCCAGAAGATGGTTATATAATGTCAATGGCAGGTTATATAATATTTTTGGATTTTACTATTTTATTATTTTTACATATTTATTTTCACTCCCTTTCTTGCACTGGAATTAATTATTAACTTAAGGTAGATATTATAATTATTATAGCGCGATTACATTAAATTATTTATTTAAATATGCATAAATAAACTCTAGCACCTTTGTTGGTGAATAAAAAATGCACACGCGCAACGCAATGTTGCACCTGAACTTCTGTATTAACCGGATTGTTCAGTTGTTTTTTATTTTTATTTTTTTTTTTTTTTTGTTGTTGTTGTTTAATTATAAACGCTTTAACATTTCATTGAATTTCTTTACCCAAAATAAATTGGTGTTGTAATGCGGACAATAAAAATGCCAAAAATGTGTTTATTTACTTTTTCGAAATAACGCTGTTGTCAACAACTGTTGTCCACGATCGCAGCTACTCAACTGAGCTTATATTATAAGCAAAACTTGATATTTAATAAAAAACAAAATAAAGTTTATTGTGCACCCAGCTTAATTACTCACACAACTTAGAACAATATTGAGTTGTGGACATTAAACTAAACAACCACTCGCACATCTCACAAATAAAAAATATTTGGTTTAAGTCAAATCTATAATATGTAGAAAACATCGTAGAAAATTCACCACGCCCACCCTATGTTTTATTGTAGATCGATTTTCTTAATAATTATATCGACTCAGAGTTTAATGTTGATCAGAAATATATAGATTAATATATAATCCGAAGTACTCTTGTTCTGGGCGTTGCAAACCTTGTGACATACCAAATGTATCAATTACTTGAATAGGTTGCATATAAAAACAGTATTGTACTCTCATTGTGCTAATCATGAACTAAATGGATGAAGTTGTTAATCATGATCACTTTTTACAGATTATTTACAGCAAAATTCTTATCACAAGATTGTTTTTACAACATTTGCAACAACAATAACAATCACCATAAGAATGTTGATGAATGCTGCTACATGTTGCTGTAAAGTGTTTATGATACAAAACAAGACAATAAAGAGCAAACTAAGAAGAGTGGACGTGAAGCGTAGCTACTTGAACAAATGGAGGCTTAAACATATAACGGTTTTGAACCCCCGTCCTTAATTTTTCACATTTCTAATTCAATTGTCTAAATAAAACAAAAATACCAAATATATGATATATGTGATAAGACACACCAGGCATTTTTTAATATCATTAATATTAGATAATGTTTTGTTGCTTGTTCTGGTCACACCATTTCATATTCACATTTCTTATATAATTAAATAAACATTTTACAGAATCTTAAGCCTTCTTGGTTCCTGCTAAAGCTTCCAAAGCACGAATTTCCTCTTGAGCGCGACGTTTCTTTTCATCAGCCAATGCTGCATCTCGTAGTACCTTTTGTTGTGCCTCAATTTCACGAACCTTTGCTTCCTTTTTGGATAGGCGGTTTTGATGAAATGCACCATAACCCACGCCAACGGTTAATAACGACCATCTAGCAAATTTAATTAAAGGTGAAACGCGTACTGGTGCCTGAGACATCTGGCCGCTTGTTATCTAATGCACTTGATATAATAATAGACACGAAATGTTACCAATTTACTGATGAAAATTTAATATATTTTACGCACGTGAAGTTATCAAAGAAAGTGCTAAAGTCAACAAATAGAAAATTTAATTTCCATTTGTTTCATAGGAGGAAGATGATGTAAACAACATATAAATATAAAGCACGTGTATATATTTCTATAAAAAAAGAAATCAAAACAAAATATAAAAAACCAACAAATACGCGTTCAATTGTTTATTTATATATATAATTTACTGTGACGATGAATCAAAAAGATAGGGAGAAAATATATTGTAATCCATTATGAATATGAACAAGAGGTTATGGTGATGCCAGCCAATCATCGAGAGCTGTTGCCCCTCCTAAGAGTAGACGTTTAAATTCAAATCCAAATGTTTATAACATTCGGTCGCTGCCATAATGTTTATTCAATTATAACTTCAGACACATAGTCCGACAGAAATCAATTTTCTACACAAATCATGCCGATACTCCTCATCTTCTAAGGATCTTGTGTGCCAATTTTACAGTTCTTAGGTGATACAAAAAAACACCTTGCTCTTCGGCCATTTTTATTCTATATCAGTATTGACTGGACTACAAGAGCCGTAGACAGACGGACATGGCTAAACCGATTCATCAATCGACTCATACCACTAACTTTTAACATTATATATTGTACCTATGTCAAATATGACACATATAGAGAAAGTCTTCCATAATAGATTAATAGACAATAAAACGGCAATTTGGCCGTGTGGTGCAATCTATTATGTTTATTCTTTGAACTAGCTTTGCTCGCTAATTCCCGTCTATGAAAATTCAGATCTGCAATATACAGTTTCAACAGAGGGCCAAAGCTATCAAAAAATTAAATTGGGTAGACATTGGTTTGAGATTGAATGCTGCTTTATTAAAAGTTTTGTTATACGTCGTGTTCAAATTGTTATTGTTATATTAAGCTTAGTTAGTAATTTTAAACTATAGACCAGTTCGCAAAGCTACGCTTTTAAGAATTGCGTAATATGTGCAAATTTTAAATGCCATTAAAATTATTAAATAAGCGTAAATGGACACACAACAACAGTCTAGCAATTTTTTTTTATCTCCTACTGTTTATCTGCAATAAAGAACAAATCAAAAATCATACATCATGTTATGCAACATTGTGGGCGGATATGTTTCAGAAATTATAAGTCTTTGTACGAAATTTATGTTAATACAACAGACAGACTGATGGACATGGCCAGACGGATTCAGATTTTGTTGCTGATCAAGAATATATATATAATTTGTAGAGTCTCCGTTGCCTCCTTTTGGACTTATGGAATGAAAAAATGTATAAAAATAAAAACATACATCACTACAAAACATACACGGCGTATGATAAATTATTATACATATAACTAGAAGTAAATAAACATATGTAAAAGTCTCTGTACAAAATTTCATCTCAATGTCTCAAAATTGACGACCGCGAGACGGTCACTAGACTAAATCAGTTTTAGATACTGATCTTACTTTGTAGGGTCTCTGACTCCTCCTCTCCTTGGAGGAGGAGTACCCGCGTCTAACAAATTGTCAAAGTGTAGTTCTTTGTATGGTATGGGCGTCTTTATTATACAACTACACCAAATTTTTGCACACAGCTGAATAATATGTAAATATGTCTAAACAAGTAAAAATGTTATAATCGGTCAAAACCCAACGATTTAATACCCTACAATGCTTATCTCAAAAATTTATATTTTTATCTCGTGAAAAATCTTTATAGGAACGAAGGTTCTAAAAATTGTGAAATTGACTTCAAAACTAGAACATAAATTTTGAAGCTAACTAATGTTATATACCAATTTAAAAAAAAAAAACATTAAGGAAAACTTTTGCAGCCTCTATACAGATTCGTTGCTTCCTTTGCAACACACAGAAGGTGGCGTTAGTGACCCCACATGTGAGCCCGTATATCCATACATTGGAACGCTCAGGGTCGTACATTTTTAGCTATTGAGATGAAATTTGTACTTTCATTTCTGGTTTATGCACGGGGGTATCTATTCAGAATTGCGAATTTGTGTCATAGAATGACTTACTTTATAATAAAGCGTTATGTGATGGCGTGTAGCAAAAAATGGTCCGATCGGACCAATTATTAAACCAGTTGACATCACTGTGTCAGGTTTTGTCAAAAAATATTGAAAATTGCGAATTTTCTTCATAGAAATGCCCATAACATTTATATGGGTATTATATGGGAATAGGTCTTAAAAATTGTCTAATTTAAAGTATATTTAATATTGAATCAAGAAATGCCTTTATAGCAAATATTATCGAAATATCTTTAAAAATGTGTCCAAAACATTGCGCACCATTGTACATGGACTGATATCGGATGGGTGGACGGACATAATTAAATCGATTCAGATTTTTATTCTGATCGAAGGTGATTGTGTCATATGCCGTTTAGGAGTTACAAGCATCCGCATCCACATCTAGTATAGGGTGCACAAATGTCAACTTCATTGCTTAATTTTTTATATGATAGATTGTACCAGTCTACCTATTTTGCCCAATTTGAATAACGTAGAGACACGAGAAATAGTTGCACTGAATTTTGATCTTTCCAACTAGTTACACAGTCATACGATTATTCATATAATCAAAACAGATTTTGAAACTTATGAAATTTACATGCATACTTTGAGGAGTTCCCTGGGTATTGCAAACGAAATAACAAGCTTGGGATACCCTTCATCTTATGTAGATGATAGTGGTAGAAGTAGAAAATATAACAGAACAGAACTAAGATAAAATATTCGAGAATTAAAATCACAAATTAGAAAAAAATCAGTTGCCCATTTTGTGTGTGCGTTCCGCTTATAATTAACTTTATCACTTGTAGTCTTTATACCAAACACATGGGGCCAGTCGATCGACTTCAATATTAGAAGAATTAAAATTTCCTGAGTTAAAAAAGAAAAAACGACCTTGCCCTCATTGACTTGTGTGATTTACATAGGAATGAGGGTAAAATGTCTTATACTCCTTTATATAATAGGTCAATTATTATGCACTACATACTGCCGAACTTTTTCGACTACAGAACGCTCTAATTAAATCGAGCCATTGAAGTCTCCATATTAATAATATGTTCATAACGAGTAGATATATCACTAATAAGGACTTGACAACAGCGAAATACTAATCCCAAAAGAAGATTGTAGAATCAGATAGTGAGCTTATGATTATAATACACAAACACATAGTTAAATATATTGTTCAACTTAGTATAATTGCATATTAAAAAATGAAACCAAGTTTTTACAAAAAAAATATATTTTTAAACAATCTTATATTTCATAATGATTTCACCTAGCTCATTAAGAAGCACTACAATACTATTACTGATCTTGTAACAACTGTTTGTATTCGTTTAATATTTGCTCTTCCAGCATTAACGGCAAATCCAAATAATCAAAATCATTTTGATTTAATTCTTCTTTAAAACGCTCATATGCCACCATTGAGGGTTTCGCATCAGCTGCTGTGTCTAAATCATTAAGTGAACTGCTAACGGCACGGGAAGTAGAGGGACCAGCTGTGGATTCAACAGGGGATAAGTTACTATTTAATACATCGCTATGATTTTGTAATAAATCCACCTATAATAAATACATACAAAACAATTAATAAAAGTTTACATAGTAACTAATGATTTTAAACTACCGCTTTTGTCAGATCATTTTTAGACATTCGCAGGGCCTGAACCACTAAATCACGAATAAAACCCATTTCCATTAAGGCACATACACTACTTGGATTAACCCAGTTTTTATCTTTGTTTTTTCTCGCCAATTCTTTATTTAGTTTTCTTTGATTTTCGGATCGTTTCCGATTTTGTTTTCTTTTTTCGTGCCATTCATGTATATAGTTGATAGCTTCTTCTATGTTGCCGTGACAAGCTCGCAAACCTAAACGTGCTTCACAAAACTCAAAGCCCATTTCCACTAATGTTTGAACAGCATTCTCGTCTACTTTTAAAAGACGCATTTCTTTTTCGGCTTCAATCAATTTCGCATGAGCTTCGTTATGTCGATTTTCATAAAAGAGTACTACGCCTTGAAGCAAGCGTAAACGCATAATAAGTGCCCTTTCAGTACTACCACTACCTTTAAGTGTAATCAAACGTTGTAACTGTTCGCCATAACTGCGATGAAAACTTTTCTCGCATATGTCTAAACGTCTGTGAGCATCTGGTAATTGAGTAACGTTCTACAAGGGATATGAATATTAATTTTCATTATATTCATAAAATTTCGCAGCATTACTTTGAGACATAAATAACACCACACAATATCTAAATTAACTAATGCATAGTTATCAACCATTTCTAACAACTCAGAATTGCAATTGCTAAATTTTTCATCAGCTTCCAGCAGCAATATCAAAGCCTCATCATAACGTTCCCGCTTCATGGCGGCACGAGCTTTTTCATAAAAACCCAAAGCCATTAGTAGAGCTCGATTTTCAGCGGGGGGCACAAAAATTGGATTGCCATCTTGATCTTCTATCTAAAAAATTCTTCAATATTAGAACTTGTTTGAAAGTTACCAATTGCAAGAGAAAGTGTACCTCAAAAAACTGTTTCCTAGAGTCCACAATAAGCTCTATATCATATTTAATTTTTTGTATTCGATCAAGCATAGCATTCTCTAAAGTTGCCTCATCATCCAGTTCACTAACAATTACCATTAGTTGCTGACCATTTTTTATCCCTTGAAATAATAAACTTTGCTCATCATTAAGTTTCTTACCAGCCACTATGCATTTGATTCTATGAGGTTGTGTTATATTTAAATCTTTCGCAATCATTTTTAAGAGTTCATTGCCTAAAATTGTTAAAGAACATTTCACTTCAAATATATTACCGGTACCCTGGTTATTATCGATACGACGTACACTAAGTGTTGCCACGCCTACAAATAATAGAAAATATATAACAAGATAAATTGGCATTTCATTTTTTTTTTACAACATTTTCAGTACCTGTGCTTTCGTATTCTTTGCGTGCAGCTAATTTACGCAGAGCATTGTCTTGAAGCGTAGTTAAGGTTAACTTGCATGTTGATAGAGATATACCTAAATTATTATTAAAATCTTTGGCTAATTCCTATGCAAATATAAGTGTTTATGGCTTCTTTTCTAGAGTTCTATAAATTTATATAAATTTCTTACTTCAATTGCAGCTTCAGAGCGTCCATTCGTTTCAAAATAATATGGTTCCAGCCATAATTTTATGCCCAATGCCTGCAACCGTGCTTTTACTCGCATATTTATTTGCGACATTCCAAGGAATTTTACGATTTTTTACCCTTAAAAAAGAGTGAAACTATGTCGTTTTTAATAGTTTAGGCAGTGAAATGTCAAGTCCGATAAAAAAAAATTGTGTATTTAATGTTTTTCTTTGTTTGCAGCTGATCATATAGGGTTACCAAGCTTTGAATGTAAATTCTTTTATTTTCGTTTGGAGGAAACAAACAAAAACCAAGTCATTCATCTGGATGAAAATGCAGCCCTGTAAGAAGTTGGTATGGTTTGGTTCTAAAGCATTAAAAAGCTGGTACATCAGCAATCAGATGTTTCGCTTTTATGCATATTCTCTAATTGCGATTGTGTGCAGTGTTAGTTATGGTTAAACCATAGAAAGTTGTGCAAATGAACAGTTTAGTGATTATTAAGTGAAATTACATGTATTGTGAAAAAATACAAAAATATATAGAAGCATTAGGAATACGTACGAAATTAAGAAAGACTAATGTTATGCAATAACTTAATTGTAACTATAAAAAATAATAAATTATAACAAATATTACACGGAGCAGGAAAAGTAACCGGAGGCAGGCTGTGTATATAGCGTATAAAAAAGGAAAAATCGATTAGGCGTGCAATTCGTGTACTTTAGCCACTCTATAATTGATGTTTGTGTTTTGTGTCCATTATAAGTGTTTCTGTGTCTTGCAAAATAAAACAAAAACATTAATGTTTTCAATAAAAAATTGTGACAATAAAACATTACTAAAACCGCCACAAAGTTTACATCTGCTACAACAACAACGTGGGAAACGTGAGGATCAAACGTTGAAAAAATAAATAAAAATGTCGTACACTGAATTGGAATCTGGTTATCAGGATTTACGACAACAATCATCCCAACAAGCTGCCTTGCAAAGCACTCACCATCATCATGTAACAGTAAAAGGCGGCGGCGCTGAACGTCCACATTCACGTCCTGGTTTCTTTGTGGGTCATGATGGCAATGTATGTGTTTGTCTTTTTTGTTTTTCCTTTTTTTTATTTTGTTTTTGCCCATCCCCAACTAGTTTTTGTTAATAACTGTGTGTTCAGTTTGAATGTCTCTTTGTGGTCACTTCCATGTTGCAAAAAAAATCAATACGCCTTGCATTTGACCTTGTATATGTTCTTTGCATTCTTTCAACATACTTGTTTACAGTGCGCAACTACAGTCGTGGAAAGTAAAAACTACCAACAAGCAATAGAAAAAGGCTTCAATGCCAAAGCCAACTTTATTTACCCTCATGTTTGAAACGAGCTTAACATATATATAAATATACACCGGAACTCTCTTATAAACGGAAGAAAAATTGATCAAAATGATCAAGTGTGTTATACCCTCCACCTTAGCTGTGAGGGTATACTAAGTTTGCTATTGCATTTGCAAAACGGAGAAGGAAGGCACAGGGACCTTACAAAGTATATATATTCTTGATTGACATCAAAATCTTAGTCGAGCTAAAGTTTTCCGTCCGAGTATCTGTTGTTGGAACTCTTATATTCCTAAATGTTGAGAAATGGAGCTAACATTTTGTACAAATTATTTTGTCCGTACGTATGTTGCCGTTTAATTTGGCCAAAATGGCCCACAATCGACCAATATCTCTTCTAGCCAGTTGCAATTTGGTACTTGGATTTACGATTGTGACATCCACCAATGTACCAAAATTGGCGCAGTCGGATAACGGTCACGCTCACCGTTTAGCACACTAATACAGGGCCTAAGCCAATCAACCCCACATCACTCATTGTTTAATGAAATTGATTAAAAAAGCTTGCACAAACAGAAATCGGTTTAGATTTTCATACAATCAAGATATTTTTCAAGATAAGTTTGTAGTTTAGATCCTTAAGAAAGTTGTTATATTATACATGAAAATAGCGGTGCATTGTATGCATAGATATATATTTTATTTGACTACGATGGGAAATAGTGTTTACAAGTTAATTACGCGCTCTGAAGATAATAAAAATACAAATTTCACTGACAATAAACGAAAAAAATGCTCTCTTGATTGTGTACTGAATCAAGCACAGAGTGAGCCTGTAATTTATCCACATGATGATACCACTATATATCAGGCGGAGAGTGAAGTCTCGTCTAATATAAAAAATGGTTGGTGTCGTCACTACATATACTTGTATGATGTCAAATAATATTTTGTGCATTCTTATGACGTTATATTATAGAGACAATTACTATCAACGCCTCCCGATCTAATATAGCATCATGTACAACAGAGGCGGTGGGTGTTATTTGCAAATGCTTTATTAATTTCAAATTACGGTTCATACTAACATTAATTATAAGTTAAACTAACAAACGGCGGATATTAAAAGAATGTACTAACAAGTATAAGGCTTAGGTCAAATCTTGAGTACCCGCCGCCTATGCGTCTAAGCTCTGTGAATCAACGTATCTTCTATACTTTGTGACTTTGAGCGATACCAACCAAAGACCGTAGGACACATACTTATTTATGTGAATAATTAGGGCATTCATCGATTCACACACGCCCGCAAAAGCGAGTCACGCCCAAAAATTCGAGTTGTTGGTTGATTCGTTATATAATAACTATATATGGCGTAATCAGATACATGTTACTTTTTGTAGAAGGAGGTGGAGGATGTTTAAGATTTGATATAAACGAAATTTAGTTTTCTGACTGGGTGGTAATAAAAATTGGCAGCAGCGGTCCAACGACACTCCTACACTGCTCCGTAAAAAGAAAAAAAATAGATTTTTAATGCTTTTTGCCATTATTGAAGAACTACATTAGAATTCGTATTTTAAATGAGGAGAATCAACCACACCCACCACAAAACGCATATTAAGTAAAGTTAATTGTAGGCATTAAAGGATGTGAGAGTTGATGAATATCCAACTTTTGACTAATTTGTGCCGTTTTAGCTGTTTTTCATCATTTCGATGTAAAAGTTTTCAATGATTGGACTATACGTATACACGGCTGCGGTGCAATGTATGTCTTTTTTTGGTGAATTATTTGTACTCACAAATATTGGCTTATTAGCTCACATTTAAAGAGAACCATTTCAGTTAATCTGTTGCATGTGGTGGCGTTGGTGCTTGAGTACAAAAAACGCGGCATTCAATTTTAATCTGCATTCAAATTAAATTAAAATTACAATCAATATTTTATGGAGTGGTCTTGGTTAAAGGATTGGTGGCGTTTAAAAAAATATCGTTCTGAACAGCGTAAACGTCAACAATGGCATGCGCCATCCAATATAAAGTGTATTAATAAATATGTGGAAGTGACTAATGACGACAAAAATACCTTTACGCATCAATGTGAGCGGATGCGTAATGGACATAAACATAAACGATGTGAGACTGAGCAAAACGCGAACGAATGCATCAAACTCAATGAAACTGATGTCGTTTCCCATGGTGATCGTGACAAATTATATCATTGTGATAATAATAAACATATGATGGATGACGATGTGGTCAATGACTTTTGTTATTGTGATGAATGTTTATGCGTATGTACGAGTGCCTTCGTTTGGACCAAAAATTCTATTCGCTCAATTTAACTTGACGCCTTTTATATTAATTTCAAATGCTATAGTTATGCAATTTAAGTTACCACAAACATTTTCATACCTTAAGCCCTACGGAGAGCAGGACCTGGTAAAATGTTCGTGTCATTTGCAACTCCGCCTTGAGTAATAAAGAAAAGTTTAATGATTTCAAATTTTAGTCTCAAGTCGCCGAACTTGGAGATTTAGGGTGTAGACACCCTAGTTTTTGAATAATGTCATTATTTTTATTAATTTTTTAAATAATTTTTTCAATAATCAAAACTAACATAATATGCAAAATTTTCGTAAAAAAATTTCAATGGTAATTTAAACTAATGCATTGATTAACAGGGTGATGCAGATTTTGGCGACAGTAACGACGGTATGGATTCGGATACCAGTACCTCATCGAATTCCGCCAAACAAGTGGTGGTGGGTGTATGTGCCATGGCCAAAAAAACGCAATCCAAACCAATGAAAGAGATCATCACCCGTTTGGAGGAGTTTGAGTTTATAAAAATGGTTATTTTTGTGGAGGACGTCATACTCAAGGTGTGATATATAATATCTCACAAACAGAACTTAATAAAAAATGAAATGTGTTTTTTCTTATATCAAGGAACCGGTTGATAAATGGCCAGTGTGCGATTGTTTAATTTCATTTCATTCGAAAGGTTTTCCCTTGGAGAAGGCCATACAATATGCCCAATTGCGTAAACCATATGTTTTAAACAATTTACATATGCAGTTCGATATACAAGATCGACGGAGAGTTTATGCGATATTGGAGAAAGAAGGCATTGAAATACCACGTTATGCGGTACTAGATCGCGACTCACCAGATCCAAAAAGTAGCACACTATTTAAAACCTTTGCCTCTAGCTGATATATTTTAGTAATGATTTTTCCTTTAGAACATGAATTAATTGAATCGGAGGATCATGTTGAAGTTAACGGTGTTATATTTAATAAGCCATTTGTGGAGAAACCTGTGTCGGCTGAGGATCATAACATTTACATATATTATCCTACTTCGGCGGGTGGTGGAAGTCAAAGATTATTTCGCAAAGTAACTTTTTTTTTTATATTATAAAAATTATAAAACTTTTATAGGAAAATTTATTTTGTATTTAGATTGGAAGTCGTAGTAGTGTTTATTCGCCCGAATCGCGAGTACGTAAAACTGGTTCCTTTATTTATGAAGACTTTATGCCCACCGACGGTAAGCAAATTATTAATTTAATTCAATTGATTCAATTTTCTAAAGTAGCGTATTAATGTTGCTGCCAGCACGTTACGGTACGTCTGATTTATTTGTGTGAATGGTTGTTAGTGTTTTACTCTGCTTTTTATACATGATCAATGTATTTCATCAAATAACAGAGTGAATTGCTTAATACACCCCACACCTCCTGTAATAGAGGTTATTTAAGTAAGCGGCACGAGCCTTGTTATATCGTTCGATTCAAAGTCATTTTCTAATTCGACTAATCCATGTCCGTGTGTCCATCTGTATGTCTATTTCAATGATATTGTCTTAGTTAGAATGTTAAAATATCTATCTCTTTATGTACCGTCGGCTATTAAAAGAACCTTTTGGGTTTTTTAATAGTGAAACATTTCAAAACCAAACAAGTGAAAATGTTGTAGTCGGCCAAGTCTTAGCTCCACAATTAGTTTAGTTGTGTCAGTAAACAAGAGGTATTGCCTTCGTGAAATATCATTATATGGGAAGAGGTTCTAAAAATAGGGCGACTGGGTCCAAGTTGGGCACAGCTAATGAAGGATTCTCCACCATAATTTGTCAAAAAATATTAAAAATAGCGATTTTTGCCATATAATTTTTATAATAGGACCTTATACGGGGAGGGGTCCCAAAAATGGTCCGATTTAGTTCATTTTCAAGAGAGTTCCTCTTTGGGCCTTATACCAAATTTCACTAATTTACATGGACAGGCAGACGGAAAAATGGTTTTAATTCTGAATTAGTATCATTGAAGGTGGGTGTGGCATTAGTCGTTTAGGAGTTAAAAACACCTGCACAACCTTAGTATACTTTTGCCACAAGTGGTGCAATGCAAAAATAGGAAATAATAGGTATTTAGGAGGCAATAGTAACACTGTCCATGTAAGGCTTTTTTCAAAAACAAAACTTTATTCAATCAAAAGCATCAGTTCTCAGCATATCTCATCTATCATGGGAAATATATTTAGATTGGCATATTCTAATATAGAACTCGATGAGATCATTTCATGCATAATCGAAAATAAATCGAAAAAATGTAAAAACGAGTAAAAATGCTGTTGTTGTCAAAGACCAAACGCTAAATATCCTCCGTATTTATACTTAATAAGTGGGCGTGGCCTGATCATTTATCAACGATTAAAATATGGATTGCACTTTACCTCAAAGGTAGAATTCTGCTTTAGATTTAAAAAAAAATGTGGGCGTGTGGTATTAACCTGAGTCCTTCTTTGTCCATCGATACTGCAATATGTTTATAAATATTGTTGACTCATTTCAAATGGGACCCTGCTTGCTTAAACGGAGCATGTTGATTCTAATATTTGCTATCGTGAACTCTTCAGACACAAACTCAGGGACGTACAACACAGATTTTAATGCTAATAATGAAAATGTATACTATGTGATGTCCCAGAGACCTCCTCCTGGTAGTTACGTACAAAATGGGAAACTGGCAAATGGTTGAATTTGGCCGATTATAACATTTTCAATTTTGCCATTTAATTTAATTTATGGACTTATTTGGTTGTATGGTATTTTATTGCTCGCTTTGTTTCTGTTGGAGTAGAAATACTAGTACTTTTGCTGTATATTGTCTCAAATAATAATTTGAGTTTATTTTTATATATTTAACTACACCAGCTTAATAAAACAGAACGAAACCCACTATTTATTGATCACATAAAAGCATTGTGCTTTTAAAACAATTAGCGTCAAACAATCATTTTCGACACACACACATATATACCTCTTCCACGGCAAATACAAACTCAAATCATCAATTTTCTGGTCCCCGAAAAAGCATTCAAAAAAAGTTACAAAGTTTGCATTTGTTACCACCTACATACCACTTCTCTATCTCTCTCTTTAAAAAATATTAACCATTTTTGATGCCAATGTTATAACAATCAGTATTACTTTTAAAACGTAGTGTATTTTCCAGGTACTGATGTCAAAGTGTACACCGTGGGGCCGGATTATGCGCACGCTGAAGCTCGAAAAAGCCCTGCTTTAGATGGTAAAGTTGAAAGGGACAGCGAAGGCAAAGAGATACGTTACCCGGTTATTTTGAATAATGATGAGAAACTCATATCACGTAAGGTATGTTTGGCCTTCAAGCAAACAGTATGTGGCTTTGATTTATTAAGGTATGTGGGTAAAGTTCGTTGGCCTGTTATCTATATAAACTCAAATGCAAGTTCACTAAATTTCAGAGCTAATGGCAAATCGTACGTCTGCGACGTAAATGGTTTTAGTTTTGTAAAAAACTCTAACAAATATTATGATGATTGCGCTAAAATTTTGGGCAATATGATTCTGAGAGAACTAACACCCACTCTACATATACCGTGGTCTGTACCATTTCAATTAGACGATCCACCCATTGTGCCCACAACGTTTGGCAAAATGATGGAATTACGTTGTGTGGTAGCTGTGATCAGGCACGGTGACCGTACACCAAAACAGAAAATGAAAGTGGAAGTTCGCCATCCAAAGTAAGCAGAAATATGAAACGAGAAAAAAGCTACATATTCTAAATATAAAGTAAACTATTCATAATTTTTATAGATTCTTTGAAATTTTTGAAAAATACGACGGCTACAAGTTTGGCCACATTAAATTGAAACGGCCGAAGCAGTTGCAAGAGATATTGGATATTGCACGTTTTCTATTGGCGGAAATTGAAACTAAGGCCGATGCAGAAATCGAGGAAAAGAAAAGCAAATTGGAACAATTAAAAAGTGTTTTGGAAATGTAAGCTGGTCTCGCTGGTTATTGAAAACCTTAACGTTCTCATCTTTCCTCTCTTGGCTTTAGGTATGGTCATTTTTCAGGAATAAATCGTAAGGTACAAATGAAATACCAACCAAAGGGAAGACCTCGAGGTTCGAGCTCTGACGATGGTTAGAGAAATATAATAATCATAGAAATTATTATCAGGTTATGAAAAATATACCGTTTTCATTTACTAGATGCTCCTACGGAACCGTCTTTGGTGTTGATTTTAAAATGGGGTGGAGAATTAACGCCTGCTGGTCGCATACAGGCTGAAGAGTTAGGTCGCATATTTCGTTGCATGTATCCTGGAGGTCAAGGTCGTCACGATTACTCTGGTACACAAGGTTTAGGCTTACTACGGTACGCTATTATAATACGTACTATATAATTAAAATGGAATACGAATATTTTTCTTTTCAATAGATTGCATTCAACATTTCGCCATGATCTCAAAATATATGCGTCTGATGAGGGCCGTGTACAAATGACGGCAGCCGCTTTTGCTAAAGGACTTTTGGCTTTGGAAGGAGAGCTAACGCCGATCTTAGTACAAATGGTTAAGAGCGCCAATACGAATGGTTTGCTTGACAATGATTGTGATTCTAGCAAATATCAAAATATGTACGTAAATACAATATTGAGCACATGACGATTAAAAGAATCGTTAAATATATCAAGTTTTATACCCACCATCATTATAATATGGAAACATATCGGTGTTGTGCAAATGTTCGAAACACCTAAAATGAGGCGCGAGCTTCAAATCTATAGTCAAATAGTCTTGCTTAGCGTATGGCCCTTGTATCTATACATGTGGCTGTGGCATTTTTACGGTTGCAAATATTGAGAATTTAAGCTGAAATTTGGTTCAAACATTTTTTGTACGAATACGCATTAAAAGATCAAAATCGATCCATAGAAACGTCCACAATGCTAAAAAAACATTAAGTGAGATATAAAATTGAATATAAGTACGTAGTTTATTATTGAAAATGAGTTGAATTGGATCCAATAAGTTGACGCAGAGGACAGAATAAAGTGATGATGTGGAAACTATTTGGATTTTGCCTAACCCAAATTTAATGTTTGATTGTTTTGCTTATTATTTGGGGAAGAGGGGTGTGTAGTTGTGCTGTAATTTGGAATGAGGGTAATGATGTGGGTATCCTAGACTTGACCCATGATAATGTAGTCTTTTCACTTGTTTAATTTTAATTACTTTATATGTAGGGCCAAAACACGCTTACATGAATTAATGCGCATTGATAGAGAATTCACCGTAGAAGATCGACGAGCCATCAATCCAAATAACAGTATATCGATAAACCAGGCTCTGGATTTTGTTAAAAATCCGGTAGAGTGTTGTCAGCATGTTCATAAACTAATTAAAGATTTATTACTGATTATCAGTGTAAAGAAAGATGATCCGAAAACGAAAGATGCCATTTTGTATCATGGTGAGACGTGGGATTTGATGCGTTGCCGTTGGGAAAAAATTGAAAAAGACTTCAGTACCAAATGTAAACTATATGACATATCGAAAATACCCGACATTTACGATTGCATTAAATACGATTTGCAACATAATCAGCACACGTTGCAATATGATCAGGCCGAGGAGCTGTATATATATTCAAAATACTTGGCCGACATTGTTATACCGCAAGAATACGGGTTAACGCAACAAGATAAGCTGACCATTGGACAAGGAATTTGTACGCCATTGTTGAAGAAAATCAAATCGGATTTACAGCGCAACATTGAAGAGGTGGACGATGAATCAGTGAACCGTTTAAATCCTCAATACAGCCACGGTGTAGCAAGTCCCGAACGTCATGTACGAACCCGCTTGTATTTTACCAGCGAAAGTCACGTGCACTCTTTATTGACTGTGCTGCGCTATGGTGGTCTATTGGATATACTAACTGATGAGCAATGGCGTCGGGCTATGGATTATATATCAATGGTTTCTGAATTGAATTACATGTCACAAATTGTGATAATGTTGTATGAAGATCCCACCAAAGATCCTACATCCGAAGAAAGATTTCATGTGGAATTGCACTTTAGTCCCGGTGTTAATTGTTGTGTACAGAAAAATCTACCACCCGGACCTGGCTTTAGACCGCATTCACGCAATGATTCTGGCACTCTAAAAACTATAGTATGTATTAGATCTTCATTGCAATTAATATCGTTTAGCGTGTGAATGTAATAAAATTTTTTTTGGTGTCTATAGTGTAGTGACGAGTTCGGCGGTACCCCTTCACGCATAGATGAAGAAAACGATACAGATGAAAGTCCAGTGAAAAACTTAAAGGTATGTGTTGTAAATGGAATAGAACGAGATGTTACTTGAGGTCTCTGGGAGAAATGTATAGTTATCTTAAATCCACCACTAGCCACCAAGTTTATTGTTACGTTTGAAACGCCCCGAAGGATTCTTATTGCATTCTTGATCAACATCAAAATCAGAATCGATCTGGCCGTAACTCCAAATGTGTCCGTGAGTCTGTTGCTGGATTGCCTTCCCTCGAAAATATTGAGGTATTGAACTGAAACTCAGTGCAAATAGTTTTGGTATTAGTATCGATGTGAGAAAACAGGCAGTACCGGAAAACAAACACGCCCACAAATTACAAAAAAATTTTTGTACGGAAGTTTATACATATAACACTCACTATTATAGAATGTAATCAAGTACCTGAGTCCAACATTTGCCCTGAGTCAAATACAGTTTTTTACTCCTTTCTTCTTTAATGTAGAACACGTACAAATTTATATGTCCTTTTGACACATATATATATATATAATACAGTGCTTTCCGGCCATATGTCCATCAATTAATAATCTTTATTCCGTCCACTCCCACAAGTTCTACGTGTCCTTAATGGGAAGGTTTTTATCAAATTAATCGTTTTTTTTTATTTGAAAATGTTCTCGATCAAACATAATCGCGAATTTATTTTTAATTATTATTGTCTTTTCTATTTAAAGGTCTCCGATGCCTTGGAGAAGAGTCATTACAAATCCAAACCGATACCCATCGGGGCTCACTACACTGTAAGTGGTCATGAAGCCTTGGACTTGGCCAAGCGTTTAAATGAGGAATTAGCCTCACAGCAACATCATCATCACCAACAACAGCAACAACAAGTTAATCAAGCAGGCTCTTTAGAAACTACTCGACCTCTCAGTCCCGATGGTGAACAACGTTCACGTAGTTATGAGCAGAGGCATGCACAAAAATCAAAAGGTATGTTTGTTTGACTTCTGTGTTTATATTGCGATAATTTTTTTTCTGCCGTACTAAGGAGAAACAAACGAAAAACATTTTTATGTATATCCTTGTTGCATACAAAAGCCTTCGCAATACGAACCGCATAGATGTTTTGTTTCTAATGTTTTCTACACCAATATATGTGCTTAACTGTCTTATCAGTATATGGATTAATGCATGATATGTTGTTTTTTTGAAGCGGTGTTCCATTTAGAAACTGAAACGAAAATGTATTTGTGGCGTATAAAATGTTAAAAATGTAATTTTTCAATACTAAAAAGACATCATCGAACTGTACGTATTTACAAACGGTAGGATAACGAAAACGCGCCGAAAACGGGCGGTCCGGTTAGCAACGCGAGCATTATGTATTTTGAAATGTGCATAACAAAGTGAAGAAGAAAGTTTTGAAGTAACTCTTATTCCGAACGGCACCTTATAGCACAAACAAAAGACTTTCGCATTACTCTTGTATTATTTAACAAATGTACTTGCATTTAAATCATAAGCAGAACAAGTGTTAAGTTTGTGTATTAACCCGTAATGCTTTATGGTATTTAAACCTTGAAAGTAGAAACAGTGATACGATATTCCCTTATTATCGCTCAGTTAATATAGCGAAAAAGTAGTGACGTAATCTCCAAAGTAACCTTCCACCGGTCATAACTTAACTATCAACTTCAAATTTGGTTAAAGAAGAACTCGACTGGATTACAAACGAAAAGGCAAAAGAAGCGCACTTCCTAACGTTAAATAAATTATTATACCCTCCGACTTAGTGATGAGGGCATACTAAGTTTGTTATTCCATTTGCAACACCCAGAAGGAGGCGTCAGAGATCCTACAAAGTATATATATTCTTGATCTGCATCAAAAACTGAGTCGATTTAGACATGCGTGTCCATGCGTCCATGTGTTGTTGGCATTCTTACGGGCGTAAATATTGAGATATTGAGCTGAAATTTCAAAAGCCATGCCCACAATCAACAAAAATCTCTATATCTGCCACAAACATTTACCTATGAACGTCAAATTTAATGCACATATTTATAGTTATTTCCTTCATCGATGTGCCCTAGCATGGTCGAATAACAGACGCGCCCAAAATTTATGAAAAACCGTACTCTACGAAAAACTAGGCTTTCAAGCTGATACGTAATACATTCGCTGTTGTAGAAATGGAGGGTACTTAAGATTTGGTCCAAGCCAAATTTAGTTTTCTTACTAGTTATTATTACAATTATTTTTTAACAAGTTTCTATTTTAGCTCATTTTAATTACTCAGTTAAACATCCATATGGATACCTAAGTTTAAATACCATAGGATATGTACAATTTTATTGATTTATAAAAATGAATTTAAGTATATATATATGTGTATACACTCCACCTTAGTGATTGGGGTAAACTCCCAAAAAAGACAACAAATCCTCCAAAACGAATTCTTAATGAACATCCATCCAGCTCAAGCTCGCTTAATCTTAACGTATCTTCACGTCCGTGTGTTAATATATCTTAAAATTATGCAACAAGCCTCACCCATTGAATTGAAAAAATACTATCACGATCACAAAATAATTCTGCGAAGTTCACATTTCACATAAAAAACAAGGTGGACTTGAATAACGCAACCACTCCCACACTTCTCCAAAATTCCCCTCTAGCAACGTTTATAGTGATATACGTGAGTAAGCCAGAAACATACATACCGACATTTAATGCAACATACTCAAGGTGGAGCGTATCCAAGATTTGGCTTAAGTCAAATGTACCCTTTCTCATATGTTTTTTACTTATTTAGATTTTTCTTTTACTTTACAAAAAACAATTTGCATAAAATTTCTCCTTTCTCCTACCGAATAACTACGAAAAAAATATTATTATTGCGTTGTAAAGTAATGAAAAATTACAACATAATACATAATATTTATGTAAGCATCTGGCTGGGAAGTTCCGTGTATTTGGATGAGATCCTCCTTATGTTCCGCTTTAGTTGCTTTAACTACTGATCACGACTGTTGAACAGTAAACGCACTCGTTTCATTTCCACGATGATGGGAGATGAGATGAAACGACATGAGTAGTTAACTTAACTAAAAAGGTGTTTTCGATGACCATGTCCTTTCATCATTTCCATACTGTACACCCCTTTCAGTTAGGGATGAAAAACTTTAGAAACCTTTTCAATTATAAAGTTTTAATTTTTTTATGTTACATTTAAATTTTTATACCCTCTACGTGAGATACGAGTACACTGAGCTTGTCAATCCGTGTGCAACACCCTGAGCCGAACCAGACATGTGGTTAACAGCTTTGTGGACATTCACAAAACCTCTTATGGCCACAAAGCTATAAATTTATATATATATCCAACGATATCCATACGGTGTTAGATAATAGACACGCCAACAAGTCCTTCTGATGCAGAATTTAAACGCTTACATGCAGAACACTTTTGTTAAACTTAAATCAATAAAAGTAATTCGGCTACGCCCGCAGATTACGCATAAATGTGGAGGGTATCCAAGGTTGGGCCTGAGCCAATTAGAGCGTTTATACGTGTAGTATGAAAACAGTGTAGTAGTTGGGTTAGAAGAGTAATTTCCTTCGAGCCTGTCCATGCTGGGATGTTATGTTATTTTGGATGTGTCATATTCGAAATTATTGTACTACTTGTATAATCACTCCGCCTTCAGAGACAATCTCAATTTCACATGTTTCTCGTATAACATAATTGCTATGTTGTTGTTGTTGTTGTTGTTATAATTCTAAATGTATTGCAGAAGTCTGCTTAAGTTGGATAGGGGCTATTATACCTTCCGCATAAGATAGGATACACAAAATTTGTCCTGCAACTACAAGAAGGAGGCCTCAGGGACCCTACAAAGTAAAGTACTTGTTCTCCATCAGTATCAAAATTTGCGTCAATTGTCCCCAAAAAGGTCGCTATTATATACAACCACGCCACAACTACAGTGCACGCCAAAATGTTGTGGGTGTCCAAGATTTGGTCTGAGCCAAATATAGCTTTTTTGCTTGTTTTTTAATCGAATATATGTCGTTAGTGTTTGTGTGTGTTTCTGTGAACATATAAATTATTTATTAACTTTCACATATACGTATATATTTTTCTAAATATTAAACACATACCACAACAACAACTACTATGTCCCCTCTGCCCACCTCCCGCCAACATTTTTCTTGTCTTATTTGACTACTACTGGTTATTGCCTAAACTTTAACTTGATCGTCATTTCAAAGAAATTGCTCATACAACCAATAATAATGCATATAATCAGCAAAGATCATTTTTGCATCATCCCATGCGCGTAACTGAGAATCTAACATTTTACAAACTAGAAACATCCACCAACGAGTTGCCTTTGTCCGAAATAGATTTCGCATTAACACCCGCTTCACCTGACCATTATGATTATTATGTAAGAGGGATTTTTCCGAATAGAAAAAGCAAAGATACCATCCACAACGAGGCATCAGTTAAGAAAAAAAATGCAATTTTGACCATGAGCCGCATGGAAAGTGTGGACGAGCCTCATTACATACAAAAAATACGTGAATTTCGTCGTGTGACTCCTTTAGACACAAACGAAAGGCCTCTAACCTGTAATTGTTCCCTACATGCGTATGTCATGAATGAGGCGAACTCGTTACCACATTCGCATGCCAAAAGTGACACGAACTTAAGTGATTATGCCTTAAAACTTAGAAGTTACCATTTGAGTGCATTCAATCCAGTATTATCCAAGACCGGTAGTAGTTATGAGTGTGCAATTTCCGAAGAAGAATTTCAAACGTGTGTTTCTGCACCGGCGATTCTTCTAAGCGGGGCATTTCTCATGCAACACAAATGTAAAGACCAGCTAAAAATCTGTCCAAATCTAACAAACAATTCACCGACAGCTTCTACTTTACAATTGTGTAAAGCTTTGGAGGAAAAACTTCCTGAAAAGAAGTGGTCGGAGCAGTGTAAGCCTAGCCTTGCCAATGCAAACGTATCTCGAAAGCGTTTGCCTATTGCACAATCCGCTCCTGTTATGGGAGACTACCTAAAGCATCCTTTTCATATTTGTGCTTTATCTGAATCAAGTCATTGCGATAGATCTGAGTGTTCTACTTCCAAAATAATTTGCCATGATTCACACGTACATTCGTTCCCCCATCTGAAGAACCAACCTTCCCACATCCCAAGTATAAGCGTAATTCCGTCATACAAACATAATCATTCTCAGAGTATTCCAATTATGGACTCGTATCCAAGTAACCCTTCTGTACCTTTTACAATTAGTTTTACCAATAATGTAAAGCCTAATACCAATGCCAATATATCACCTCATCACATCAATCCATTTAATTTGGTTCCAACACAACATCATTCTCTGTTTAATAATAATTATTATTTTAATAATAAAAATAATAATAATAACAACAATAATATGCGATTAACACCCATCCTTACAATTACACCTTCTCCTCTAACCACTATCATCAATACCACCACTGCTACTATGTCCTCTGCTACCACCATAACTACCACCACCGCCACCGATATCATTAATACAGGTGGCAATACGCAATCGGCGGTATCGTCGTCGTCGACCTCTATAACGTCAAGCAAACGTCAAAGACACAGTATTGCCGGCCAGATGTCTTATATGAAAATGTTGGGATTCGGTGGTTTCAATAAAAGGGTCACCACCAGCGCCAATAGTTTATTTAGCACAGCAGTCATTAGTGGCAGCTCATCAGCACCCAATTTACGTGATATGATACCAGTCTCATCATCAGGTAAACTAAACGATACTGTATTTATATTGAAAAGTATGAGATGTTCTGCGGGAAGGAGTACCCCTCTTTTTTTGAAATCTTGGAGTGTTTTTATAATCATACGAACTCTTATTTTATAGTGATGCCCCTTACCATATCGAATTCTATTCTCAAACTTTCGTATAGAACTAACATTTTAGAAGTAATCCGCCGCCTTGCGCCGTTCGCCATTCGTCTTGTTTATAATTTAGAATAATAACCCCTTTGCATTCCACCCATCAAGTAAGTGAGCGTAAATTGCATTTCAAGTTTTTCATTGATGGATACTTTAATCCATGCGTTGATCAAAAGTAAAAGCGAACAATTTTCCATATTCTTGTACATAAAAGGGAAAAAATGTTGGGTACAAGAGGTTTTCCTTTAATACCCCCTCCTACATTTATTAAACAATCGTAATGATTTTGCAGAGACGTACTGGATATATGGAATATGTAGACTAAATGAAACATTTATTGGACAATTTATGAATATACGAGAAGAAGGACAACGTAAGCAATTCATTATTGCATTTTTCTTACCTAGGAGACAAACTATATAAAAATTTTACCCGATATTTGAATGGGGAAGTAACAATGCTTATATAAAAAAAGTTTTCACTTTAACTACACTCGTGACCAATCTAGAGCTAAGAGAATACTGTATAGAATTTGGTACCTTGTTCCATGTTGCAACGCCACGAAGCAACGTTACTTATAGAGTATAAAAATAGAAAGTTGAAACTGACACATATACTCATTGGAAGGCGGCTTTAAGGCATCGGCGATGGTTACTTATCCTGGACTTTTATACTTTTTTTTATTATGATTGTTTTACAAATTGCTTTAAATTCCTTTGTTCTAGCAATAATTTAATTGGTTTACCCGCCTTCCCGTGGATCATTTTTTACATACTCGTATATATGATATAAGCACCGCTTCCTAAGTAAAACGTATAAAATGTGTCCTCTATTATCATTAGTGTTGGAGGGCTTTGGTGGCGTTCCTCCAATCCGACCTCTGGAAACTTTACACAATGCTTTGTCACTGAAACAATTGGACAACTTTCTGGAAAGTATGACATCGGTACCACTTTTTAAAACACCCACCTGTACACCACCGAAAAACCCGTCGACACCACTTTCAATGATGGGCACTACCATAGAAGAGGAAGCAGCCAGCACACCAACCAACCATATGTGTACGTGCAACAGTATTTCATCCTTCCAAGAGTCACACTTAGATATATGTCAGAGATGTGGTCTTCAAGTGCATCATACGCCAACCCCAACCGATCGTACAACAATAAATTTAGTGGCATATACGGCGCACAAATCATCTACTGATGCCACCAGCAATACCCTAAATAGTAAGTGATTGGAACGTCACAAAAGTTTCGTTTCTTGCACTCCATTCTTTCTTTGTGTATATATTCTAATTTCTTGTCGAAAATAATTGGCGAATTAAAGTCTTTATCAAGACCAATGAAAATCTTATTAAATATTTTGTTCACCGTAATTGAAAAATTTCTTTTCTTTAGAGGAAAGTTAAAAATTCTCCTTTATTATATACTTGCATGGTTTGTACAGTGATTGAATAAAGAACAGCACTTAAAGTATTCCAAGGACACTGATTGCACATTGCTTTTTACTTTTAAATATTTGCATTAACTTATCGGATATACTCGTACGCTTGGTCTTATAATTTCTGTCTCCTATTTTTATATCCTGCACCACTTGTTGTAAAGGGTTCTGAATCGGTTTAATCATGTCCGTCTGTCTGTTGAGTGTCCACGTGCAAGCTGTGGCCACAGTTTTTAAAATATTTCGAATCAATTGGATATGGTTCAAATTGGACCATTTTTAGAACCTGGCCCCGTATAATGCCATTATTTTAAAAACTCTTAAAAAAGCAAAAAATCGCAATTCCTGATATTTTTTCGAATTTGGACTTGATCGGACCATTTTTATAACTCTTCATTTTACGAAGTTACTTATGTGGCAATGCCGCCTCGCGTTTACTGATTCAACTAAACCAATTGTAGCATAATTTCTTTACCTAAGTGGTGTGGGATATTAAACGGTCGGGTTTGAACCTGTAACATATCCACTTGTCAACTTTGGCGTATAAATTATTGGTAACACCAAGGTTAAATTTTTTAACTCTAAGTGGTAAAAGTGGTAGGAGGATATTTTAATGTTATTTTTTTGCAGCAGAGTAAGATTTTCCAATGCACAGAAATGTTGTTTTCTGTCTCAAAATTTTTCGTATTTTCTTTTACTGCTCTATCGATCCACTTTGTAAAATTTCTTTCATACAACTATAAAAAAAATACATCCACTAAAATCATGCTCCATGTAGCATGGAATAAACAATCAAGCGTAGGAAGCAATATAACTGAACCTTCATCACCAGCCATCTCGGATACGTATTCACAAGAGACCCCCAGCTGCGATATGTCAGTTAGCTTGACCAGCACAGAGGGCTGTAATAGACCACCTGCAACTAGTGAGCAAATGGCGAAATTTTTCCCTCAGTTGGACGATGATTTAAATTCAGTAAGTATCTATGCTCCGCTCAATGCGGACACATTGGACACACATCGTGGGAATGCAGGCGAATGGCAAATGGGTGGTGGTGTTGAAGCTAAAAGTGCTTGTCTTACACCGGTTAGCTTTAACATGGACCTCAGCATTGTTGCCAACAAGGGCTCTTTAACACTTTCCATGGAAGTAAGCGAAAATATCCATATTAGACTTATACTTTCTATACCCACCACCCTGTCAAAAGGAGGATTCAGAGATCTCCCATTCCATTTATATCAAAAGATCCTCAAATACTCAATCGAATTAACCATTTCCGTCTGTGATAAATTGATCTTTCGGTCGCAAAAATTAAAGAAAAAGTTTCAAGTAGAAATTTATATGCACGGTCCACCGTATTACGATTTACTGCCTTCCGCATTAGACCCGCTAGTATTATGCCTTCAGGATTACCGGCATTTAATATTTTTTATTATCAGGGTAAAACAGAAGAAAAGTTTTCTTTAATTTCACCAAGGTGATGGGTACTAAAGGTGCGGCCTAAATTTACTCTTACAATTGTTTTTATGTATTGTATATTTTTTGTCTTACACTTTCAGGGCTTTGAGAATGACAACGGTGATGGTGATGATGATGCTACACCATCAGCAGCTACTCCATCATTGCCACGTGATGAGCCACAAGCGCAGTTTTGTTATTGTTGCGAGATGCACACAGCCCAAGGTCAACCGCCCGATGATACCCAAAAAGCGAACGACTTGTTTACAATGTTGCGCAGAAAACGCATGTCAGTTAATGAGAGAAAGGTAGCACGTTGCTCTTGTTCAGAAGCTACTCCGTTGGGCGCAAGTCTTCATAATCCTGAACCGCCCGTGTTGAGTATACGTAAAGCTTCTGATCCCATAACGTCTCGTGCACAAAAGCAAGTTAATCTGTTTGATAGTGGAGAATTGGACAAACCCAAAGATTATTCGTTGCTTCATGGTTCTATCAATATACCGGCTCAATTGAAGCAAGACGCCCGTTTGCGCAAATTTGAAAATCTTACGCAATCCACTTCCAATTCAAATTTTCCCTTTGAGAGCAACACGTTAAAGCGTGTACCCAACAATGTTGAAGATTTTGTTAATGTTGAGCTGACGCAATCCTGTATAAATTTGAAAAGTTCCGGTTTAATTGGTTCCACCACTTCTTCCTCGGCCAGTGGCTCACCACAACATAAAATATGTGGATTTAGACCGGTTGCACAATCATGCTCAACTGTGAGCACAGAGTTAGTATCGGCCAGTGGCCCAGTTAGTCCAAAACCGGGTGCTCTAATAATTAAAGAGAAATACGTTGAAGCGCCTAGCCGAAATTTATCGCGTAAATTGCGAAGCAAAACTCATTCCATGGATGCAGATTTCCTATTCAATGAGTTTGTATTGGTGCCCGCTCAAACCGGACAAGTCTCTGCATCTGTAGAGGCAACCAATAATATTTTGTCACCATCAATGCGTTCCAGTAAAAGGTTCGTTACCACCCAAGTATTGGATTCTTTAGAGAAACGTTACAATTAATTTATCCATACATGACGTATAGGTCTTGTTAATATGTATTATTTTTTACCCACCACCCTGACACTGGGCTTTGGCTGCCTGTTTGTCTTAGCAGAAATTGTGTCATCATCTATTTCCATGGATGTAACGTGAAATGGCTTGACAAATCGAATGTGATTCCTTCGTGTCGCGATTTTAAATACAGTTAAGCAAACGCGACAAGTGGCATGGGTTTTTGTCCTCCACATAATATGGGGGCGCCAAAGTATTGTTAATCAGCGTGAAAATCTGAATCGATCTAGACATGCCCATTTCTTTCTGAACCGTTCACGTTCGTTAGTTTCCTATTAAAAAATCATATAAAATGTCACACTTGATGAAAATATCTGTCGGTTACAAAAGTAGAGCAACAAAGTTAAAATTAGGGACATATATTTATAGAAACTCCATCCATTGATGTGTCAAAAATTGGCGTGGTCGTAGCGCGGCCAACCGTGGACAGTTCAAACACACGCATTTTGTGTAATCGGTCTACAACATGAAATGTGACTCATGTTGTCATTTTAGTAGCCATATAAAAAGGGGGCAATTGTACACATGCCACACCCACAGTATATGTATAAATGTGGTTTGTTTTTTATTAAATCTGAAGTGAATTGAGGTTTGAGAATATAGGTTTTAAAAGTTTCTCGTGCTCCAAATCACCCAGCATCACTACTCATATTTTTATGCGCAAGGCTGGTGGGTACTCTAATTTTGGCCTAAGCCAAGTAAAGCTTTTTAATTATTTTAATTAACAAATGTGTGCAGTGAAAAATAAGAGTACATGTTAATGTAAAAGTGTATTGCGCCGCAAGTAAAAAATTGTTGTTGTAAGAAACTAGAGGCATTGAGTGTTTATTTTATTTTCATAATTGCGTAAAGTATCTTGTGTGGTGCAGAGATATATATAAATGATTGTGAAAGTTCAAGTGCCGGAGTAAGGAAGTTAGTCCTAATACTTGCGGATTATAATTGAAAGCCACTGTCGTAATTCTCCTGAAACAACTGTAAACTTTCCAAAGCTTCGGTATAGTCATCGGCCTCCAAACCGGCTGCTTTAAAGCGGTTTAATTTTGCGATTTTAATACGTTTCCCTTCCCTCACCAAAGATTCCAACATATCGCTCACTTTACTAGATGTTAATGCCGTAGCTAGACAAGGAACACTTTGAACTTTTACGTCCTCTGCACGGTGCTGTAAATGATTGACAAATCCATTTATAGTCAAACGTTTGTCAAAGATTTCCGTGGGAAACGGTGTACGAGTATACATTGGGACTTCTGTGGCCGTGATGTGAGCGATGGAATTATGACTGACATACTGTATATACATTTGTAACATTTCTGACAGAGATTGACAACGGTAGGCCGGCATATGTAACTGCTCTTTACCTTGAGCGGGAGGCTTTTTTAAACGCTCTCTTGGTATGCCACGTACACACAAACTTTGCACAACATTATCCAATCCCAATTCACAATTGGGTGTAAGTTGCTCATATAGGAGGGGTTCTTCCAATTTATCTAACCAATCAATCAAATCCATATCATGAGGCATGGTGAAAGGCAAAGCCAAACCGGCAGCAGCTAATTTGCGTCCATAATTATTAAGATGGGCACAAAAATCGCTCAAGGAATCGGTTGTTGATGAGTTTTTTAAGCGATATCTTAACGTTACAGTATCTAAGTATGCTGCCAATATTGACGACGTTTGATACAAATTACCATCAGCAAAGCTGAGATAGTTAAATTTGCGTGTGGAACCTAATTGACGCCACACTCTATCACTGGTACTTAAGGGTATAAATAAAGAGGCGTGTTCTACATATTGTTGGAATGACAATACACTATTAACTAAGCGTATGGAATCGGACATGACCTCATCTAAAAAAGAAAATTAAAAATTATAAAAAAGAACATTGTTGTATTTCGCAAATTGACGCAATTTACCTGCGTTTTCGTACAACATATTCCTGGGAGTATATACGGGTATTGTTAGAGTAGCTCTTCCATATTCATCACTCAAATGTGCTAAACATTCAGCGGCCATACCAGCGAAGCCATTAAAACTATCGCAAATAACTTGAAAACCTTGCAAATAATCGCACTCTTCCACATATTGCCGTATGCGATTACAAAAGTCATCTTCGAAATTTTCATTACGCCACTTTTGTACGCCGCACGGGTACGTATCAAATACTTCTTTCTGTGGGTTGTCACAATATTCACTAATAACATTAACAGTACGAGGATGGTACCGGGTGAATAAAAAATCCGCCCAAGATTCTACACTTTGCTCCAAATGATAATTCTTAATTTCCACATTTACTTCTGCATTATCCAAATCACTTTGGAACTCATGTTTTGTAGATTCCGGTTTCGCTATAACTTCGACAGCGTCGGATTTCCATGACACATCTTCTTTCAATTTCTTAAATGTATCACATTGTGTTAATTCGATATTATTTTGATCTCCGGCACGTTTTAAACAATTACCATAAAGTTCTCCTTCTTGGGGTAAATGCTTTAAAGAGCCATCCAGATCTACCAAAAGCATGCGAGGCGTAAAAGTTTCTTGTTTCTGTAGAATCAAACCAAATCCATTGTATTAAATGAACTTCTCGAGCCTTGTGAACAAAACTTACATTATGATTGAAACCTGATCTATATAACACATCGTGACAAATTTCTGAACCCTTGCCGTCACTGCCATAAGTAAATCCTGATTCCTTATTTCAAGCCAAGGCTTTTGTTTACTTAATCATCTCTTCTCATATGATTTTAAATTAACTTACTTGTAAATTCCACCAATGAGCTCCAATGTAATTGGAATAATTACCGAACTGTAAAGTAACAATTTCACGCGTCAGCGACATATCTGCAATCTGTGTTGTATACAAATAAATTGCTTCTTCTTCTTCTTTTTATTTGGAAGTGAAATAAAACAACATTTTTGTTTATTTATTTTCAAATGATAACATTGAATATATTCTTACTTTTCGTTTGGTTTTTGATTAAATAAAATTGGCGATAAAAAGCAGTACCAAAGCAGTGCAAAACCCTGCACAAAAATCACTTGATACTGTAAAGGAATCATACTAAAGTTCACACATTGTACCAACGGCCATAACATATAGTTTGCCTTCATGATATGTAAGTAATCGTGTTGGATGCGTTGGGCAATCTGTTCTTGATCTTCACGATGGATAACTGAAGCTGTTAATATCATAGTAGTTAAATTTAATGCCGGTGCCATAATAGTTTGATCCACGAACACTTTGGTTACGGCCATCCTCATTGCATTTTTCATGGGTGGAATTCTTTTTTGCAGGAAGCTATACCACCATTTCAATACCGGACCAATATATACGAAACCTATGCAGGCATATTTGGCACTGCGCTTAAAATCGACATTTCTAAATGCTCGCTTTTCCATCAATGATTGACTAAGAACATCTCCAGCGGCCATAATAGCACCGCACTGTAAACTGTTGTTTACATGGCTAACTAAATTTCTCCATTTAGTGCTCATTACGTTATTTTAATCATAAAGTATAAAAAACAAAAACTAGATTTAATAAAACGCCATAAGCATCTTCTTCTTCGCCATTCACAATAATTGCAAATTTGGTTAAGGGGATACTTCTACCCTAATCAATTCACACTCTATGCAAATCTTTCATTTGAATGACTTTTGTATGGCGACATTTATATAGATCTCGACTAAAACGCATCTATTTTATTATTAATACCAAGTAATAGTAATTTGTAAAGGGCCCTCTAAATAGCTAGAGTAAGCAGGTATATATATTATATTTTGTATATGTGTAAGTTAGGGCTTAAACTGTAGTGGATGGTAAATTCCTAGCAATTTGTTGCCATAGTTTCATAAGGCAGAATAGGTCAAACCGAGTTTAACCTTCCTAAACTCTGATAGACAATGCATCTGATATTCTTGTCAGCAGCTTGTAAATAAATTAATTTTTTGGAACTATTTTTACATTTTTGTTTGTGGATAATTTTATGTTTTGAGAGAAATTAATATAATAGGCTCGGATTTATCTGAATGTAAGTTAATTATTCAGTAACAGAGCATTCAAAAAAATTCCAGTCATGAAAATTTCTTTTGCCCAATAAGTTTCAACCTGAAAAGTTTCATTTATCACATACACATGCTCATTAATACTTCTTCCTTCAAAAGAAGGTTCAAATACTTGCTAAGAGTTAAATCATGTGTTTCCAGTGTGTTTTTACCAAGCAAAGCGAAAATTAAAGGGAAATGTATTTTTCAATTGTAAAACTGGCCATTATAAATATTACGTTGGTTCAAATAAACATACTGGGCTGTTTCTTTTAATTACAAAATTGCGTATATGTATGATTTACATGTGGCGATAGCTGTTCAGTATGAAGCATAATAGTACATAGGTTAGAATCGTCCTGCCATCCGTAGATGGTTCTGGAGTGTGGGCATTTTAGGTACCTTCCACTTAATGGGAATTGTAAGCATTCTTTACTATTATCATTTTTCTTGCCATCTCTTCTAATTATACGTAGAAATCTCTATCAATTAATCAACAGTACTGCCAGCTTCGATATTACGTAGAAATTTAGAATTTATTAGGGGTGAAATTATCCAAAATATTCTTCAAAATAATTAGTAAATGTTGTAATATTATTAATGAATATTTCCATCCACATAATTGGAATAGTTGTTCAGCATTCTCTGAAGCATTAAATATTATCCACGTCTCAAGCTTGGCACAGGAAAAGGAAATCTTTATTGATGCAAAATGTTTTGATTTCTTACCTTGACAAAAGGACAAAAATGAAAAAAAAAATACGTTGAAGTAATATTCTAATGTAATGAATAATAATTATTAATTACCGTTATTTATTTTTGGGAAAATTTGGCGAAATATTTTCCAAAATAAATTCGTGGCATGATTAAGAGAATTATTTTTTTTTTATAGTGTTGCATAATTATTATACATTATCTGCAGCACCTCCAATTATCCGGTACCAAGCTTGGCGTGGCATTTTTTAGCTTGAGCTTGGCTTCTGCATTCAATATCTACACAAACACAAATGCATATTTAACCGTGCTTGTACAATTATTATGCAATATATATGTTTCACCTTATGACTTCCTCTCTGGGGATTTACTTGAGTTGTCGCCCATCAATACCGTCGATAAGTATCCTGCCCAAAAGACTGAGACTGTAGAAAGAACTGCAAATTTTATAGCCGTACCTAATGTGGTGGATAGCAATTGCGTTATGGGCCAGACCATATAATTCTTTTCCATTATATTTAGAAAATCCCGATTTACACCTTTTTCTATGTGTTCCCGTAACACTTCCTCCTTTTTAAGCAAGCTACTTAAAGCCACAATACCAAAGTTCAATGTTGGTGCTAAATATATTTGAGTACAAACTGTTCTATTGATGGCTTTTTCGAGGGGGGGCGAACGACGCATTATAAAGCGCGACATTACCCCGTTCCAAAATCCTATTACAGGTCCAACGTAGAACAGGCCTATGGCACCAAATTTAGCTGTTCGGCGCCAATCAATTTTATCTACGTCTAATTCCGTATTTTCGATAAAAGTTTGTGCCATCACATCGCCGGCTGCCATTATAACGGCGCTATGTAAGCCCCCCATAACAAGGGGGACAACGCACTTTGTTATATTGCACGCCTTTGGTGCTGTATTGCACATAATAATTATTGAAATTATTAAACAAAATTAAAAGAAAAAATATTTTATTTATTAACAGAAAATTTTGTTTTCTATTCCCAACAAATTTATATGTGAAACATATCAACACTCAAGTTTAAAATACGTATTTGTCACCGATTTCTTTACTTTCATTTAAAGAAAAATAAATCTTTTTCTCGACTTCTGATAAGCTACTTCTTCTTTCTTCTGCCCAACTTGATCAAATTTATTAAATATATTCGAGAGAAATGCGAACCATCCAATGGCAATCGTATTGGCAAACAGCAATTGCAAATTGGGTTGTATGAAAAATGTACAAAACGCTTGCACCGCCGGCCAAAATGCGTAGTGTTGTTTCAATAGCAAAACATACTTATCTCTAACACTCTGTTCAATGTCTTCGCGGCTCTTGAAATGCACAATATCCGACATAATTATGAGGCCCAAGTTTATGGATGGTGCCAAATAAATTTGGTCGCTTAAAATCTGTTTTATAGCAGTAGATGTGCGAGTTTGTTGTACCCACGGCTGCATCATTCTGGTCCAATAGGTTAACGCGGGCCCCATAAAACACAAACCGATCGTAGCATATTTGATTGTTCGCATCCAGTGAACATTATCCAAATCTCTCACATCATTATAGTAACGTTGCGCCAACAGATCACCGGCTCCCATTAAAAAGGCAGTACGACAGCTGCCAAACAAATAGGACCCTACGGTACGTAAGGAAGACTTGAATGGTCCTCCACTGCAAATATTCATATGTTTGAATTTGTTTATAAATTATTATAAACAGGTATACAAAAAATTTCAATATAAAACGAAAAAAAAGAATCAAAAAATTAACGCCATTTAATTTTTAATATCTTAACGTAAAGTAATGCCTAAAAACGATTAAAACAGCACAGGGTGCTTAAAAAGTTTCATAAGTAACCAGGTTGCCAAGCGTAGTGTGCCAGTTCAGTCACAGCCTCACACGTCAAACCTTTATATATGACTTTTCGATTCAAGTATTCATCTATTTATTCACTTAGAATTTAGCTAAATATAACAGTAATTGAAGACTTAATATAAAATAATGTATCTTAAAAGTAATGCAGGAGCAACAAAAACAACAACAACAACCACAGCAACTCAGGACCAGGTTCATTCCTATAACATGTATAGAAACTTATATAGTAGAAGTTATAAGTGATAAGTTTAAATTACATAACAGAATGAAAGTTATTCAAGAACATACAAAAGCTTAACAATATTAATCATTATAAAAAACTTAAATTAAGAGAAGTGCCATATGTAAGAATAGCTTGGCAGCTATCGATTTACTATAATTCTTTAAATAGAATAGATCAAATCAAACGCGACATCAAACAAATCAGAATATTCATTGACCCGAAAAGAACTGAAGAGCTCATACAAACTTTACATTACAGAGTAAAGTAGAGCAGCCACGTCTTTAATACAGAAACAATATCTACAAATTTCAAGAAAGGTTTTCTGGGTTTCTTAGAAGCAAAACTATTGTGTGGTGGAATTTACAAAACATGGATATATTTTTACTTTTATTTTATGTAAATAATATTTAAAAAGGGTTAAATGTGCTATTTATTGTATTTCGTAACGCCAGCACATATTTTTGTATAATAAATATTAAGTAAAACGGATGCAATTAATGGCATAGGAGGTTGCGTTACGAATAAAATATAAGCTACCCCAAACAGTATATATTTTAATTAAGCCTTTGCTTTAGTTTATTTTAATTGAATGGAAATTTGAAATAATAATAATACGGAGGCAGTCCCGTTATTTTATATAAAATGAGTGCGCGCAATCCCCAGTCATAGGTCCGTCGAGTTCAGAAGTCAAGCGCGCACTGGTAGGAGATTTTTGCTAATTATAACATGTGAAAATATTATAGTCGGTCAAGCCCAACCATCAAATATCCTACACCACTTGATATATTATTCAATTTAATTTTTTTCTTTGATAATGAATGAAAATTAAAAGTTTTATTTTTTGTACTACTTCTAATTTTTTTCTTTGAAAAATTAAAAAATCTTATTATAGCCTGCACCACCCTGTGGTGTATATTAAGTTTGTGCGGATGTTTGTAATTCCTAAACGGCAAATGCCACACCTACCTTCGGTTATATATAAAAACGTTCTGTACTAACTTGGCTGCATTCTTAAAAAACGTGTTGGTGCCAAATTTTGCAACCATTCAAATACCGTGCCTTCAGACAATGAATGCCATGCCGCAGTCTACAAGAACAATTTCTAAAAAAGTGAATAAGATGTCTGAAGATCGACGTAAAATAGTACAATTCCATGAAATGGATTTAGACGAACGTTTATTAAAGGTTAATAATAAATAATAATCGTATAGAATAATATTAAAAGAAATAATTACAGGCCGTCAGTCAATTGGGTTGGTCGGAGCCGACATTGATACAAGAGGCCACCATACCGTTGCTCTTGGAAGGAAGAGATGTTATTGTTAAAGCCCGTACTGGTTCTGGTAAAACAGCTGCCTTTGCTTTGCCTCTTCTTCAAAAAATTTTAATTAGCAAAACTAACGCTGCGGAGCAATGCATAACAGCTTTAGTATTAACACCTAGTAAAGAGTTATGTGGACAAACCCGTTTAGCTATGGAGCAGATGAGCGAAAAATGTGGCAAAATATTGAAGATTACAGATTTATCAATAAATGATGTAACTACGCAAAGACACCTGTTGTCGCAGAAACCTGATGTGGTTGTAAGCACACCCGCCACAGTATTGATGCATTTACAAGGAAACACAATGACGTTAAAATATCTCGAAACTTTAGTTGTGGATGAAGCGGATTTGGTGTTTTCTTATGGTTTTGAAAATGATTTCAAGAAAATTGTCGATTTTTTGCCGCCAATTTATCAGGCGGTATTAGTATCAGCCACAATAAGCGACGAAGTGTTAAATATGAAAAGTACAATACTTAAAAATGCGGTTGTATTGAAATTAGAAGAGCCCGAGTTGGTGCCAACTAGTCAACTGTCACATCAACGTATCGTTACCGAAGAGAATGATAAGCCGTCCATATTGTATGCTTTGCTTAAGTTGCGTTTGATAAGGGGAAAGAATGTTATCTTTGTCAATACCGTGGATCGTTGTTATAAGTAAGTTATTTTAATTGTGCAAACATTTTTTTTACATTGCGAATGATGATCGTTACACATTGTGAAGAAGCACTTAAACTTTTTTGAAGAGTTTTAATTGGCTTCCAGATGATTTTTATATTAACTAATCTTCTCTCTGATTCTTGACAACTTTTAAAAATTGATAATGTCCTCTCTTGTGTTATATTTATAATTCTTTATTATTATTAATTAGATTGAAACTATTTATGGAACAATTTGGTATAAGATCGTGTGTGTTGAATTCAGAACTACCGTCCAAGATACGCGTACACACCATTAATCAGTTTAATAAAGGCATTTATGATTTTATCATTGCCTCCGATGAATATATGCTAGAGAATCCTAGCCGGCAGAGGAGTGACCGTGAATCCAGTGCATCGCGTGGTATCGATTTTCAGTGTGTATCTAATGTGATCAATTTTGATTTTCCAAAAGACGTGAATTCCTATATACATCGAGCCGGGCGCACTGCTCGTGGCCAAAATAAGGGTACCGTTCTATCCTTTGTCAGCCTCAAAGATCATGAGATCAACAATGTGGTAGAGACTCGCCTGCGAGAAGGTTACCTCAGTGATGAACAGATTATGAAGTAAGACGTTGTGTTTAAATCCAGAGACTAGATTTCACAATTAAAAGGATTTATTTAAATAATCCATAATTGTTGTTTATATCCACCATCAGGGGTTTGCCAAAACGTTAGCAGCGCCCAGAAGGAGGCGCCGAAGATACCACAAAAGTATCGAATACTAACTTCATCTAACCATGTCTGTTTGTCCGTGCGCGTGTGTTCCGCGCAAAAATAGAGATATCCATTCCAAACATTGGCAGAAGTGTTGACAGTTGAAATTGGGCAAATTCGGTAAAGGGACACCCCCGTAGTGCAATAGAAATTTAAAAGAAGCAATTTAAGTAAATTTTCCGTATTATTTATAAAGAGATTTGGACAAATATACTCCCCGGGATGCTTTGACGTATCAATGGTAGGGGTCAGTTCTATATAATTTTTTACTTGCGATGTATAAAGTTTTATATAATGATAAATAAATTCCCCTCGCTTTTAATCGTTAATTATATCCAGTCTCTGGTTAAAACCTAATCACTTAGCGTTAAATATAGATAATAGCATTTTTAAATGTTTTTCTAGAAATTATCAGTTCAAATTAGATGAGGTGGAACCGTTTCGGTATCGTGCCCAAGATGCGTGGCGAGCCATAACGCGTATAGCGGTGCATGAGGCACGTATGCGTGAGATTCGGCAGGAAATATTTAATAGTGAAAGGTTAAAAGGCTTCTTCAATGAAAATACCCGAGATTTGCAAGTGTTACGTCACGATAAACCCTTAAAAACCGTAAAGGTTCAACCTCATTTGTCCTATGTGCCCGAGTATATCGTTCCAAAAGCATTAAAACGTGTTGTTACCACAAGTAACTCTGGCGTCGCCGCCCCCACCACTAGTAAAAAGCCCCGATATTTTCAATCTACAGCTAAAGCCATCTATGAAAATAAAGCGAGCAATCCCTTGTTATGTAGTGGATTAGATTTCGGCAAAAAGAAGACGGATCATAAACGAAGAAAAAGTGGTAAAATAGCAAAAAAAGTTGCATGATAAAAACGAATGTATTGTTGTAACCATTTATAAAATATAAATTACTTTTTGTATGTACATACATTATTAAATAAAATAAATTATACATTTGATGTGTGTAATATTTTTAAGCGTAAACAAGGAGAAAAGCGTTTTTGTACGACAGGTTTTTAGAAAATAATTTTTCACTTAAATTATTTTTTTTGCACTTAATGTTATACAGATACTACGTTGAATTGACGAATTATAAGAGAGAAAAAAAAAACACCATAAATACTTAGAAGTGAACTTTGTGAGACTTAAGTGTAAAAGATTGTTTGCAGGCGTTGGTACGGAGAATGGAAAAATTGCCTTTGTGATGTATTACCCTTGATGAGGTCCAGCCTAATTGGCCAACTTTGCGTTTTTGCGGAGCACATTACGAAGTGCGGTTTTAGGTACAGGTGCTATGGACACATTGAGTGGTAATTTTTGTAATATTGCCGGACTCAACAGCGCATCACCGCCTGATGATTGGGTTTGTTCCTCATCATCGTCGTCTGAGATCAATGAGATGCTTAAATCACTGGATAATTTAAGAGAAATTGGTTGTTGAGGTGGTGTGGCCAGTGGTGGTATTGCCATGCTTTTGCGTTTTGGTACAACGTGTTTTTGAGGGCTCTCGGCAAACTCTGGTATACCACACGAAGCCAAGCCTTCCCGTAATTTACTCAGGGATAACTCATATGTGCGATTGGCAATTACCGTTTGAACAGTAGTTTCGTCCGGCAGCATGGGAAAAGGTTCTGTAGGACAATCATGATGATTAGACATTGCTCTAAGGCGAGATGGTTGAGAAGTACAAACGTTTGACGGAGCACGTGGTACCAGGGACACGGTAACTTCATCCACTTGTATAGAATTACGAGGTTGTACAAGTTGCTGTGGATCGAACGACTTGTGTTCTTCTAAACACGGGCTAATTACTTCTAAATCAGGTAATAAAACATCATCGTCATCACTTAAAATGATACTTTCATTGGATTCTAGCACCACAGCTGGGTTTTCACGTCGTTTGCGTGGTTTGCAGGATTTGCGTTTCCCTGGTATTTTTGCATTACTAATGGCAACAGGTGCTGATAATACGGGTAAAGTGATGGGTAACGGTGCAGGTGGTGTTGTTTCTAAAACTTTAGTTCTTTTGAAATCCAATCCATTTGTAGTGTTCATAGTACTCGTTGTAGTTTCATTTAAGTGAGGTATGAGATTACAATAGTCGTTCAACAAATTAGATGTTTTTGTCTTATTCGGTTCATCGTCATCTGATAGTAAATCTATCGTTTCAACAGCCGGTGGTGTTAATGCATTGAATTTTTTACTACTGGTATAAATATTTAAATGTTTTTTATGCTTCAAAGTTTCTAACCATCGACATCGTTTCAATTTTAAATGTTTGTTGTGGCACAGTGAATGAACCGATATATAAAAGGGTTTGGAATGTTTGTTCAGTGGGAGTTGCTTCTCTTGGGATTTTGGTGACATTTTTCCTACCCTCTCCCAAATATTGAAATAAATGAAAGTTAAAGACCTTCTGGCAAATTTCTACATTATTTATACAGAAAGTTCTGCAGATTGTTACTCAATAGCGAAATTGATTTTATGCCTCTTTATTTTCTTATTTTTTATTAAATACTTATTATATTATAAGCTGGGAATCAATTATTTAAAAAATTTTTTGCAAAAATTCTGCACTTTATTATCTTTGTTGTGACTTTTAGCTTGACATGTTTGGATGCAGAGCAATAGTTTCGCAAAACAATGAAAAGTGTTATAAAACACCATGACTTAGAACAGAGATGTTAAACTAAGAGACCGCATATAAATAAGTTCAATTAACTCGCCTCTGTTACAATCATATTATATAGCTATATATATACATATTCAGGAGTAATAATGTCTGTAAGTCCATTCGAAAATCCGACTAGGACTAACAATTAGCGTTGTTTGTGGCCTGTATTTAAATTTTTAGGCTGTGTACGCAAACATTGTCGCTTTGCTTTGGTGGCTATGAAAAATATATGGGAGCGCCTCCGCCCATATTAAGTAACAAATTGCAAACATACATTAAGAATATCTCGATTTTTGTCCCGTAAGCTTTTCAATACACGCTTTCTAAATCAATTCAAATTTTCATGTTCGTCAAGGGTATGCATACTTTGTTGGATGTTTGATACACATGCTTCTGGTACTAGGAACAATAAAGTTAGTATACCTCATTTTATGTGTAAGGTATAAACAAATATAAATTAAAAATGGAACGCGTATCCAATTTAAAGTGAAAAATTTTAAATTTATAATTTTTTTACATATGAACTTTTTATTTTGAGTTTTTTGTTTTTTCAGAGAATGATTCTGATTTATACATGTCCTTCTTTATACGCACATATATGTTGACCTTTTATGGAAATGTATATCTGAAGCAAAAGGCGACAAACAAGCATGTGCTTAAATACATTTTAAAAACAAGAAAACTAAATTTGGCTTAGGTCAAATCTTAAATACCTTCCACCTCCACAACGTGGGCCCCGCCCTGAAACGGAGTACCGGCATAGGTGCTTCGTCCAAGGATCACGGCGCAACAGTATTATGCAAAAAGAAATTTACATTAAGATCCCCTGGATAATTCCAGGGATCACTAACTACCTTTTAGCAAACATAACATAAATGGGATACCAACGCAAGGGCTGTCCGAAGTTGGGAGATCAAATGATCGACAGTCCTACCAAAGACTAAGTGTGGTACCGCGGAATACTTGAGCCCCAAGAACCCGAGGTTCTTGCCAGTACGTACTTTCGTGGGAGCATCGCGGGGGCTATGGAACAAGCTGGTGGTTCATGGTCGAAAACCTTTTCACCAAGGGGTGAACTCTACTTAGCCTATGATCTAAGTTCTAAAGTTGGGACCTCCTTGGAGGGGGGGCGCGCTGGGGACGCTTATCAACCCTAAACAAACAAGTCTAGTTTTATGGTGAATATGGTTTTTTGAAAATTGTGGGCGTGTTTGTTATCCGACCATGCCCTATTTTGGTACATTGATGAATGGGCTAACATTTAATAATTGCACTAAATTTAAAGTTCCTGGGTCAACTTTTGCGGCAGATATAAAGATTTTTATTGATTGTGGGCGTGTAAATACGCCCATTTTAAGTAATTCGAAGAAGGATATATTTAAAGATATATATACCAAATTTCAAGTTTATAGATACATTTTTGTGGCAGATAAATATATTTTTGTTGATTGTGGGCGTGGGTCTTAAACAGATTTTGTCCATCTGAGAGATCTGCGTGCAAAAACGAAAAGTGTCTGTACAAAATTTCAGTTCAACATCTAAAAATTTACGACCGTGAGAATACCAATAACAGACAGACACACGGACATACATGTCTAAGTCGCCTCAGTTTTTGACACTGATCAAGATTATATATACGTTGGGTCCATGTCCCAAGTCCTCCTCAAGTCACTAAAGTGGAGGGTATAACAAGTAATAAAAGGTATTGTATATGTGGTTTAGGCCAAATCTAAAATGGACACAATTGCTTTGGTGTACACTTTTTTATTTAAAGGACTTTCCCGTTCAATAACCACTTAAAAAAAACTAGAAATTTTACTTTTTGGAGTAAAATTTGACTTTTGAAGTAAGATGTAATACAAGATTTAGTGGTTATTAAAAGAGGACGCATACATTTGTGTCACGCCCGGAGTTCAAAAATATATTCGCGTTATTAATTTTGTTTGATTTTTAAGCGGTTCGAAACGCTCGATTTAACCATGACCGTCTGTCTGTCCATGCAATTTGTGTGCAAGGTACCAAATTGGATTCTTCTCCATTTAAGGAAGCCTTTATGTAGCGAAAATTCGTAATTCTTATATGACAATGCCTCGAGTTAATTGATACAACTAAACTTATTACAGCATAACTAGTGGAATTAATTAGTGTAGGCCGCATATAACTGACTAAAATATTTTCACTTGTTTAACTAAAATACTAGTATGTGTAGTGTATGGATCATTACAAATGAAGAGATCAAAATGAAAAATAAGAAAAGCACTACAGAGAGGGAGAGAGTGAGCTATTGTGAAAAAAGTGTTGGGGCGATACGTAAAGTGAGTACCACTGTACGCAACACAGCATAATTTTCTTATTTTCGTATTGCAAAGCGGTGATATTAGTTCAGCTAAGTTAAGGTGACATTAGCTACTTTGTGCAAAGATTATGTGGTGCCTTATGAATTTTGCATGAAAAAGCGTTTCGTTGCTGTTGTTGTTGTTAAAAAATTGTGTGTATTTAATTTATTCCAATCCAGACGAAGCAACTCAAAAAATTTCTAATACATAATGTAATAAGTACAACGTTATGCTTGGCAAATACCATCAAGTGGATGGCAGTTGGTTACTTGATGCCCCAGTATGAACCACAAAGACTTCCCGAAGGCAGACGAAGATATATGACTAGCAGCCATGCTCATAAAGTACTATCACAACCCATACACATACGTACTGCTGCATATGCATATACATTCACTCACACAAGGCACAATAACAAAATCTAACCACAAGGATAAGGTATAAAGTCCTCAATATTGTTGTGTATGGAAGTAGTGTGTTTGTGTGATTGTTTATGGATATATATATAATACGCAGTGCACATTGCATGCACACAAACAAGCACATATATGTTATAGGATATTTAACTGTAGTATTATATTCAGGCAATGTTTTTGGCACCACCCACTAATACATTTTGAGTAAAACAGAGAGAGAAGAAGAGAGCAATTTTGCGCGAAAGGTAAGTGCCTAAGAAGAGTAAGTAAATAATGAAGAGACAGTTGTCAGCTATAAACACACTTTGCAGAAATTCACGCATTATATCTAGTTTGTACAGGGCGCACACAGGCTTACACCTATGCTTTTACCAGAGACTTCTAAGTATTTAGAAGTATCTGACCTAAGCTTTTACTCAATTCAGATACTCTCTTACAGTCGTGACTGTGTTTGATTAAACAATAAAAAACAAAAGATTTCATTTTATAAAATTCAGTTGACTGTTATTAGCATTAGTGAATGCATGTGTAGCAGTAGCAGTAGCAGTAGTTACCCCACGATCGAAAATAGAGCTTCAATAAGTACAACAATATTATTAGGCGTACGCCAAATGTAGGAGGCCCGCTATCATTGCCAATGTTATATTATGCCTTGGGGACCCTACAAAGTATATATATTTTTGATAAGCTCTAGGCATGTCCGTCCGTGTATGTTGCAACTCCCACAATCGCAAATTTTGAGATGTCAAAGTCAAATTTTGAATCCTTTGAGTAACTGAGTGGGCTTAAGTAAATGCTGCCTGCGGTAGGATACGGGTTCAATTCCAGCTGAAGAAGAAAGTGAAACTCGTGCTTCGCGTTGGATTGGTAACTGACAGCTAAGAATAATTCTATGAATGTGGAGGTTGGTTCGAGAGGCGATTGAACAATTTAAGCTTCTAAAACGCTACATATTATTATTATTATTATTATTAGCTAAAATTTTGTACAAATATTTTTAGTGGGTAGGTTCGCATTTAAATTGGGCAAAATGGGCCAAGTTTTATGCACACAATGGGCAAAAATCTCTCATAACAACCAAAATATATCCATGAAGTTGAAATTTGGTACGCATTTATAATTAAGGAAACCATTGCTGCACTAAAAATGTGTAAAAACCTGTGCGGAACCAGACGCGTAAATTGATACGTATTACTTACCCTGCCGCACCCATTGCTTGTATATAAAGGGTTGGTCTAAGCCAAATTTAGTTTTTACTTATTATTATTAGATTTGGTTGGTTTTCCTTATCCCTGTGCCTGCATATACATATATTGTCTTCATTGCTTTTGAGTTACTGCCAAAAAAAAAAAATAAATAAAATACAGCAGGACAGGAAAGAAGGAGGGGATGCACATGAAAAGAACAGTTCAACAAGTAATTGAATCTGTACGTGGTTGGATTTTCAATAAAGAGAATTTGTTGCTATTATTTATAGCACATTATCCGTTTTATGATCTGTACATATGTATTTGTACGTATTACATTTTAGGATTATTACTGTCTGTCACAATATTCATTTTGCTTTTTTGTGCGGATAATAGTTATGCTTGTCGTTGCTGCTAATGTTGTTGTTGTATTATTTATTATTGTTGCGTGTAAACCAAATTTTGTTTATTTATTTGCTCGTCGATGTGAGGTATTCACAACTACATTAAAGGATGTGGCTCATATTCTTGAAGACAGTCTATTTATTTAAGTAATGAATAAAATTAGTTATTGTGGGTTTGTCTTTTATCCGATCACGCCCATTTTTAGTACATCGATGAAGGATATATTTAAAGATATACGTACCAAATTTCAAGTTATATTTATTTATTCTTATTTTTGTGGCAGATAAATACTTTTTTGTCGATTGTGGGCGTGGCTCTTAATCGATTTTGCCCATTTTAAATAACGGTCTGCGTGCAAAAACTACAAGTTTCTGTACAAAACTTCAGATCAATATCTCAAAACTTAACCCCGTGAGAATGCCAACAACAGACAGACACAAGGACACACGGGCATACATCTAAATCTACTCAGTTTTTTATGCTGATCAAGAATGTATATTTTGTAGGATGTTTGGGTGTTGCAACCGAAAGAACAAACTTAGTACACCCTCATCTGTAAGGTAGTGGGTATAAAAATAATAATTAAAAGCCTGGAAGGAAAAAAGAAGTCCTTTAAACTCGTCATAGTTGTTTTACAATATGACAATAAAAGCCATGACGAGTAAATTAAGACAGAAGGACTGTTTGGCAACAATCGCATAATCATTTGCAATGAAATGCTTTCAATCGTGTTCATAGGATCCTTAAATAGATTGAAACGTTCGTAATAATTATTATATACTCTACATAGGTACCGAAACGGGTTAAACAGCTGATGATTCGTGCGACATTGAGAAATCCTTAACGGAATGTAATGACGTGTTATACTAATCATCTGCCAAAATATTTAAGATTTTGCTTGAGCGAATTTCAGTTTTTATCCTTTTTTCATTATTAAATTTTTTTGTTGTATTCCTCACTCACTCCAACAAATGTTATTATCAGCATTGTCTTGTAAATCATTTCATGAAAAATCGCTTTATGGATAGGGGTTCCAAAAATGATTCCTTTGTCACAAATGGTGCAGAGTATTTATTGTCTTTTATCCTCTCCACATTAATGAAGGGGTTTTACTAAGTTTGCTTTTCCATTCGCAACATTCAGAGGGAAGCGTCGGAGATCCTACAAAGCATCAGATCACTATTGTGTGCTTCTTTTTGGAATACTCACGGTCGAATATTTCGAAAAATAGAGGTAAAATTTTTTACAATTAATTGTGTGCAGATCGCTCTTTAAATTAGGCAAAATCGATCAAGGGCCACGACAAAGAGCCACAATTGATTAAAAAAAAAACCTATACAGCCCAAAAAAATTGGAATTTGGTATACGACATTTAGAAATATATATGTGGATGGTATTTAAAATGTCACCTATGCTCCAAATGTAGTTTTTTACTTGTCTGTATTTTGTACAATACACGCTGCGTCCTCTAATTGATTTTAATAGACCAACACTACGTTTTCATATAAGCAATTGAAAAGCGTTTGATATTCGTAATTTCATTGTTTGATTGTTGCAGAAATGCGTATGTGTGCGCGTCCGTCAATTCTGATTGAACTGGAAGGAAATTTGACTTTTGTGAAAAATAGTAGAAATTCTCGCGAAAAAATTCCTTCACTGAAATAAGCAAAACTAAATTGTGTGCGAGTGTTTGGCATATGCCCAAAGGAGAGCTAGGGGGACAAGGAGAATTTTGTACTGCCTAAAAAAACAAAGTAGGGCAATAAACGTTTGGTTGGTACTGAAGAAAAAATGTCTGAGTTATCGATCTATTTGTACGCTCTAACATAGAGCGTAGAAAAGTGGGGGAATGGACTTAAAAAATTGAAGCACACAAACTTCTGTTTCTTCACTAAAAAATTATTTTTGGTGAAGAAACAGACCGTTGAGGTAAAAGTTTAAATCTTTAAATGCTTTTATATAAGCTACGCCCATATTGTATGTATCAAAAAAAAAAAACTAAATTCGATCAAATATTAAATGCCCTCCATATCTACATACAGTGGGCAAACAACAGACAAAACAATCCAGCCTCCTCATAATTATTGCAAACGGAATAAAGAACCTAGTATACCCGCCATCTCATGCGGAGGATATAAAAAATGAAGGATACAAAAACATTTACTAACAAAGGAATGTATCGGCTTTTTTACACAATAACACATTCAAATACTATCGGGCTGCCTTACAAGTAAAAATAAACTTCGTACATGTGTATTCATATATAAATGAATCGCTTGCTGCAATCACATGAACATTTTATATAAAGTAAAATAAATATTTCAGTTCTTTAACAAAGCCATCCTAACTATATATGTATGTACATGCAACTTTTGTATCACACTACGTGATCATTGTATGAGGAACAATCATATCAATGGAATCATATCATATGATTTAAGAGAATGGAATGAATTATCGCGAATACGTAAATGGTAACAGTGGTTACTTTTATACTTAACTACTTGCTTTGTTCCCCTTCAAGGCACTTTCAAAATGAATTCTACACCTAGGTCAAATCTTCACGTCGAATCATCACGAAATAATAGTCGATATTAAATGTTTCATTTAACCTAAGTTCGTCTCCTAGATGAAAACTACCTTTGTGAAAAATTGGTCTTGGATTGGTGAAGCAATGTGGGAGGAGTTCTGTAGGTTATCTTCTCCTTGTATAGACATTGCCACGCCCAATTGTCTAACAAACATTTTATTCCGTCCAAAACATTCAAAATTTTTCAATTTCTACTTTTATATACAAGATTAACACAAGTAACAAGTAAGAAAACTAAATTTGGCTTAGACCTAATAATGGAGGGTACATCTCCACAACGGTGAGCGTGGCAAATATTTATATATATTGCGCCCTCTAATAGTGTTTACATAACGTATCAGCATGCAAGTCTACTTTTACGTTGAATATGGTTTTTTGTAAATTGTGGGCGTGTATGTTATCCGACCATGCCCTATTTTGGTACATCGATGAATGGGCTAACCTTCAATTGCACTAAATTTCAAGTTCACAGATTAACGTTTGTGGCAGATATATAGATTTTTGTTGATTGTGGGCGTGGCTCTTGACCGATTTTGCCCATTTTAAAACTTCGTGCAAAAACTTAAAGTGTCTATACAAAATTTTAGCTCAATATCTCGAAATTTACCCTCGTGAGAATGCCAACAACAGACAGACACACGGACATACGTGTCTAAATCGACTCAGTTTTTGATGCTGATCAAAAATATATTTACTTTGTTTGATCTCTGAAGCCTCCTTCTGGGTGTTGCAAACGGAAAAACAAACTTAGTATGCTCTCATCACTAAGGCGGTGAGTATAACAAGTAAGAAAACTAAATGCGGCTTAGCCCATATCTTAAATTCTCTTCACATCTTCATGGCACGTATATGTCGACCGTTATTTGACCACGCCCATTTTTGGCACATCGGTGGATGGGATAATTATATATTTGTATAAAGCTTTAATTGAAAGGTAAATTTTTGTGGTCGCGGCTCTTGACAAATGTTGACCAATTCTCTTTTTGGAGGGTATAAAAAAAAATTTGACGATTGGTAGTACCACTTTTTAAATTTTTCTGCTACCTGAGTGTGCATTGTTATTGTATCTTTAGGCTGTATCTATCTTTCATTTGTGGGTACATTTTTCACGACCACGTACGCACCATGTACCGGGGCAGGTAATCAATTGAAATTAATTGTATAAACACTCAAATAATGTACAACAATGCAACTAATGCAATAACGTAAACTAATTAATCTGTATATATAAACGCATAAACACATGGACATAAATAGCTGCGAATGTATGTGTACGGGTATATATAAATATTGGTGTTTGCCTTTGCATGTCAAATGCAATGTTTATTTTTATAATTTTTATTCCATCTACACTACAGGGATGAGTCCTGACGGTACTTTATGATTGTATGCTTAAAGTATTTATTTTCACGCTTCTTTTTTATTGCAATTCCACAACAGCTTATGTGTTTATTGCTGCTGTGCTACAAAGCTCTTTCGCGATATTTACTGACATTTTAGTTAAATCAAATCACTCACACTAGTGCACCTTAATTAAAACCGCACATGATGCCCCATCTGCACACAACTGTGATAAAATACAATCTGTTTATACCCTCCATTCTAGTGATGAGGGTATACTCGGAGACTCTACAAAGCGTATATGTTCTCAATCAGCATCAAAATCTGGGTCGATTTCGAGATGTACGTTGGGCGAACATTTTGTACAAAAATTTCTCGTATCTGCATGTAGGATCATATTCAAATTGGTGCACATGTTTACAATTAGGACATCCATCGAAGTAACAAAAATGGGCGTGGTCACAGTAACGGATACACCCACAATTTACCAAAAATCTTGCTTTGCACAGAATCTGTCGCGTAAGTTGATGCGTATTACTCATACTGTTAAAGGGGTAATCAGCCACTTGCCACGCCCCCTATTTGTATATGGAGATGGGGGGTATTTAAAATGTTGCTTAAGCCAAATGTAGTGTTTTTACTTGTTGTAAATAAAATAAATCAAAATAAATTAAAGCAGCTTTTACGTTTGCTATTATTATTACTATTATTATTGTTGTACACAAAAGTATAGTAATTGGCGATTGCGGATAATCATTGAGAAATTTACGGTCAATCTGTTTATTTTATTTTTATATCCTCCACATTAGTGATGGGGGTATACTAAGTTTGTTCTTCCGTTTGCAACATCCAGAGAGAGGCATCAGAGACCCTACAAAGTACATACATTTTTGATCAGCATCAAAAATTGGGTCGATTTAGACATGCGTGTCCGTGTGTCCGTCTGTTGATGGCACTCTCACGAGCGTACATTTTGAGATATTGAGCTAAAATTTTGTATAGACACTTTTAGTTTTTGCACGAAGTTTTCTATTAAAAATGGGCAAAATCGGTTAAGAGCCACGCCTACAATCGATAAAAATCTTTATATCTGCCATAAAAGTTGACTTAGAAACTTGAAATTAGTATGCGTATACGTAGTTATTCTATTGACTGTTGTGCTAAAAATGGGCGTGGTCAATTAAATACAATGAATTTTATGAACGACTAGAACAGAGCAAAAAACAAGTAAGAAAACTAAATTTGGCTTAGGCCTAATTTTAAATACGTACCTTCTAATATTGTATGTATTACGTATCAGCATACAAGTCGAGTTTTGGTTTTTTGTAAATTGCGGGCGTGTCTGTTATTCGTTACCGTACGCATTTTTGGCACATCGATGGATGGGCTAACCTTAAATAAGTGCACCAAATTTCAAGTACACAGATCAACTTTTGTGGCTGATAGATAGATTTTTGTTGATAGTGGGCATTACTCTTGACCGATTTTGCCCATTTTTAATAGCGATCTGCGTGTAAAAACTAAAAAAAGTGTCTGTATAAAATTTCAGCACAATATCTCAAAATTTACGCCAACAACAGACGGACAAGCGGACGTACATGTCTAAATCGGCTCAGTTTTTGACGCTGATCAAGAATATATATACGTTGTAGGGTTTCTCCCAGTTTTTATCGACTCCTTTGTATGTAAATTTTTCTTAGATTCGATTTCTAGACAATATAAATTGTAAGATAACGTCCTGTGCATGAACATTTTTGTGGACGTCTAGTTTGAAAATTTACTCACTTACCTGGAAATTCTCTATAATTTTAGAAGAATCTAATTATTAAATAATTGTTTATATAAACATACATATGTTTAATTACATTGTACATGTATGTATGTACTATATACAAAACTATATGTATTGACATATTACTATATTTGAAAAAAAGTTACATTTTACCTCAAGGGTGCGATTTTATCCAATTTAAATAGCAGAATAGAAATGTATGCAAAAGAGTTCAGCTGAATGTCTTAAAAATTGCGACCGTAGGAGCCGCATTTTACAGTATCGAATTTTGATGCTGAACAAGAATGTAAATACTTTTTGGGGTATCTGACGCCTCCTTCTGGTTATTACAAGCGGAACAATAACTGACGTACATACGTCCTCTTCTTAGTTTCTTGAACTGTCTCGTTATTTGTTGTGGTTTGAGTTTGCTTTCTATTTACTTTTGAGGAATATTTGCTGAATGGTGCTTTTCGTTTCACCTTGCTCCTTACAAAATTAACTGGTGCGCTGGTGTATTACGAGATGAAATGTACGAAGCAGTAAGCTCTGGAGAATTTCACGTTTACTTTATAACACATGTATGCCACACGCATATATGTGATATGTGCTCTGTTCTTTAACTCATAACTGTCTTTCAATCGCATATGCACCATGCTTTGTAACATTTCAATTACAAGTCAAAATCGATTACAAACTCATATAAAATTTATTGCTTTTAAGTAAATATGACATTGACTTTTTCATATATGTTATAACTCAATAACCTGACTCACGCCACTTGATATAGTTTCTGTATTTCTATACACTACAGTAGGGCGGTTTGTTAGTCAGTCAGTCATCCAGTCATCCACTAAGTTCATTATTTAGTCAAGCGCTTAACTTTAGTTGATTATATACTTTGGCAACTTCATTCACATGTTGCTTTCGGTAAATACTTAAACACCAATATATGTGTATATGTATTTAAAATAAAAACAATGGCAACAACAAAGGTTGCTGTGCATCTACTGCACAATATATGAAATTTTACGGCTACAATATTGATATTTTGAACATGCAAGTGTTGACTTATTGACTGGTTGTTTGCCCCTTCGCCTGCCCTACAGAAAGGAACATAACGCGCGAACAGTTTCATGGACATGAAAAAAGTAAATATTGGCCAGAATTAAAAAAATACTTTTAGTTTTTATTTGGGCTTTCACTTGATTTCACTGTGACAACGAATAGAAAAAAATATTTCAATATTTATGACCTTTGGCTATTGTTTTCATTGAGATTAATGGAAACATTTTGTTTTTAAATAATAAAATATTCAATCAATTTATGAAGTTTTGCACAATATTTGAAAGTGATATAAGTCCCCTTAAAAAAGTAGGAAAAGGGATTAGGTCCATGGTAACCATCATCATTGCCCTGTTCCAAAATTCAGCAAATGATTTGTTATGTTTTTAACTAGCCTACGTTAATAAATCACGCCCATTTTCACAAAATAGTTTTCAACATAAAGGAGGAATACTCGGTACAAATTTCAGTTCGACATCCAGTGATACTAAGATTATATATTCTTTTTGGAGTGCGCATACCCCCTTCTCTAATCATTGCCCTTATATCATTATGATGATGGGTATGAAATTTAATTAGTTTAATTATTTTAGTGAAATTAAATCTAATGTACACGTTATCCATATTAATTTCATATTCAAAGAAGTACGATTTTTTTTTTCGTCATCACCATTTTGTTTCATTTGAAAGTATTTATTAGTAAGCATTCATGATTAAAAAATTGAGTTGATAATTTTAATGTCGTGTACGCCGGTTTTTATATAAATTAGATGAAATTGATTGAGGGACAAGACTACTATCGAAAAATTTCTTCACAAATTACATAATTGAAGTCAGTAGATCGTATGTCGATTGTTAAAAGCGGGCGGAATCGAGAATATATTAAACTGAAATTTTGTACAATGATATGGAGGTATATTGGTTTTGTTTAAACTTTTGTAAGTACTAAAAGATGGCGACCTACCCACGCAAAAATATATAATATACGTCCTTCTGTCTTTCTGTAGGTCAGTACTTTTTCTACGCTTTTTGTTGATACTCTCACAATCGCAATCATTTATATATCGAGCTGAAATTTGTCTTGCATAATCTTTGAGGTTGTCTACACTTTGGGCAATAGACGCCGACGGTTACGTCCATTATGAAATTCTAATTCCTAAACCATGGGCATGTAATACTCCTACGGACGCAAACATTGAGATATCCAGCTCAAATTCCGCACATGCAATACTTGAGTTTGTCTACAATTTGTTATTGCAAATGGACCGATCAAGGTCTACGGACGCATACACTTTTTGAGAAATTTTGACATGTTGAGCCAGACTATATATATTTCGATATCATTCAAGCAAATTTAGATTAAAAAAAATCAAAAGGTTTCGCTTTTGTTAAAGATTCTAATGTGGATGGAGGAAATTGGACTAACCGTTCAGAGTGTATATTTACAAAAAGATGTATGTTTTTTTTATTAATATGAGCAATGCTCACGTTTATTTGCAAGTTTTGTTTTAAGCAAATTCATATAATTTTGCTTCATATTAATGTAAAATTTACAATGACCCTTCTTCTTTTAAGTCTGGGGTAAAGTTGTGAAAATGGGCGTGATCGGTTAACGTCCGTGCACACAGTATGTATTACCTTTTTACAATATTTTTATTAGTTTTAGAGCCGCTTTAAAAATTCTCACTTTCAATTTTTAACATGATCCGACATTTTTTTTTAATTCCCAAAAACTTTCCAAATATTATTGCATTTTCTTTACTTACAATACAAGTCTCTATGTATGTATATGATATACGTACATGATAAACATTTAATAGAGCACCTCAAGGTGCGTGTGTGGGGGTCGTTTAATGATTATTTGGCATAAAGCCAACGTCAAAGCCGACAAAATGCCAACAAAAGATTGCACCTAGTGAAGATGAATGCACTAACAAAAGGTCTCCTCACTAAGCTGCGGGAGTATTAGAGTTTTGAGTTCAGTTCTTCCGCAAAAGACGGTGTTATAGATACAGAGCAAGACACTATCATGCATACATAGAAACTAGTTTTATTGTCTTGCAAATATAATACTTAGGTATGAGAGCAAAAGCAACCAAAACAGAAGAAGACAAGAAAGGAAATAAAATTTACCAAGCGAATCTACTGCTGGTGATGTTATTATTGTCCGTCCCCTCGTAGCTATTTGCTTGTTGTTGGCCATAACCTTAGAAGTTTCCATTTTTGTTGTCGGTTATTATGGCACAGCATAGACAAGCACAAGTGCATATTATGCTTAATACTAGCACATTGTTTTGGTTTGCAGGTTAGGCGAGTTTTTAGCTATACCCACATCCCTAACCCTCTAATGGGCGCGATCGCAAAAATGGTTTTACAAAATCAAGAATTTTTGATTTCTGAGAGAACCCCAAATCCGCAATCAATTTGGACTTATGGTGAGGCCGTTCAGAAATACATTGCTTTGTAATAATCGTTTCCTTTTCGTTCTGCCATCTATAGCAGAAAGTTGATATAAATGTGAATTTTTTTTTGAATAAGAATCGCTGGTGTTTGTGTAAAGACAATAGAATCCTCTGATTCAACTTTATTTTAGACTTTATGTACATATATAAAAATTCCCTTTTTTCAAGTTTTTATAAATTTAGCGAAAAAGGAACAATATTAACAAACGAATGAGTGGCAAGTAAAGTAAGCGTAACAAGTGTTTTATATATATATATAATATGAGTGATGATCTTGTGCTAAGGAGGGATATGCCACACGCTCGTTAAGAGTAGTTCAAACGTGAACAAAGCGTTCAATTAAGCAAAAACCAGTGAATATGAAGCTTTATCGAAATCATTATATATCACAAGAGGAAGGCAAAGGTTGATATTACCCATATTTATCAGAATGAACTTGACATTACTGATTTCGAAATTTCTCTTCAAATAAGAAACAAACTAATTAATCCGAAAGATCTTTTGCGAAAAATCAAAAACCTATATTTGATTTATACCAAATCTTACGCAACACCGGTACGGTATGATATAATTTGCCCTAAATATTCACCACAGTGTGTTGGAGTGTTCCTCTTGAAGTTCCCCCGAAATCACTTCTTTTTTTCTCACATTCATTTTTCCTCCATTCACGATGAAAATATAACATAAATGTCCATTTACCTACAAACACATACGCTAAATTCATTTATAAACATTTGCGACATATGCGCTTATATTATGTCAAAAACCACAAATAAGCAGAATTCGGTAAGGCCGCCTAGAGGCGGTCTTCCAAGTTGATTAATTGTTATTGGAAGGTAATGAAATTATAATAAAAAAGTCTATAACCCTGCAGAGGGTTAAGTCAATAAAGGAGCTTCAGGTAAAGTAATGTATTACCGGTTGGCTTAAGAAAATTGTTGTTGCTTTGTTTTTGCTTCTTAAGTTAAAAATGTTATTTTTGTTTGTTTATTTGTGTGTGAAGTGGTTCGTTTGTAACTGGGGTAAATATTTTGGCTGCAGCAAATGCCATTAGTAATTCTTTAAGAAAATCTATTTCATTTAGCTACCATTTAGGCTTTGCCAGATAGATATATTTTATTATAAAGACATTTCGCAGGTTTCTTAGTTTCTGTTGAATTAAAGTTTTTAATAGTACGAATGAAACTAAAATTGCGCTGGGTAAACAAATAGACTTATATTATTATTAACAAGCAAGAAAACTAAATTTGGTTTAGGCTAGATTTCAAATTCTCCACAACAAAAGGCGTGGCAAATATATATATATATATTGCGCAATTCTAATGGTGTGTGTATTACGTATCGGCTTGCAAGTTTAGTTTTTGTGTGAATATGGCTTTTTGTAAATTGTGGGCGTAGGTGTTATCCGACCATACCCACCTTTGGCACACCGATGGATGTGCACTAAATTTAAAGTTCATAGGTTAATTTTGTGGCAGATATAAAAATTTTTGTCGAATGTTAGCGCATAAATTAACTGACCACGCCCATTTTTGGCATAACAATGTATAAAATAACTATGTATTCGCGGGGATGGAATAACTATGTACTTCAAAGTCTTGGATAAACTTTTGTAGCAGATATCAAGATTTTTATTGATTGTGGGAGTGTCTGTCATTCGACCACGCCCATTTTTGGATGAATGGCCTAACATTCAATAAGTGCATAAAATTTAATCTCTATAGCCCAATTTTTGTGATAGATATATCGATTTTTGTCGATTATCGGTGTGCTTCTTGATCAATTTTTCCCATTTTAAATAACGATGTAGAGGAATGTTTTTTTCGAGAAATTTAAAGATCGTTTGAACCACACCACTCCCAAGGCTGCATGAAATTATAAACTCCGACGAACATTAATTAGAGGAGGTGGAAGGGATTTATTAAATGTTCATAAAAAATGCGTATTTGTTGATGTAGGGCCCTACCGGGCATATGTAGCAAGGATGAAGAGGAGGAAGAATCGGTCATCCAACTGCTCTTCAATGAGATTTCTAGATGTTCAAGGAAATATTGCTTTTACAGGGTGGTTAACGAGTTAAGGATTTGTTTCGAAACCAAAAACGAATTGAGCTTTTTTCTTATTGTTCTTGAAGTTTCTGAATGATTACCCCAACGTAATTTAATTGCTGGTTGAGTTAGATTTGCTGTCGTGAGTGGAGCATCAAAAGAAAAAGTTGAAGTATTGACAAAGCTGCAAATTTAAAAATACTTTCAATTTCTACTTTAAAAACAGAACAAAAGCGAATCTTATAAGAACTAACTGTATATTCAAATCCTTGTCAAATCCACTATTAATGTACTTGTGAAAGAAATACTTGTGCACACGTCCTTACACAAACGCAAAGCAGAACTTACTAAACTAAACATCGTTCATACACCAAGTGTGTATTTTCTTTTCCAGGATAATGCAGTGTACAAAACCACAACAATAAAAACAAATTTTGATAAAGACACACATTTTGGCATATTCCAAAAATATTCGCAAGCGTATGAGTTGAAGTTGAAGCGGCTTACGATTTAATGCTGTTTATAAGTGTTATGTGAAAGCGACAACATACACGTAGACACCAAGAAAAAGAAAATAAAACAATAAATACGGCAACTGTGATGAAGATGGTGTTTGGGTAAAAGGATAATGCCGATGATGATGTTAAGAAAGACAAATGCACAATATTTTTTATGCCTTTTAGTTTCTGTTTATGTCTGCCTGCGTGTGTACAAGGCACTCACATGCATTTCGTGAACATGTATAAGTAGCTTAATGTTTTATGCTGGAGAGGAGTGAGTGAAAATCCTCTATTACGATTTTCTTTATATCATAATACAACATTATCCCTTATGCATATACACCGGGCTGCTTGGGTCTGCTTATATGGATAATGTATGCAAAAACATTGCTGAGGCATAGTGTTGTGGGTTGGTGTATATTTCACACACATGTATAAACATGTTTTTGAATGTTTCATGAAACTGTATGAATGTTTCTTTTCGGGAGCCCATAAATATATTTATGGGCATAGCATCCGTATGAGGAAAGAGAGAGAGAGAGAGAGCAGTGCATAGCAGTTCCTCAATAAACTTATTAAATTATAGCTTTAGAAAGGATATCAAAAATGGTTTAGATTTGTGTGTGAACGCACACACGCAAACAAAATATACATAGATGGCTGTTACTTTTACACTTACAATCCTAAACCAAGGCAGTGCATCCCAAGATTTCATGAACAGCACATGGTATGTATTTTCGTAATGAGTATCGAACTTACTTTGATTCGGTTACAATTATTGAAAAAAAGTAAAACAGGTAAGTGGTCACGTCCACAGTGTGAATAAACTAAAAGAGTAGCACATCCTTAACTTATGGTGTCTAAATAGTATTTTGCAGTTATACCTGAGCATTTAACACCCTACACCACTTAATTTATCAATTATTAGCCCAATTCGTCCCCAAATTTTGTCAAAAAATATTAATAATTGCAAATTTTCGTCACGTAAGGACTTGTTTGTCTCTTAAACAAGTTTATAAGCTTTTAACAGGATGACAAGTAATTGTTTATACTTTCGTCTAAAGTATTACCATACAAACTTAACACGTTATACATATACCATAGCTGGGAAAACACTATGAGTTAGGTACGCCACTTGTAGTTCAACCTTCTCTAATGCCATCTCATTACTGTTAATTGTAGTCAATTAAATCACAGACATACGCATCTACTCGCATAAGACTCTCTTTACGGCTGTCCTGACTTCTACAATATTTCTTCGTACAGCACTTACTGGAGAGTTAACGGGGTAAAACTTCTTCTTAGCCAAACAAGGTTTAACAACATTAACAAGACAATAGCAAAAACAAACAAAGAGGTAACATCTAGTAGCAACAAAGTAGAAAAATTGAAATAGAATTGTGCCAAATGTATATGTATGTGCATTACATAAATAAACAGATAGACGGACAAACGGACAGACCCACATTCTGGCTGCGGAGTTTTCTTTCATTAAACGGAAGTTTGCTCTCATTTTTTCAGTATATGAAATGTAACAACAATTTGTGGCATGTTTTTATTTTTTTATTTTCTTGAGGCAAGGGGTTTGCACACTTAAAGCGTTCGCAACACATTCTGGTTATAAGTGGCCAAGTGACTAAGTCACTAATTTCAGCACTGGCAAAAATATTAGCAAATAGACAAAATTATTCCACATTGTGTTGAAAACTCAAGAGGATGAAAGAGTTTTCTTCGTATCATACATACATTCCCTACAAGGTTTCGCCAAATGTATCCGAAAAAGGGAAAGATCGGCCACACCTATCACAAAAGATGCCAAAATGAACATGTAAGAAAACAAAACTTGGCTTAAGCCAAATTTTAAATACCCTCCACATCCACAACGGGGGGCGTTGCAAATATATATATTGCGCTTTTTAATGCCCCTAAGTTTCTTGTTCTGCTTGCGGCTTTAATACCTCACCTCACTTAGCTCTTTAAATTAACCAACAATTAGTTCAGTTCCATCTGTATAAACTGCCTTATAAGTTACTTTGTGATTTTTGATTATATGGGAAGAGGTTCTAAAAATGATCCAATCCACTCCAATTCCAATAGGGTTCTTTTTTGGACTAATACGTGTACCAAATTTAGTGTAGCTTGCGCACAAATTTCCATGATAAACAGATGGACAGACGGACACGGACTTTAAGTGTCGTTTGTTGACTTAAGCCAAGTCTACTTTTGTCAAATTGTCATCTCATTCAACCGACATTTTACTTAGTGGTGGGATAATATTATGAATGTTTTTATAAATAAAATTCTGTTGTTCAATGACATTCTATTGAATGATTTTATTTTTACCAAATACACTTTTCTTATTTTATTGAACAACAATAGATGAACGCCACACCGTATTTATATATACACATATATATAGAAAGCTATTAAAAACTTTTTCCATTTCTTTACTTTTCTTCTCGCCTTTGCAATTGCTTAAGCGAAAAACTCTTGAAGAAAATTCCATTGGTTTGATATTGAAATATTAAAGCAATGCTGCGGCTAATAGAAGAAGATATAGAAAGTGAAAAACAACAAAAACACAACCATCAATAAATTATTTATTGTATTGTACATATACTGACCAGACAAGGGTAAGAAGAAACTAAAAGAAAAACTTTAGTTTTATATGCGAAAGCCAAGTAGATTTCCAAGAATGTCTACAAACACTGTACAATGTAGAGTGGAATGGATGGAGTGTCAACGGTGAGTAAGCATAAAGGGACGAAATATTCTATTTAGAGGAATGAAAGGCAATGAAAAATCTCACTTCGAAATTGCTGGTAGACCAAAAAGAATGTCCAAATATAAAATAAGTGGCAACAAAACAATTTGTAATAATATGTAACTTTAATAGGTTTTCTCTCTCTCTATCGCTAAATAAAAACTTTATATTTTATATGACTTTTTCAAATGTTAAAAACGGACTTTATATTCTACAATTAAGATAAAGGTCATACTAAGTTTGCTGCTCCATTTGCAAAACTAAGAAGAGAGCATATCTTTGAACAGACAAGTGATTTGCTTGTGTGTCCATTTTTTGCAGATGCTCTTAAAAATAAGAAAAAACTGCTATTCGTCCAAGAAAACCTAACTATTTATGATTCTTAGAGTGCGGATTATAAATTGATGCTTAAAATACTTAAATGCTTCTCTGAAACATCATACAGGGATCCGGCGGTCCCAAAGGAATTTGTTATGACCCTTTTCCTACAAGAGACTACGTCAGAGCTCGAAGAGGAGCCAGAAGATGTTATTAAGGAAGAATTATTGGCCACAGTAAAATCATTTGACAATAAGTAATAAACACCTAACCTGATGAAAATTTCTCATTTACCGACTCATCAACATATCGCCTGATGCACATGATTGATTCATTAACGTAAAGAATATGCTTTAGAAGCAGTGGGGAGTGCCTCTGACAATTTGGTATTAGATAACAAAGTAAATGCGCTAGTGATGCCATCAGAGTAATAAACATTCCATATCCCAAGTCATATTTCAAAACTAAAAATAAATCTCTGATACCGCACAAGCGCTAGAATTTTTTGCGAATTTTTATAGTTTCTACACGCAAGTTCTTATTTAAATAGGACGGAACCTATACATAAAATCCTTAAAACTCAGAGTTTGGGTATTCCAAAGCCAAAATGGATTTCATGAAACATAAAAGACGATTTTTGAAATCAACTTGAAATTTTCTCATGGTACTCATGGAAACGGTAAAATCCAATTTTAGTCCCATAAAGTACCAGGGACCTTCACTGCCCAGGTAAGAAAAATAAAGTTTCAAATTACTTTATGATTGACCAAAACAATGTAACGCCACTATTAAATACACAACTGCACGTTCCACTTATTCTGTTCGGTTTTAGAGTTCTTTGTAATGAAAATGCAAATGAAAATGCCTGCATGTACTACAATCAACTGATAAATGGCTGTATAAACAACATTGACTGGCAATTAGAAACAACAAATTAATGGATTTTAACAAACTCACAAAGATACACTACACCACTCAACGAAGCGTTACATACAGCAGCAGGAGAAGAAGAGAAAATAAACATATCCACATTGTACAATATTACCCAATCCATTAATCATATTATTGTAGCAGCTCTTTTACATCATCACCACGTTCTCTGACCTCGTGAACGTACGGTAAGGTAAAGTTATAGGAGAAAAAATTCAGGAACAAACGAAAAATCATCGCCAGTAGTACAAAAGTTGGCTTCTGCTTTAATAGACAATAAACCTTAATACAAAAACAAACACAACCTCTGTAACATAAGCAGTGTGGAGGCAGTTGGGAAACAGTGTCATCGAGTCGACGAGATAGGTATCAAGCATCATAAGTGATTTGTCGTGTGATATCTTTTTTAATTGGTTTTATAGTGTATGTTGTATAGTACAGATGAGGTTTGGGCAGACACGAAATGATCTTAACGTTTTGGTTGTTATTATGACAAGGTAACAAGTAAAAATATTATAATCTGTTCTACTCGACCATTTCACATCGAACACCTCCGAAAATTTATGCAATTTATTACAATTGTTTAGTTGTATCAGTAAACGCGTCGAGATTTTTATATGACACGCCATTTGCTGGACAGCCGCACTAGTACAATATAATCTTGTGGATCTGGAATAGTGTCTGCGATTACCTTGAACATTTGTATTATAATTGAACATGCAAAAAAGCAAAGTTATTAAATCAAGGTTTATGATTATCTTTGAATATGAAAACTTCTTAAAAATTGGCTTTTCAGTTTGTATTTTTGTATACCCACTATCATATGGATATACAGGGTGTCCGCCGGGAAGGTATATTACTTTTAGTAATTCCATTGTAATCCTGGCTGTATGTGATGTGGCACCGTCTTGTTGATACCACATGTTAATCAAGCCCAAAGCATGCAGTTGTGGCATTAAAAAGTTTTCAATCATATCACGATATCGCTCCAAATTCACAGTTACCGTTACGCCGTTTTCATTTTCAAAGAAGTAAGGTCCAATGATTCCTCCTGACCAAATTGCATACCAGACTGTCACTTTTAATGGATGCAAAGGTGACTGATGAATAATTTGAGGATTTCCCATTCCCCAGAACCGACTATTCTGTTTATTCACATATCCATTCAAATGAAAACGTGCCTCGTCACTCATTATGATTTTTTCATGAAAATCGGAGTTGTCATGGGCGAGCTGTAACATCCTATTGGTATATGTATGGCGGCGTAAATGGTCTTGTGGAAGAAGCTTTTGTATCAACTGAATCTTATATGGAAACAAATGCAAATCCTTGTGCAAAATTGTGGACAAAGTTGTTCTTTGAAGACCAAGGTCCTGAGCACGGCGTCGGATTGAGGTTGATGGATTGTTTTGAAAGCTTTCCTGATCAGCAGTAATGTTTTCAACCGATCTTGCAATACGTTGTGGTCCATGATTGGGCCTATCACCTACAGACCCTTTTTCTTCGAAATCATTCACTGCACGGTAAATAGTGCGTTTTGTTGGCACGTTGTTTCTCCCAAAAATTTCACGTAACTTTCTCATTGTCACAGTAATCGATGATTGATTTTTATAAAATGTTTTAACAATTAAAACACATGCCTACTTCACAACTGCCAAATATGAACTGTCAAGACTAATGTTTACCAAAATGGCGGCAAAAAAAAGTAGTATACCTTTCCAATGGACACCCTGTACAAAGCTATTAGGCATTTGATTTAACCAACTTTTATATAAAATGGACTAATTATTCAATTGCACTTATTTTAATTTTTCTTACCGCTTGGAATGAATGCTGAAATTATTTTGGTTTTGATTTTGTTAATTACCAATACCTTAAAACGCAATGCTATAGTATGAGAAAACAACGAATTCAAAAATATAGACAAAAATAGTGAAGAAAAACTTTTTATAGAAATACAAGTTTATAAAAATGGCAGATACGCAGAAAGAAAGAGAAAGAAAGGCAGCGCAAACGAAAAGAGTGCAGGGAGAGTTTTGTTGTTTAATGTTGAAAGTTGTCTAATTAATACAAATGGCCTGAGCCTTATAGAGGAAAAGATTATTTTGTAACTGTTTTGTAGCTGTTGTTCTTGTTGTTGTTACTTATGTTGTTTTCAACTTTTACTCGTAACTTGGCAGCAATTGTTGGCCAAAAAGTTTTTCCATTTCAGAAAATCAGCAGTAAAAGCAAAAAAATTATATAAAAATCGTATTTGAGTTAGTACCAGAACTGGAAATGCACCCTACACCATGACATATATCAACAAAGAACAAAAGATAAGTAAGCTTAACTATGTGTTTAGGTATAAAATAAAATAAAATTAAAAATTTATGCATGTGTGTGTTCGATACATTGAGAAGCTCACGGTCGCAATTGTGTTCAGATACTCCCGGTACATGTCGAGGAATCGCGGAGACACGCCCAAAATCGATAAAATCTATCTATCAGCCAGAGTCATAAACTGTTGGTTGGTGCAAATAACACAATTCCTGAAGAGCTTACCTTTATTAGTTGTATTATATTTTATTTTTCATACATATGTATCATTTTGTTTATAAGTGATCATTAACATATGTACAATATGGATGAGAGTATGTCTTTATAGCGGCGGCACCAGAAGGTGCAAAGTTGAAATTTTGTACACATGTGTATAATTAGCCCATGCACCTATACGCCAAAAATGGGTGACGGTGTTATCTACCGGTCATGTCCACAGAATCCTATTAGCAATTATAATTAATAAGTAATGTATTCATGCTTGGAGGATGTAACCATATATCTGCCAAGACCACTCTTGTGGAGAATAATGTAGGTTTTGATTGAACCAATAATAATTATTAACGCCTCATTTTTTCGCAAATTCTTCTAATTTCAATAACCTTGAAATTCTATCAGTTGACAACATAGTCTACAAAAGTCCAATTGCAAGGGCATACAAATATTGTAGAAGCAGCATCGAGGTTGTTTTAGAATTTTAGAAAAGTGGTTTGCATACAAATTTGGCACATAAAGTAAATGTTTGTATATATTACATATACAAGAGGTGTGTACACTGTGTTTGTTTGAATGTAAACTAATGTTATATGCTTTGTATAAAATATTAAAATAACTTAACGAATTTTAAAGGGTTGTTCATACACAAAAAATACAGACACCCACACACTCACCTACAAATGCATAATTTTGTTGATTTCCGATTAATTATGCATTTACATTTGTATATGTGCATACACATATATAATGCATTACTCTTTTGTGTATGCGTACACATGCATGTGCAATATATTTATGAAGTGCTGAAACAACTGGAACAGCGGCACTGGTTGATCTTCCATTAAAATTGTCAGAGTACATAAAATTTATTAAATTATCTACAATGTGTTAAATATTTCATATAAACCAGAGACTTCAATGCGAACGATTTTATTGAAATAATCCATAATGTTTATTCTGATTTATAAGCCGAAAAAATAGAAAAAGGAGACCACGCCCATGCGTAATATACTGAATTAGACAATTTACCATATTTTACAATTACGAAGCATAGAAGAATTGATAATTATTGTCCTTACATCCGTCAATTGATTGAAATGTGGCACACACCTTAGCCTTAACGTACATATGTGCTGATCCTTGTCCTTTTCTTATATTCTAGTTTATATTGGCTAAACTCATCTGATCTTTTCTGATATTATGTGAATTTGTTATACCCTTCGCGTTAGTGATAAGCATATACTTAGCTTGCTATTCCTGTTACAACATGCAGAAGGAGACGTCAGAGACCATCAAGTATGTATATTGTGGATCCGTGTCAAAATCTGAGTAGATCTAGCCAATTCCGTCCTGTATGCGTGTGTGTGTTGCTGGAACTCTCACTGTGGTAAATTTTGATATATCGAGATGAAATTTATAAATTTGCGAACCAAATATCAACGGCATAGATCAATTTTTCTATAAATTCAGATGAATAGAATATTAACCAATTTTGCTCAATTGAAATAGTGAATCAAGTGCGCAAAAACTAGAGGTTATTTTATAAAATTTTTGCGCAATATCTCAAAACAGTGCCAAGAACATACGGATATACGGACATTCATATCTACATTGATTCAGTGTTTGATGCTTGCCAAGAATATAAAAACTTTGTTAGGTCTCTGACGACTCCTTGCGGATGTTTCAAATGCAATGATTAACTTAGCATACCCCTATCTTATGTGGAGAGTATAACAACAACAACAAATGCCAACATTAATTGATTGGATTTCAATGTAAACCATAATTTTTAACCACAATCATCAATTGTTTCGCTCTGTATTGCCATTTTATTACTGTCTGTTTATTATTTTTTCGTTGTTGTTGTTGTTGTTACCATTTTGTTATTGAGCTAATATTAAACAATTATTATGCCTAAATATTTGTTTATTATCATTTATGAGGTTTGCACACGATTTTTATTGCCTTGCTTTTATTGATTTTTATGTGTGTGAAAATACACATGTATCCTCTCCCGCTATGAATGAACCGTGTGGGTGTTTGTTTATATGCCTTATACCAATGATTTAATAATGTAAAGTGTTTCCAAATGATATTTGATTTTGTGGTTTCGGCTTAAATACATATTACTGACTTGCTCCTGCTTATCCATACATACGTACATATTCTGTAGGGAAACCGTTTACACTTTTTTGTATGAATTGTGGGCGCACTACAAATGAATATGATTAAAATGATGAGAGAGCATGCAATCGTTATAACAATTATACTAAACTCCATGTGAAGTCCATACAAAACGGGGGATTTGTTTAGAGCCAAATACAAAATGTTATCGTTCGAAGCCATAAAATATGTAGTCGTTCATTTAATTGAAAAATTACAATTTTACAGTGCACTCGAGAATATTTTTATACACTCCTCTCCACCTTAGTGATGGGGGTATACTAACTTTGTTTATTCCGTTTGCAACACCGAAAAGTAGGCTCAGAGATGCTACATAGTACACATGTTTTTGGTCAGTATTAAAATTTAGGCACGTCTGTTATGTGGCAGTTGTTGGAACGCGCACAGTCTTCTAAAATCTCTCACACAATCGCAAAAATAAACCTACGCAGTTGCAATTTATTGCACATATTTATAGTTAGTGCTTCCATTGATTTGCCAAAAATGGACGAGATGGAACACGGTCATCTGTGCTTGTAAGTTTGTAGTTTATACGTACACAATTGAGCGGCCACGCCCACAGTTTACATAAAGTTGTAGAGGGTACTTAAGCCAAATTTATATATTTTTCATTTTTTGTGTGTTTCTTTCTTTTCAATTTATAACCTAAACAATATCAATTAATTCTATTTTGATTTTGCGTTCTTTTGGTCTGCGCAGCACAGTAATGGTAAACTTAGTTAGGGAAGTTTGTGCATAACATATTTTACACAAATTATACGTGTATGACTCTGCTATTTAAAAACACGAATTATTATAGCACAACGGTACGCATGGTTTCAATAAAATTTTCGGGGGATACCTTCACCGAAACCATTCTAAATATTTGCATGAATGACTGATATTAGTATTTTAGTACTTATGTATGTACAGATATGTTTGCTTATTCTAATGGATAAATGAATTCGATTAAAACAAGTGCTGGTAACAGAAATTCAAAGTGATAACAAAATTGTGTACATTTACTTATATGTTACGTACGATATGATATGTATTTAACGTATTGCTCTACATACTACATATTATGTAAATATACCTTTGTATACCCTCTGCATAAGATGAGGGGTATACTAAATGTGTCATAACATTTGCAACACCTACAACGGAGCATCAGAGACCCCACGAAGTGTATATATTCTTGATCAGCATAAAAAACTGAGTTGATCTAGATACATGTGTGGTGCACGCATTTAAAATTGATTAGGATCCACTCCCACAATTGGCCAAAATTTATTTAACTGTCACAAAAATTGAGCTATTAAGTTTTTTGATTTTTAATTTAGTATGCATATGTATAATTATCCCATTCATACATGTTCCCAAAATGAGCGTGATCAGAAAACAGACAAGCTCGTAGTTCACAAAACGCCATATTCAGCTCATAAAAACTCAACTTGCAAACTGATACGTAATACATACTCTATTAGGGGGCGTTATCGTCTACCAGCCACGCCCACCTAATTGTATGTAAATGTGGAGAGTATTTAAGATTTTGCGCGAACCAAATTTAGTTTTCTTGCTTATTTTTTTAGGTTGAAAATTGGATGAACTAAAAACGAAAGATTTATTAAATTACCATGCAACCTAAAGAACTCGTTATTGAAAATTTCTATCTGGATTCATAAATATTTATATGTATGATTTGTTTACGATAACAAAAGTTAAGATACGAAATGACACATATTAGAATAAATAAAAAAAAAAATGTACAAACAAACATAAACACGATTAAGTTCATTAAGAATATCGAATTTAAATGAGTAGTAGAACAGCAACAGTATCTACAATAGTTTTACAAACATCCCACACAACATACAAAATGGAAACATTGAACACGTATGCGTCTGACAATGGCACAATGCGTTTACGTGCATGAATATAAACGTAGAAGAGAAATCTATTCATTCGTTCACAAGCATTGTCTGCACTAACGACTGCGTTATTAAAATGTAAAATATATAATTGTGGCACAACAAGAAGTATTGTAACACCTCCTTCATACGCATGAAAGCATGCTAAATATTATGCCACAAACAAAACAACAATGTGATGATAGACAATCAAATTGTTATTTGAGTAAGAAACTAACAACTTCCGTTCGTAGTGGGTGCTTTAATCATTTATATATATGGATGAGCATATATTTGTTTACTTAAGTGAATGGGGCCATAATCAATTGTCACACCAAATGAATGATATTATGCTCAGCTAAATACGACCTTCCTAAATACCCTACTTTAATATTTAAAATATTTAATGCTGTTTTAAGGGATACATATATGTATGTATATAATCACTAAGATGGAGAGTATAATATATATATATATATATTTGTGCCAATTTTAAACACTGTGTATGTGTTTATGTGCTAATTGTATACCCTAATGATATACCGAGTTTGGCATTCCGTTGCCAACCCCTGAAAAAGATAGCAAATACAAAGTATACATTTTTTGATCGGTATCGAATTATGATATAGATATGTCCGTCTGTGCATCCATGCGTCTGTTGTAAATTTGAGATGATGAGCTGAAATTGTTTATAATTATTTCTAGAATCATTGGATATTTAGGATTTGGCTTAAGCGAAATCTAGAGTTCTAGTGTAGGAGCTTTATTTTTTACGTACAATAATACGTAGATCACATTTTAGCTTAATTGCTTTACACGATACGTTTTCGCAACATAAAATACGTTTTAATTATTTAGAGTTATATCGCAATGACATGCGTGCTCAATATGACCTATTAAGAAACGAACTGCGCCAGCAAAATTTCAGCTCAACGTCTCAATTTCTGCGACGCAAGCATGTCAACAACACAAGAAGGGACAAACCGACATAGATAGGATGACGTCGACTTAGACGTACATCAAGAACAGATATGAAAAAATATTACAATTGCTAAAAATGGGCGCTTTCGTATAATATGTCCATAATTTACAGAAAATCGTACTCAGCGTAAGACTCGACCTGCAAGCTGATACTTAATACAGACCCTATTACAAGGCTTAATCACAAGCACCGTTTGTATGGATTTTTTTTTACTTGTTGCTGAGTTTTATATATTTTTATTTTATAAAAAAAATTAGAAATATTATTTTGATTTGAGCTGATGTTGTTGTGGTTTTTTTGCATGGTTTTCAAGTTGACACATGTTGCGGTAAATGTTGGTGTGTTTTGGGCATCTGTTTTCTACAGAATACGATTCGTGTTTTTATTTACAAAAGCGTAAGCATGGTCAGGACATTATCTGAATGCCTTACCCATACAATTATGTAGCAAATAAAAAGCTCTACTCGCTTCCAGACAGTACACAGTACATATTTGCTATCCTGTTACAGTTTTATACCAATACCTATAGGAATAGACTTTTTCAACACATTTCGCATGATGTGTCACTTGTAGTTTTTATTTAAGAAGGAGTCATGTGGCTTTACCACAAAATTGTTACAACAATGTTCTGTGAATATAAAACTTCACATATGAATATAAAACAGAGTTGTTCAGAAGCATATTTAGTGCAAACAACATTTAATGAAAATTATATTCTCTCAACCGAGTAAAGACTCGTAATATAATTTTGAAAAAAAAAAAAAATTAGGAGACACGGCCATACAATCACCAAAAATATACTTATCTGCCACAAAAATTGACCTTTAAGTTGGAATTTGGTTCATACATTTATCATAGTCCATTCTATCGATGTGCTAGAAATGGATAACATACACACCCACAATTTACAAAAAACCGGACTTAGCATAAAATATACTATAAGAGGGCGTAATCATGTACCAACCATGCTCACCCTTTATACGCAAATGTGGAGGGTATTTAAGATTTCATATATCTTTTAATTTTCGAAATGTCCTACCTCGAATAGAAAAATAATATTTTTCCTCAAAATCAAATTTTTAAACATTCGTAGGAGAAGAACTGATTTCATATGTATACCCTTAAGAATAACTTAAATCAGTTCTAAAATCCAAGACCCTTTGCCTTATGTTGTACTCGTCCATAAAAGTTTATATATAAAAATTTACGATACAATTTAATAATTTAGTTGGTTTTAAAACTTTTACGAAAATGTTCACCAGTATAGCTATGTTTGCGAATGAATTGCAAGTGCTACATTTAGAGAAATAAACATCTAAGCAGAGCAAATCGAAAACACCCACCCACATTTTACCCCGAATAGAGCACCACCCAAAAAGGAAAAAATTAAAATTTTTTTTTAATTAATAATTTTCCCACATAGGGAAAAGTGTTGAAAACATCAGATTTGTTAATTGGGCGACGTATCTACGCATCCATAACACAGAAGTTATGGTTCAGGAGTAATACGAAATTGATTTTCAAGTAGAGTTTAAGGACCTCAGAAAAGGCGCGATCAATTCAAAATTTCACGATATTTCCATTTATGCGGCCGTGAAAGTTGCAACGAAATTCATGTAGACTCGAAAGGGCTAAATCGACTTATAACTCGAAGCTGAGCAAGAATATATTTACTTTTCATGGTGGAGGTCGTCCTCTTTTCATACTTATAAATGTTTGAACAAAACCAATATACCCCATAATCATAATATATGGTAAGTATAAAAATGTCAAAATTCTTCGTATTCGTAATTTTACATTTATTAGTTCGTGTTAATATTCAAATTTCGGGTCAAATTCACGATAAAATTGATGCCCAAAATAATATAATTGGCAATGATGAGTTGCAAGATAACAATGGTTATATATATTTAATAACGGGTGGTTACCGTGAGACCACACATATTCTAGCCAAATATGTGGTTTCCATCCGTTATCTCAGACTAAAACGAAAAAAGTTTGGTGAAAATCATATATGTGGTGGATCTATAATAGCGGAGAGTTTGGTATTAACGGCAGCTCATTGTGTATATATACCGTAAACTTCAACAAAAAAAGTGTTAAACTATAAATCGTTTGGTAATTTTAATATTTTTTATGCAATTGCAGAAAGAGAGGACCTATGGCAAATACAGACCTTGAAGTGGTAGCTGGGACTCCACAACGTCTGAGGCACACTTTAAAATCCCAGGTGCGAGGTGTTGAGGAACTTGTTGTCCATCGTAAATATGTTAGTTTCTCACATCGCTTCGATATCGGTTTAATTAAATTGGTTAAACCATTCAAATTGAATAAGGACTATGTAACGATTATACCGTTGCCTGATAATAATGCCAAGGCCGGCGAGTTGTGCACCGTTCTAGGTTGGGGACGTATGTATGAGGTTGGTCCACATGATTTGATCGATTTAGGCAGGAGTTAGTTAAATAATTTTGTGTGCTATATAATCTAGAATGGTCCCTCACCGAATGAAATTTTATATAGTAACATTTCAATCTTATCACATATCGAATGCCGACGAAGATTGGCTGTTTTTAGTCCTGGCAATATATGTGCCGCAGATAAGAAGGATATGGAAAAGGGAGCCTGCAAAGGTGATTCCGGCAGTCCTTTGATTTGTAATGGTATAATAAAATTAGTTATAAATATCTAATGCATGCAGAGTGAGAATTAATTGCCAATAAATTGCAGGTGTTGTAACCGGTCTTGTTTCGTATGGATTTGGTTGTGATACCAAAACTCCGGATGTCTATACTGACGTATATTTTTTCAGAGGATGGATTTCCCAAAATAAAGCTCATTCATTCATAATATCACCTCCTCTTATTCGTTTTGTGTGTACTCTATATACATATTATTATTATAATTATATCTGACATTTATTTTCTGTTCAAATACATATATTATCGTGTACAATGGAAGGAAATAAAAAGGCTATATTAGGTGTGCATCAAATCTAGGGTACTCACCTTTATTAACCTCTTCAAATAATATCTCAAATTTATTTCGACAAATATGCCATTTTGAGCGTGGAAATGTCAATACCACTCCCAGAGAAACTGTTATTTACAGTAAAACGTAAACACTATGTGCGCGTATGTTAACCGATCACTTCCATTTTCAGTTTGTTTTTGACATAAAGGAGGGATACCCACTCTAAATTTCAGATCTATTTAGGGTTACTTATGCCACTAACACACTGACACCTATAATATGTCCAATATAGACGATTGTGGAATATTGTTTAAGTTTGTAGGTAGTTTTCGTTAATTTTCTGGTACCATTTTATTTTTGTATACCTAATGATTTGTATTTCAGGTCTACATAATGCCACAATTAGTTTAGTAATATTCAGTAAACAAGAGGTATTGCCATAAGAGTCTCCTCGTGAAATATCATTAAATGGGAGAGGGTTCTAAAATTAATCGATTCGGGTCATAATTTGGCATAGCCAATTAGCTATTAGCTAATTATCTAAATAATCGTTTTCTAGATGCATGATTTATGATGATATATGTTGCAGTCTCACATTATCTGCAAATAAAATTCAAACGGCGGCCCACTATTTCTGTAATTAATTAAGAACTTCTTCCTTACGAATTATCTGTTATGTTACTTTTCATTTGTATGAACAGTAATAATTACAGAAGCAGAAAATTTTTTGGTGGTGATAGGATCGGGGCATTGTTTAAAAAAAATAAGTTCAAAAAAGCGCATCTAGGTATTCAACCAAATAATACACGACAATTTCGATGACATTTATGATCAACTATTGATGTAGTTGTACTAATATTAAAAGAGGAAATAAGATTAGATAATAAACCAGCTGCCGCAGGTTATAAAGTTCTATTATAATGGAAGTCTTTATACGTCAAAAAATCGCAATTCTTAATATATTTTGGCAAAACTTCCAAATGTGGACCGGATCGGACCATTTTTATAACCCCTTCCCATATAATGATATTTCACGAAGGGACAATATACAATACCGACATGGCAATACCTCGCGTTTACTGACACAACTAAACTAATTGTAGCATAATTTGTGGAGGTAAGCAAGATCGTGCTTGACCAACCATAAAATTTTCACTTATTTTTTTTGGAATGTCTTGTTTTAGATAAGATAAGATAGTTGGTGGGGTTTCGTTCAGTTATGGCTATGCTCGGCCAAATAAAATTGGTGTATACATCTACGCATATGACTATATGGCTTGGATTAAGTTAAATCTTTCTACGCAGGGCTCGCTTTATTTCAATTGTAACAAATTTATATGTATATTTACTGTTAATTGTAGCATATTTATAGAAATATTTTTCCAACATATAATTATCATAATTATTTATTAATAATATTAAAGACAATAACAAGATAACACCAATAGTTTAAGTAGTGTTGGTGACGTTTATTTTCAGCGATCCATTTGAATAATTTGAACATTTTCAAGAAACGTATTGGTTGAAGAACAGAAACGCAACTATCGGAATATTGCACAATACCGACTAGTGTCTCTGCCGTAATTTACACGGAGAAAAAATAAAAATGTTATATTGATTACAATTATAAAGCAAGAGCACGTAATTATTATTAATTTTTTAAAGCATTCTTTTTGTTTCAGTGCCTGCGTCATTTGCTGGCTTGTGACTATTTCTATTCATCAAACCCTCTAATTTGAGTCCCATATCATTCGATTACAAAGAAATTAGTAATTTTTTTTGGCCGTTGTGTAGAATATGCTACATTTTTACGTATACTACCAGAGCTAAATTTGGATTTGGTAATATTTTACGTAGCTTATGGCACTACACTACTCGTCATATGATGTCCACACCGCATAGATTGCGGGGAAAATGGTAATTTCCTTTTTTTGGGGCAAACATTTTTAAACTAAAATTTTAACTTGTCTGTGATTTTTACCTAAAGGAAAATATATGGACAGATGAACAGACGTAGCAGGGTCGATTTAATATTCGATATATCATATATAAATTTGCAAGGCGTAACATTGGGGTGGTGTGAATAAAAACTAATAAAGTAATATGTAAAAATTACCATTATATATTGCTGATCCACCCTTATCTCCTAAACAAAGGTCTCCCGCATCTGTTTGCATTTCCGTTGCACAAGCCTCATTTCCACCTAAATTCGTATGAACATTTTTGCATAACTCTCCATCCATTACAAAAATGTCGGCATACACCATTCTTCCCGGCTTTGGTCCATGCTTTAGTACAAAGCAAAGATGAGGGTAGAATTTTTTTTATATATAATAATTGCTGTACCTTGTAATAGCGACCCCAGCCCACTAAATGAAGTTCCATACCCTGATGCAAATCCGTGGTGGGTAATGGTATAATAGCCGCCGTTTGACTATTTAGATGTATTTTTCGGTATAGTTTCAGTAAGCCCACATTCCAGTTCCACTTATGTTCCCCGTATTTGGGATGTACGATTACATTCTTGACCAGTAAGCGCTCTGTATTTTTTGTGTACACTAAACGATTAGGCGAACCTACCACCACTGATAATTCGGTGTGAGATATAATTGTATCATATCTACAATTAAGTGATTCAATAAATTTTGTCCTCTTGAGTAAGTTGTTTATTAATTATACTCTTTCAAACATAGGGCGGAGGTTAGTATTATTTTAGAGGCAATTATGCAGCCGCCACATAAATGATCGTCTCCAAATATGAAATTGTACGTTCTTCTGCGTACCGAAACAACGTACTTCTCCAATTTTGGCAATTCGGAAATGTAATAGGACATAACCCTATACTTTTCGTCGTCTTTGTGTTCATGTTTTAATGATACCAAGCCGTCATTATTAGTATCAGTGCAATATATAAACAAATTTCTTAATAATAAAATTGATAGAAAAATTGTGAGTAATGCTGTCGACATTTCTATTGTGACAATAAATGTGAAGTAAAAATATCTTATAATTCGTGAAAAGCTATGTGAGGCTCAAGGTAAATCTGGAATACCCTACGTCTACTCATAAACTGTGCGTACGACCTCAAGGGCTTATTTCTGCACCAAAGATGTATGTAATGAAATGTGTGCAATTTTTTACGGTCATGAATGCAATAATACACGTATAATGTAAAGAAGGAAGACTTAAAAAGGGACTTTTGTGGCAATGCTCTTCATTCCATTGTTAAAAGAAACCGGATGCACTATTACGCTTAATGTACCTGTACGCATCATAACGAAGAGGGTAAATTCCATTTGTCAGGAAGTGTGCAACATGCAAAGAGAAAGTTGCTTTGCTGCGCAAGGACAGTACAGCTGGCCTTCTGTTTGCCTTACCGTTAAAGAAAGCAAAAATGAGTTATACGGTTTGAATAAAATAAAGAAGAATCAAATTGAAATTAAAATTTAATCTCCTGGTCGTAAAAATTAAGATATTGATTCCAGTATAACAGTGCAATATAACAAAACTGAAGAAGTATACCCACGACCGGGTGGTGAATGTGAGAATTTAAAAAGTTTATAAAAGACCAAACCTTATTATCATAAAATATCTATCTGTTCAAGTATCGTACACGTTTATATTACGAACAAAGGCCGGAATCAATTTGCAATTTACATTTATAAACCAACTGGTGTATAAAGCTTTGTTTGTAAGGTTGGGTGCTTTACATAACACGGACGAATATATAGTACATTCTCTAATCTTTTTGGTATAATTATACATAAAATATTGCAACTCCTATGAAAGCAAAAGCAACTATAACACATAATATTGTACATGTGAGCATAAATTTCATACAGGGAGTCGGTTACCTTAAACGATAACAATCCATCTCTTACGTAATACCGTATCGCTAAGCTTGAAGGCGGTGAAATGACTTCTAGGCTTTAAGATTTACGATGACAGCCAAGTTTAAATAAGTGAGTGGTTCTTTAAACCGGCACTTTACTCTGGTGTGCCTGATTTGTGTGAATGTTAATTTTGCATGGAGAGAATTAAAAGAAAAGGCATTAAAACACAGTTCACAGTAAATAACATACAAAACATAAGATCTTTTAAAGTTTGCAATATTGTATAAGTGTTAGTGCAAAAGTATCTGTCTACATACTTTACTTTACCCCATTCTATAGGCTTTTGCTAACAATCCACTTAGAATTACCACAATAATGAATTGTTTGTGAAGGCTTGTTTTCTTCTGAAATTTGCTAGTGAAAAAACTATTTAGTTTTTGTTATTTTATTGTAACAAATGTATGATCTCTTTCGTAGAACATTAGCAACATTAGAAGAAGAGAAGAAGAACATAAAAACAACATATTTAGTTTCATATTTTTTTGGAAACAATCTGTTCCAGGTTGTGTGCTTTTCAGTATGACAATTCCAACCGCTTTCCTACGCTCTATGCCTCCTATCTTCTCACCTTTTTGTCCTACTTCGACTAAAGGACAAAACAACAGCTGAAATATTATGCACTGGGGCAAGTTACAAGTTTCAATTTAGAGTAAAATTTATTATAACCATTAAGTAAATGGATTTTTGAAAACTTGTTGGCATCTTGGTGTCTATCTTTGCTACGTTGTGGGTGGAAAAACTTGGAGCGAGAAGGGGACGACATATTATGGCCTATCTACTGAACTAACTGTAGTGCGACAGTAAGGCAAAAAGAATGCAACAAATTCATAGAGAATATACATTTTATACATTTCATATTTAAACAAGCTACATTGGGTGCAATTGGGTTCCCCTATGGAAATACTATATGTATCGAATCTGCTTTTTTGTAAATTCATCATACGCATCAGCATCAAACTCTGAATATACCGATCTAGATAGTAAACGGTCATAGATTTTAATTCAAAAAGGTCTATCTATCAGCCATGTAACGAGATATTTACCTATGCGCCGGTGAAACCGTCGGCTCAGGGTATTTCGTCTATTTATTTATACTAAGAACACTCGATTATGTATTCGTTTATCTTATATAAAGTCTTAGCTTTATTTCATTAATATAAAATTACCTAACACTCTAGTTGAACGGGGGTAACTCCACGCTGAATTTTTTTCGCACACCAGGCTTTACGCCCTGTGGACAAAGTCCAAGATCTCACTTACGTGTTACGGCCAGGATTACTCCCTGCGCATTTACACCCTGCGTTTGTACGACGAACTTAGGAACACTATGTGAACATTAAGTACAATTCTATGAATTTAAATCTTGCCTAAGATAACACTTTTCGTTTTAATTATTTGACTCAGGAAACCGTGTATACACCAAGTACACTTTCACGAACTATGATGGCATTCTGCAGCACTAGGGAGATTTATCTAAAGATGTTCACTCGTTGAGGGTGAACAACCAAAGGGAGCGACCCGTTATCGATCACTCTCGACAAAGCCTCGGTTTAGTAAAGTTTATTGGAATATCGTGGAAATATTCCAAAACGCTTAATGACGTGGGGGTGAGTGGAGTTACCAGCGAAGCTTAAAACTAATAACAAATGTTTTTTTATCCTATTGACAATGTTTCATACATTCTTCATACATATGCAAAAGGTACATGTTATCATTAACTATTCTATGCTTATGAGATCTAAGTGGGTGAGAGGAAAATGAGTGTGTAAACACAGCACATAAATTAGGCTACAAAGTTGAAATTTGGTACACATAGTTATAATTCACTTTTAAGGACGTAACACACCACACCACACCCAGAGCTTATATAAAGATGGAAATGGTATTTAAGCTAAATGCATTTTTATACCCTCATCATAATAATTTGTAAATACCACAGCCGTCAGTGCGTCTGTGTATCTGTAACGTTTTTTCTTTCTAACAACTCTTCCGGTCGAAAGTATTGTGATATCGAGCAGAAATTGGGTAAAAATAATCTGCGCTGGTATTTACAGTTTGGTATTGCAAATTGATCCAAGGACGGTCTAATTATTCAATTAAGTCTGTTTATTTCAATTCCAGTTAAGCAAATTTCGACTTTGAAAAACGTTACATAATCTTTGTTATACACATGTTAACGGTACATGAATGAAGAATATTGAACCAGCCATTCGGAAGATATGTATATGAAAGAGAAGATGAAATTATTTATTGGAATAATTTCACAATGCACGATTAATGTTGCTTCTGTCCAAATTTGTATACTTTTTTTTTTAAATTTCGCATTAATACTGAACTATTAAGCTGATTGTTCTGATGTTTCACATATCATTGATACTAGTACCCTTTATATTTAAAGGGTTTTAAATTCTACTTGAAAGTTAATTTCGTATTACTCGTGAACCAAAACGCCTGTACACATGAAATTTCGTACAAATAGGTACCTTCGTATTGAAAATGGATTAAATGGGTCCATGGATATTCCTGCAATACTACGAAATTGTATTGTTTATGCTTCCCTGCAGACAAACTATAAGAAATACGAAACTAACATTTTGCTAAAATATTACAGAACACTTTTTTATATATTTGGAAAATTCATCTAAAATGAACTTATAGATTTTAATATGTTTTAGAGATTTATTTAGAATATTTGACGTAGGAAGATCTGAAATTTAGAATGAGCATAACTCCTTCACAACATGAAAATGGACGTGATCGTACACACGCAGTGGTTAAAAATTTTAATTGCATTTTATTTGCGTTCTTATGATCGTGTTCACAAATCTGGCAAATCATTGTCTTTAATCGGTAATTTGGGATGCGTAGATACGACGCCCGAAATGGGCGTGCCCATTTAACAAATCTGATGTTTTAAGCACTTTTTTACGTATAAAATTAATTTATAAAAATGTGTAATATTAGCTTAAATATCTATGTGTCTAACCACGATGTAATTTTTGCGAATTATTTGTGTGTAAAAATTAAAATTTTCCAAGTTATTGGATAAGAATTTCCTGTTGTGTGTCCAATCATTAAATATATTGTATGTAAATGGGTTCTGTATTTTTTTATTATTTGAAGAAGTACTCTAGGGGTGTTCTATTTTGTGGGTAATGATGGGAGATATTCTAGATTCGGCATACTCTTAATGCAGCCCTTCTTGCTTCTTTTCATTTGTTTCAATTAAATTTATTACAAAATTTTTATTGCAGCAATGCGATTAGGGTTAACAGCTACAATTCATTAACCAGAATAAACTACTCTACTAAACTACTGAAAATATCGAAATCACTAAAAAATGTTTAAAGAAGTAAACGAGCTGTGTACGCTTTATGTTTGTTTATGATTGCTGGTGTCTGGACTGCTGGCCTGTAGTTTTTTGCATATTTTTGTTGATGGTTTTTACAGAATTTATAATTTTCACAAGCACGAATACAAGTGCATCTGGGGGTTAGTGAAGCTATGTCTAGAAAGCATATAACCACCAGTGACAGCAACTCTTGAGATTACCAACACCAACAACATGAGCTCTCTCTCTCTCAATCTCTTTCCCTCTCGCTTCGAACAACACAATCAAGCAACACAAACATTTTGACATTTACTATTAAAACCATAAATGTCATACTAGTTAAATGGTAAGGCAAGCTATATGGTCTCCGCTTATGGTTATGGTCAAGTTTAAATACCTTTAGACAGGTTAAAGGCTAAAAGTCAAAAGACGGTAAACACGCACACAAAAGCGCACAGCTAATGTATGTATGTATGTATGTCGATAACAATGTGTAGTTGTGCATGTGTCATATAAACTTTAGAATGGCCTAGAGTGCGTACACAAAACAGCAAATGTTTAGATGTTTAGTTGGTAATACAGCTATAACGTTAGAAATTTATCTCATTTAGGAAACTTATGTCATTTTAGTAAAGTGTTATAATGGCAGAAAGAAAGTACACCCACCTAAATATTAGATATTTCCCAAAAAGTCACCATTAGAACGGGTCGATTTCAATTTCTTCTTTAATTTTTATACCCTTCACCGGGAGTGTTTGCCATTCCAAAAGGTGACTTCAGACACCCCACCAAGTATATATGTGTTTGATTATATTCTTGAATACATTATGTGTAGTTTATGCGAACAGATTCCTTTTTACAGTCACGGTGACTAAGCGCTTGCGTTTCCAAAAATAGAGCTACAAAGTTAAACTTTGTACGCATATTTATAGCATTTATGTTATCACATAATAAACACGCCAGTTGTAAATATACCACGCCCACTGTTAAAGTGTAAATGGGGAGAGTGCCAAAGATTAAGACCAAGTCTTGTTAGCTACTTGTTAATCTTACGTCTAATCCCGGTTCACTAGTTCACTATTATGAAGTACATTTACTCTGGACATTATATCGCTGGTTGATACTCTTAAATAAAAGGAACAATATTGAATTGAGGATGGCAAAGTAAAAAATACTTCCCTTTAAGATGGATCAAACCAGAATATGTTAAATATGGATAAATATGACTCTTTATGTGGGTGGTATGTATGTTAAAAGGTAGTCATTTGAATATTTGCAATACGAGTTCAGCGCATGGGTTCCTCTTAATTACCTTATGCAAAAAGACACTTTAACCTTATTCTTAATTTGAGTTTGGGTTTATTGGTCTTATTTGCAAATAACATTTAAAAACTTTCATATCCTTTCTAAGCAATTTACATAATAATAATGTTTGGGGAAGTTTCATCTCAGTTTTACAGCTTAAGTTAATGACATTTAAGTTATAAATTTAACTCGTGGTTATTCGGGTTACTATTTCAGTTTTGTCTAGTCCTATTAAGTTTTATTGGAAAATTAAAAAAAATAAAATAAATAATTAGTTTAGATTTTTGTATTTTCATCTGATGCTCTTGTCAAAGGGATTACAATGAAAACGACATTCTTCTTTTTTATGGCAATAATACCAATTGCCATAAAGGTGGAAATGATAAAAGCACTTGCATAGTTTTTGTTACGTTTGTTTTATCGCTTGTATAGAAATTAATAATTCTTCAATATTGGATGTCTCACTGAGCTCATCCTGTTTCACTCCTTCCCAACGTATTCCATTTGAAAGGTTATTCACGTGAGATCCTTATCATAGAACCTGTGGTTTCAATTCTAGCAGATAAAATGACAAATAAAACTAGTAAGAAAACTAAATTTGACAAATCTTAAATATCCTCATGTAAAATATGCATTATACTTGCAAGTCTAGTTCTATGGTGCCTAAATTTCAAGTTTATAGGCCATTTCATGTGGCAGATAAATACACAATCGATCAAAATTGTTGGCGTGGCTCTTGAACGATTTTGCCAATTTTAAATAGCAATCTGCGAGCCCGTACAAAATTTTACCTCAATAAACAACAACTCAAACTTTACGACCGTGAGAACGCCAATAATAGACGGACACACGGATATACGGACGTACACGTCTAAAGAGACTCAGTTTTTGATGCTTATCAGAATATATATACTTTGTAAGGCCTCTGACGCCTCCTCCTGGGTGTTGCAAATGGAAGAACAAACCTTTAAACCTTTAAATGAGAAAGCTGAACCTAACCCTCGAAAATTGGTCTTTCGTAGAAACACTTTAAATCCCGTAAAGATTTCATTAACATCAATGTCTCATCTTTAAATGCATACAAATGTGTCAAATGGTAAAACGTGGATGATATTTAAAGGTGGATGAAGCAAAAAATTGGTTTGTACTCCACTGTCAATTTAAAAGCCCCACATTTATAGAAAACCGGTATACACACAGTACATATGTAAAGTATGTTTATACAATAAAATGCTTAATTTATCAACACTTTTTAACACACATTTCAAACAACAATATTATTTTTTTGTTGATGATGGCGATAACCATGATAATATCTCACGGCAACGCCATTATACGATGTGACATTTAGCACAATTACACAAAACCAAGTGAATGGAAAGCATATGTGGGGAGTTTCGATTTATACTTGTACGTATATGCCGGGCTATAAATATACATTTTCGTATATGTACATTCAATTATAATAATTATAAAAAAGTCAGCCGCGAAATGTTTTGTGAGGTAAATAAAGTGCAAACACAATTTATCATCAAGGTTAAAAAAGTTAATGTTATTGAGTTATAAAAAAACATCACCAATAACAACAAAAACAACAAAAAAAAATACGAAAGTAGCAGTAGTGATAAAATATAAAACTCAGAAAAAAACAATTGTTGGCTTAAGTCACATAAAGGGCATCCTTCACGTTTTAGGTAGTGCACGTAGCAAGTCTACTATTCTGTCTTTTTATCCCAAAAATGCAACTTACTTTGCAAGTTGGTTTATATGCTATATGAAGAACGTCGTGGATTGTGTGCATGTCCAGCTTGTTGATAATAATAGGTAGACACAAAAATACGTAAAAACGAAAGAGTATAGAGCACCTAACATGGACGAGCGCGTACAGTCCTGGGATGCACCTGTTCAGTCTAAAAATCTCAAGCAATTAATGTTACCTAATGTTACCTAATGTTAGATCAATGGATATAGTATTGTTAAATATTTATTTTTAATGTGTGGATGCACGAACAGCTTTGCTCCGATAGATTTTATTTAATAACATTAATAACTTTTGTTCGACCCACTAAGTTTTTGTATATATTTATGTGTTTTATATTAAGCTCAACGTCACAAGACCTTTAATTAATAATTTATACACATTGTGTCCCCTTCTGGATGTTTTAAATAGATAGAAAAATCATTACAAGTTCAAACGCCTTTAAACGAATTATACGCTACCCAAAATATATACAATTTGTGAATATTATGGGCACGTTTATAAGGTATATCGAGGATCGATTCATACATTGAAGCTGACCAATATATTCTTGATACTTTGTTGTATCTCAAAAGCATCCGTCTGGGTGTTGCAAACAAAATGACAAACTTGATAAATTTTCATCTTACATGGTGGGTACTACGATATTGAAACGATAATTTATCTAGCTTTAGCTAAAATCGTTAAGGATGGCGCTATAAAATTGTACCGACCCCTATTCCTGTTCGATTCACTTTTCACTATATTTCGTATTCCTATGTTATGTTTTATTTAACTTCTTGCTTTATTTATTCTGCATAATAAAAATTCTGCATTATGTGAAAAACGTGAAAAACTCTCTCAAACTCGAGCGTTTTGTTAATGAAGTTGTTTATATTTTCAGAATGGCGCGGACATTGGTCACATTAAATATTTAAATCATTACCCTTCACACTATCAATTATTTATATTACACGTGTATATGTGCATACCTATGTGTATACGAATATATACGCAAATGCATGTATGACCGACTTGTTGGTATTAAAATGCGCAGCAAGTGGCCAAGCCACGATCATTAACTACTGCTTGGTCACATTTATTTTTATATCCTCCATACATTATGATGGCGATATAATAAGTGTGGCATTCCGTGTGGAACACCCAGAAGGAGGCGTCAGAGACACTACAAAAACTGAGTCGATCTGTTTTTGTCCGTCTATTCTTGACACTCTCAGAGTTGCAAATTGTGAGGACGTAATCATGTACCTGTCGCGCCTGCCATGTTTCTGCAGAGTATGTATTTGTGGAGGGTACATAAAAGTTGGCCTAATCCAAATTGAGTCTTCTTTCTTGTTGTAAATTTATTTACACCATACATACTTGTGCTGTTGCAATTGTACACAAACATAGGTAAATAAAAGTCCGTTATTGTATATTTTGTCATCCACAATACCATGAATTGCCAGCTTTGGGAGAAAACGTTCTAGTATGTGTACTTATATAGTGATTTAAAAAAATCACTGCTCAATATAAACATTATAGAATCGGATGTGGTGAACTGGCAACGATGACGCCAATTAATTACGTAAGAACATGTAGCCGGTCAGCATTAAAACTGAGAGTACATTGTAGAGCTCAACGCGTAATCTGTACTTCTTAATATAATTAAGTCCTACACGATTATATTAAGTTTGCTTTTGCGTTTGTATGAAATTCGAAATAAAAGGGGAAGTTAGAAAAGTGATGAGTACCACATAAAAATCCACTTCAATACAAACATTCTGTTTTTCCTTTTTACTTTGATTTTAGAGTGAATTTTTAAATTATTTTTTTTTTCAAAATCATGTGGTCGTATGACAATATCTTATTATTGTCTTTCAATACAATTCTATGTTTGAGTCATCAAAAGGAATTAATTGCGCTGCAAAATGTTAATCTGACATGGAAACAAAATTCGAACAAAAGTGGGACTTATCGAGTTGTTGTCGCTGACGGTTATCGACCCCATACGCATTCGTTGGCTAAATATGTGGTATCGATTAGAACAAATGAATATATCAATTATTTTGGAGATAATCACATCTGCGGAGGTGCTATAGTGGCCGTTAATCTTATTTTAACAGCGAGTCATTGCTTCGGTAAGTCTAAATAATCTAATACGCGCTACCTGTATGCAATATCCATCACCCTGAAATTGTCTACCACAAGAAGACAGTTTTTTCTGTCTGTCTGTCTTATTTTTAATTTAGTATCTTCGGGGGATTTTCGTGCTTCGGCGGTGGTTATTTAATATGTGGTCTAAATCAAACATAGCCTTATATGTTAACTTGTTTCTATATTGCTTGCTTTAGTTAAAGATTATGTAGCTGAGGATTTAAGTGTTATAGCAAGCACTCCCAAACGTTATGTAGAAACGAATGATACAGAACGCATTGGTGTTGCGGAGATTATTAAATATACGTGTGACGCAAAGGAAACGTGTGACTTAACTATGCTTAGATTACAAAATAATATAACATTGAATGGAGTAACAGCAGCTGTTATTCGGTTACCTACCAGCGGACCAAAAGTTGGCACCGTGTGTACGATGTTGGGTTGGGGTAGTCTTTATTATGTAAGCTTTTTTTATTTACCTCTTTCTTCAGCAACATTAATAAAGTGACGTTTGTATAATCATCTAAATGTTAGCTTCTCAAATCGTTTTTTAGTTAGGTCCTGAGGCTAACGATTTAGTCTATGTGGATTTAATTGTAATGAGAAATCAATGGTGTGAGGAGACTCTTTACAAAGTGTTTGGATTTCAACATTCATTTTGTGCCGCTGACCCCGATAATATGGAAAAGAGTGCTTGTCATGGTGATTCAGGTGGACCCTTAATATGCAATGGTGAGTTTTTCAAGGTAATGACCTTGAATAGGTGAAGTTTAAATCGATAACTTCTGGATCGAAAACAAGCTTACTAGTCGTAATGACCCGATGACCTCTTCATAATAATAATAGATCACCTGGGCGATTTAAATTTTGTCCACTTTCATTTTTAGACGAGCTTACTGGACTTGTATCGTTCGGTTCAAAACAATGCGACTCTAATTATGGTGCTACGGTTTTTATTGACGTTTATGATTTTTTGGATTTCATCAAAGAAAACATCTCTTCTAAACGCTGCCACGTGTACAATGTATATCTAGCAGTGGCGTTATTAATATTATTGTAGTACACTTTGGTGAATTGAAATCATAATAAAAATATGCTTACAAAAGAACAAGTAAGACTACTATAAACTAAATTCGGCTTAGGCCAAATTTTAAATACCTTCCACATATACATGCAGTTGGTGGAAGCAAACGCATTATAACGCCTTTTAATTTCGTAATAACTTGCAAGATGAGTTGTAAGCTGTTAGATTGTCAAAAAATTCGTAGTCTTCTACAGCTTTTTGCGCCTGCTATACATATTTTCAGAATGACAAAACTGAACTCATTTAATTTTCAAAATGGATAAAACAAGTAAAAAATCTGTGTTTGATTGAATCCAAATCCTTAAACCCACTATTTAGAACAAAAGCCGATTATTCGGAAAAAATCCTTCAATAATTGCTTTTTTTCAGTTTTTTTGCACCGTGGGAATGAGCATTGAATCAGTATTGCGGAGTCTTCGGCACCTAATTCTGGACGTTGTAAAGTGTTTGACAAAATGATATATACCCCCATATCATTATTTGGTGGTATAAAAAATATACTTAGATTAATGTTGAAACTATTGTAATTGGACAAATGGGTATGTTGCTGATCGACAAAATCAATACATTCCATACACATACAATTCATTTGCTTAAGTTAAGTTAAGCAAGCTTTTGGTAAATGTAATGCCTGCTTGCTTTCTGTAATAAATACGAGTACAAAGATCCTTAAAGATATAAATGCGTGAAAGTGATTAATTGTGCATAAGTATGTATTTATATAAGTGCTTAATATCACGTATTATGTCATCAGCTCTGCCTCCGTTGAACTTACAATGAGGCCAACGCATCTACGTATCAAGGGTCAAAGGCTTACAAGTAAAATTGCTTGTAAAATATGTAAAGCGTGAGTTGTTGTTTTTAAGAGGAAGAGAGAGAGAGGCAGACAGAGTGAAAGAAAGATATTTAAACTTTTAACAACCATGAGAAAAAGGGATGGGCGATTTTATATATGTGTACATCTCTCACTCGTTTTCCATTCCATTTCATTGGATGGAAAATTAAGTTTTGCCGCGTTTTAACAAGCTTGTCAAAATATTATTTGAGAAATAAAATTTCGTGCCTACATGAGTATATATATGGAGAAAAGGGAACTGTACTTGGCTAAGACCGAACCTTGAACATACCTTGCACAAGCTCTAAAATCCGTTGAGCGGTAGCACATTAAATGATTTTATGATGAGTTTCAATACCCACCTGTGGCCAGTTTGGAATCCATAACTTACATTTTAGCACAAACGGACGGACAGACGTATAAGACTTGGACTATGTGGTCCATGCATTCATATACCTATGTTACAAACAATTCGACACATTGGCAATACCAATGCGTGGGTGTTGGGTATAAAAAACAAAATTCAAATGACTCGTTTTTCATGCTACAAAAATACAATAAAAATCTTTGTTTCTTATTGTCATTTCATGCTGTTGAAAGTTGTTTGCATTTACAAAATGTTCAGTTAAATGTGTTGTTTTTGTAATGTTTGTAGCACAGTAAAGCAGATGGCGGTGGTGGTGGTGTTGTTGTTGCTGCTGCTACTGCTGTGTGCATGGAAGTTATTTGGCTTTATAGAGTTGTACAGACAAACAGCTTTTTGTGTTAATTTCAGTTGCAGTTACTTTTTACTACACAAGCAAACTAATGCAAATACAAGCGCATGTACATGTACACATCCAGCCTAAAAGCTGACCATACTCATCTTTCCATGAATGTGTGTGAATGTTTTTTAACTGTCAGATTTTAATCTCTTCCCTTGGTGTTAAAACGAAAAGAAACCAGAGAGTATTGGCTCACTATCTAGTACTCCAACTATGGTTGAATAATGTTGCACTGTGCTATATGTATATGTTACGTACGCGTACACAATTGGGATTGTGTATGCATGTATTTGTATATATGTAGCTGTTTATTGTCATTCATCAACTTGAAACCTTGAATAATTAAAGCAGTTTCTGATTACCAATGTAGCCCTCAACTGAGCAACAAATAAAAAAAATCACAACAGCACACTCACATATTTATATACTTATGTAAAAAAAAGGAATACCTACATAGAGTACACACACCATCATCATTTACTAGTGAGAGAGTGAGGCTTTATACAACAATTACTGATTTTAGTGGCTAGTCATCATGGTGTCGACTATTCAGTGGTCGTGTTTGGTCATTTTGTGTTTGTATGGTGCTGTTGTTATGGTTAGTTGGTTGGTCGCTCATTCTTAACGTCATTGTCACCATCATCAGCGTCAGTATAAGCATCATTGTCCCTGGTTGTATGGAGGCTTTGAGTCTGTAGCATTTTTACTAATTTAACAGCAAACACCAGTTAAGGTGACATAGGAAACTGCTGAGAGTATAAGAGTTGTGTTTGTTGTGTACATACGTGTTTGTATATATACGAAACCACTAAGCAACAACAACAACAAAAACTAAATAATGTGTGTTTCTGTAGCTACTGTTGGTTTTCCTGTCCATTGTCATTATCTGCTTAAAGTTTTATGGCTCTCTTATACATATACACATAAGTATATATATATGTATATGTATGTACTTATCTATTCACCCACGAGCAAGTGCATCACGATGACAATAAGAGATACTCTCGAAAATGTAAACATTTAAGCCGAGTGTGAGGTTTTTTTAAATGCAATCATACGTGTGTGTACGTGTATTTCTAAGTGTTGCTTTATGCACAAGTGTGCCTGGTGTTTCATCATCATTTTTCACTTTTTTTAACATTTGGATTGTCGTTGATTTTGGTTCTTGTTGATGGTGTTTTCCCCATATTTCATGTTCACATTGACGAGGCGAATAATGATGTGGGAGTGGATGCTGTGTGAATTGTGCTTGTGATAGGAGGCCAATGTTTGTCTGCTGATGGTTTTATATGCTATTGAGAAAGTAAACTAATTTAACTCGTAGATGTGGATGCAATTTCCCTATATATGTAGTGTTACAAATTTTTATACTCATCACATTTACAGGTCGAGGGTTTTACTTACTATGTCTAAATGTTTGTAACAGAGACCCTACAAAATTTATACTTATATTGTTAATTAGCTTAAAATTCTGAATAGATTGAATTGTATCTACTCTAAACTGGTGTTAGTGGGGTCAGGAAAGGGAGTCTTTTTATTAAAGAATAAAATTAATTTTAAATGTAAGGCGAACAAGAATGAAAAGCCTCTTCTACATAAATAAACAATTAAATAAACAGAAAACAGTTGCATTAGGCATATGCCAAATCGAAGATACCCACCACCATTAACCTCTTGCCCCAAATAATAAGGAAACGATCTCTCAAATTTATATTAACCCCCAACACACTAACATCTCTACGTATTTTCTGTTAAAAAGAAAAAACCTTAAAGTTATATTTTGTAAAATTGTAGGAAAGTCCATGAAACGATTTAACCCATTTTCAATGTTAGGGTACCTAGATATATATTAAGGAATAAGTTGAAACAAATTTTTACAGATCGTAAGGTTCCGGAGAACACGAAATTAATTTTCGAGTAGAATTTAGTGATTTCGGAAGAGGCGTGGTCAGCGCAAAGGCAATTTTATGTATAAAGGAGACTGACTGACAGCTTTTTTCAAATTCCAAAACATTCGACTTAGTAGTTCAGGAGTTTTTAAATACAAATTTGTACAAAAACAAACATGCACGTAAACGTGTGCGTTTCTCATATTAAATAGGCATTGTTAAAATAATACCATTTTCTTTTTATACCTTCCACCTTAGTGATGAGGGTATACTAAGTTTGTTCTTTCTTTTGCAACACCCAGAAGAAGGCGTCAGCGTCCCGACAAAGTACATATATTCTTCATTAGCATCAAACACCCCCGCAAGCGACAAAAATCTATTTATCTGCCACAAAAATTTACATATTAACTTGACATTTATTGTGTATATCTATAAATTATTCGTTCATCATGTTCAAATAACAGACATGCCAACGATCAATATAAGCCAGTATATCTCCTACAAAAGTTGACTTAGGAACTTTAAATTAAAAAAAATTCATGCATACCTATAGTTATTTCATCCACCGAAGTGCTAAAAAAAGTGCTCGGTTTACAAACTCGCCCATAATCGACAAAAGCCTATATCTAGCTTTTTTACTTGTTAATTGCATATCTGCGAGTGACTGGTTCAATTTTTTACATTAAAATGCCGAAAGAGTGCCTAAAATAAGTACTAATTTATATATTTTTCAAAATCGGAATTTTCTGGACTGGAAATGAACTAATAAGTTTTAATTGAATAATTAGACCGTCTTTGGGCCCATGTTATATGTACTCAATATCAGTTCGATATGACAGTATTTGCGCCCATGACAGTGGTAAAAAATATGGTTAATAGACGGTCAGAATGGCTAAATCGACACCGTTATTATTGCTGATTAAGAGGTACTTACAAATGGCGGAACAAAACTAATATTTTCTTTTATCATTGTGATTGTGGATGGTCATATCACAGATAATATATGCCTACTCCAGTTGCAGACAGGTCGCCAGATTTTATGTGTATAGGTGTTTAGGCCTTTAGGCGCCTTTGAAAGAGTTGAGAAATTATGGTCTATAGTCTATGGTATTCTCGTTCATAAAAATTGAGATGTTAGGGGTAAACTTGACAAACATGTACATATGTTGATAGTTTCTGGTTGGTACTAAAAATTAACAAATTCTATAGAAGCAGATAGCCAAAGTGCAATTCCTTCTAAACTAAAACAAGTGAATATATTATAGTCGGTCAAGCCCGACCATAAAACACCTTACACCACTTGAGAAATGAAGAATTTAATTTTTTAAACTACTTGTACAAAAACTTCAAAATGATTAAAATGTCACAAAAATTTTGTAATTTTTTCTATTTTTATATTTTAAGAACTCAAGAGCAAGAGAAGATGAATGCTGCATTCACAGTGTACGAATGTTTCAGAAAGACATAAGTAGATATTGGACAAAGTTCTCGAGATCAATGAGGATTGTTCCGAGGATACCTTCGGAGAAAATGAATGTGAATTAGGCGAAAGTGAACCCGAAAGTGAAACTACACAATGCGTTGTAAGTGGATAAACAGAATTATATTCAGATAGTGGAGAGGAAAATTTATCTATAGCCCGTCCGAGCAAGAAAATGCGCATTTTTTCCACCTCTGACTCTGAGGATGAGAGGACGAGCTTTCCCAGTACATCTCAAAATGTAGCGGGTGATATCGAAATTACAACTAACGGGACACAGTGGATAAAATTGAAACCAGGCGGATCTAGAGATAAGACGCCCATCCGTGTGATTTTTAAGGATATCGGAGGGCCTACTGCTCATTCTAAATTATTATGGTGGGTTGCATGCTTAGCGCTTTCGATTTGATAATTGACAAACATATAATGCAACACATAAAGGATTGCACTGAAGCCGAGGTACGTCTTGAACTTGACTTAACTTAACTTAACTTGAACAAATCGGTTTTTTAAAGAAAGTGCGTATATTCATTCTCCCGTCAATTTGATGGGTGCTGTAGAGGTATATAAGAAACGTCCGTAAACATAGTTTTAAGTTAATAAAGTATTCTTCACAAAATTTCGTCAATAAATATTAATTGTTTACTAATAAGATGAGTAACATTCGATAATATAATATATATAATAATAAACTCGATAAACTACTGTGCAACTCTAATCCCACAAGTATTAGGTATGAATTTATCAGCGAGTTTCATACTAAATACGATTTTTTGTCAATTGCGGGCGTGTCCGTTATACGAACTCGACCGGACCTCTTTTGGCACATCGATGGAAGGCGTAATTATAAATATTTGGCACATACATTTTTGAATAAGGTTTTACCACATGAATTCTATATGGAAGCGATCCACTTAGCTCACCACGAAATATAGAATTGAATAAATCTAATTTAATGTTGTTATCAGGATTTAAATGATCTATATGGCTTAATATTTGCCTTAAGCCTCATTCCACTATTTTACTTACTTCATGCTTCCTATTGCTAAATGATTCGTTTATCTGAGAGGAACTACACAACAAAGCAACATGGAATGAACCAAACAGTTTTGTTCTTCTGTAAAATGATTATAAAGCCATAATTAATCCGTTGTACCATCTATATGCTATATGTGTGGGTGTGATATTTGTACAAGTATGTTTCGTCGTTTCATCTTGAGCGTCGATTACTACACAAAACCCATTTCGAATAAGGAACTAACTGCAGAGAACCTCCAAACTACATGTACCTCAACCACAATAATTTGCAGAAAAAGACACTTCCACATGGTTAAATCGACTCAGATTTTCATGCTGTTCAAATATATCAATACTAAAAATGTCTTTAATGATCTAATAAAATTTGTACCGTTTTTTTGCAAGATAATCGTTACTTTATTCCCTCTGTATCTTTCTCTGATCTAAATGATATTTTACATATGTATTGAAAATACAATAAAATTGGCATAGATGCATATGGTGGGTGTTCGTCCGCCTCCTTGTAAACACATGTTTTTAAGAAAGCCTTAATTTGTTCTTGCAAGAGGAGGTAGGGAAGTTTGAAAAGACATATGGAATAAGAGTTAGAGGAGAACTCGTAAATAAAGTTCAAAAAAGCAATGCAACAGATGCATTTTATATGAGAGGTGACACCACTTGTAGTGCAGCATAGTGTAGTGTGCGGTTGGCCACAAGACAAATGCTATTAATGCCAACTTTATTGAATCAATAAAGCCTGACACAGGCACACACATAGACATACACCATAGCATAAATACATGAATATACTACATATGTACGTGTACACAAATTGAACGAGAAAGAGTTGAACACTTTACTCGATTTGATTGCATGCAAAATTCACACAACCGAGACATTAAGTGCCCATCACACACATCATCTAATGCCAGTTAGACAGGCGGGCGGACATTGTTTAGTATTGCAATGAAATGTAATGTAAAAGTGTTCTGGTAAATTATATGAAATGCAACACATTGCAATTTTTGTGCACACAACATAGCATAACCTCTGTAACTGCCTTATATATATATAGAAGAAGAAGTTGATGAAGATGGAGAAAGGAATGGGTTTTTGAATAAATGTTTTGGCGAACATTACATATGGAGTACAGACAACACAATACAACAACAGCAGCATTGAACAAAAAGCTTTTTCATGTGAAATACCTTATTTGTTGAGCTGAAGAGAGAAAGCAACTGAATCGCATGTGTGTGTTTGTTGTCTAGTAAAGTAGACATTTTATTATTGTGCATTTGTTGTTGTGGTTGCTATCTGGACTTTGCGGTCTTTTGATAACATGCCCTCGCACGTATTTGTATATGAATACTTAGTTAAAAACTTCAACTTTTTATTTGTTATCTACTTAGGCACCAGGTGCAGCTGAAGGTTCTTCTTTTCATAACCCCCTACTCTTGGTTTGATGGTATTTAAATTCTGTAAATATTATGCTCAGTAAGAAACCTGCATTTGGTTTAGATCAAAAGTTTTGAAAAGTGTTTTTTAAATTGTAGGCTTGATCTCAATGCAGTGCAAGTACAACTCCATCTCTTCATTAAATTTGACCACAGAGACCCAAAAAAGTATATACATTCTTGATCAGGTAGTTGACTATTGGATATGAGTTGACGGTGTCCGTTCGTGTATTATTAATAAATATTTATCACTATTGCAAAAGCGAAGCTAGATTGTTCATTAGTTATTAAAAGAGGATACACTTATAGACATATGCCACGCCCACAGGGAAGTAATATTTGGCCAAAGCAAAAAATATTTAAAAACTTTTTTTTATATAATTGGATGGAGGATGGCAATGGGCGTCTCTGTAATTTTATGAAGTTCAAAGTTAACAAAGTTGTTTAAATGATTATGTGAAAAAAATTATAATTAATTAGATTCAAATTTGGGTTTCTGACTGTATTTTTATGTTGAGGAACTTATATAAAAAATTTTTATTTCATGTCTGAATGCAAAATTTGTTCTTAGTTTGTCAAGGGAAAAATCAAAACAATATATGACTCTATTCAATCTTAAACTTGGTCCAAAATAGTCCAAGAATATTTATTAGTTAAAAATCCTAAAAACCCTCCGCATCTATATACAACACGTCCTCAGATAGTATATGAAACGTGATAAACTGGATCGCCTTAAAAGTGATTGCGTAAGTGTTCTTGTTATATTGCCACGCCCAGAGATTAATAGCATGTTTAATAAAATAATTTGAGGTAATGGTGAACGAGTAATATAGTGCAAATGGGCAATGGTTGTGGGTATCCTAGAGTTGGCGCCTGCCTAATATAACCTTTTCTCATGTTTCTACATTTCGTATCGCTATTCAACACATGCTTATACGCAAGACTTTGCACAGAGGTTTATGTAAATGTATGCACATTATGTTTACATTTTGTGTGTGTGTGTCATTTTTTAAGACATGTATAACTTTTATATTTTTGACCAAAGAAAAATCAAACTAAACAACAACAAGAATTTCAATCATATACAGATTAAATATTATAACTGTTGTTGTTGTTATTATTATTGTTGTTGTTGTTATAATCGTTAGCAGTAAGTAAACATTTGTAAAATCGATTAAAGACAATTTGTAACCACACCATGGGAAAATGTACAAACACAAAATTGTTCCCTCACCCATGCTTTTATATATTTTTGTAAATTGTATGAATATGTATATTGTTGGTCAAATATTTATGTAAAATGTGAAATGGTTTTTTCCCTTAAAAGCCGATTATTTTCTCAAGATATTGAGTTGCAGGCTGACGAGGGTAGATAATAAAAATTATAATATTTGCTACTCAGCTTAAAAGGACATTTCAAGTAATTTACTGTAAAACGGAGCGTATCACACATAGCCTTGCATGTCGTCTTCAAACAAAGTGTTAAGGAATGACAACAACAACACAAATATTTTATGTACGAAATTTTAATTAAAATATTTTTTTTTTGTTAAATTTTTCCCAACTAATCGTTATTTTAATTATATATGCGCAATATCATGCACACCACATCTTACATATACGTAAAGAAGTTAAACGCGAAATACTTCTAAAAGGATTTTCCTTCGCCTTTTCCAAATTGTTTTAACCTTCATTGCTACGTTCATTTCATTTCATTTGCATTTGGAATTCATTTTATTTGACAATCTCTCTCATCTTCAGTGATGGTGTATTTGTACTCCCAGATAATTCCGCTGTACGTAAATACATACTCTCGTACATACTACATTTATATACATTTTGGCATCGCATTTTTAATTAATCGCATTCATGTCACTCATTAAAAAGCTTCTTAGCTTTCTCCATCTCTATCGCTTTCTCCACTCTTTTTCATGTTGTTTCGTTCGCTCTCACGCTCTTTTAAACCCATACATCTTTGGGTTATTTGCTGAGATGCTCCTCTTAATCGATGTGTAATTAAAGACTCATTAGGGAATCAGGGAATGTGCCATTGTCAGTCAGTCACAATGTTGACTATTGGATGTGAAATTAAAAATGAGAAATATCTCCTGCTATCGAAAAATTTGTATAGAAAAGAAAAGTTGTGATGTATTTTTGATCAACATCGAATACTCAGCCGATTTAACCATGTGTGTGTTCCACTTTAAGTTAGAAATTTTTGAAAATATTACATTAAGACCACATATAACATCTATTTAATTGTTGTTAGTTCAGGAAAGTTTTTAAAGACTGCACTTATTCGTACAAAATTTAGCGCAAACTATATCCTTTCTAGACAAGAAACAAATTTCTTCGCCATTTATGTGGATATGGGCAGTGGTCTTTGGCAGCGTTCAATATAATGTTTTTTAATAAGACCTGCAATAAACCCAAGACATACTGTTGTGCTAAATTACAAAATATATCGAAATATTAGCTGCAATTTAGTCGAGATCTATACAGATCTTGGACAATTGATAGCGACTGAAGTCTTTACCCGTTTAGCTGCAAAAACCTTTGCATCACTCAATATAAATCAAATGTTTTTTATAAATCTTTAATAAACAGCAGCTATAATAGTATTTTATCCGTGAACATAGAACTCGGCATCACCCTCTTGATTGAGATAATTCTATTGCGATCAACTCAATATCTATACAAATCTTTCTTTCATACGCAATTGCTTGTGCAAGGTTTATACAGATCTCTACCAAAACGCATCTATTGTACAAGTGAAATCCTTTGGGCAGAATAGAGAAATACTTGATCAGGTGAAATGATGAAATTGGTTTAGAAGATATTTGCTCTCAGTGGGAGCTTATTTAATTCTCACTCCTTCTTTTTTTTGTTTTTGTTTTATTACAAAAGTTCAATACCCCAAATAAACATGTAGCGTAGGATTATATTTATACAAAAGTCTACTTTCAAAAGCGTTTCGTTTAGTTTATGAAATAATATTACATAGAATAAGTCCTAAAATATGTTGGCCCCAAGTTCGTTATTATTGTCAATTCATAACTTCAAGTATTATATGAAATAATTCAATTAGAATGTGTAGCGTATGCATCGATACATTTATATAATAAGTCAACCTAAAGAGGCTTAAGTTAAATGAGAAAACTTCCAAATCAATGAACTGCAAGGTGAAATGCGGTACGGAAGGATGAATAAAAAAATTTGCAAAACTTCAAATGTTCTTGTACTTTTACTCTGTCATTTCTAATAATATGAAGAGGAGCCAAGAGGTCTTTCTTTCTCTCTCCTCCTTTTCCGTTATCCATATCAACAACGTCACGATAATATTAAACGAGACAAGTACTTTGTATGTCCAATTGCATTACACATGTAGTTATATCCGTTGTTTGAGAGTGTGATTCCCCAGATGAGCATATGACAAAATGTTGTAATCACGATAAGAATGTATGGTCAGTTAGCACAGTAATATATCGCAACTGCGTTAACTTCATTAAAGCTGTAGTGAGATTTATTGCTCATTTCCCTTTTTCGCCTTTTCGGAATACGTACTTATACGTAAGTGTACATGTGTGTGTTGCTAGTGAGTTTCTCCTTAAATTAAGCTTCTTATGCTCTCTCCTACCATGACCGGTAATGTAATTTTTCGCCGTTTTTATCATAATATCCTTTATTTATCCTTTAAACATAAACACAAAATTATGGTGTTTTCATTACTTTCTCTTTTATGACGTTGTTTATTCAATATAAATCTTTAAAAAGAAAGAGGAAGGAGGGGTTGACTACATGAATGATACGGGTTGCTTTATAGTATTTATCATATGATGAGTTATTTATGATTGGTTTTATTATGAGCTATAACGTACGTAAACATTTATAATGTGAAATATATTTAATAATTTTTATGTTGGTTTCACAAATAAAATGTTCCTTGTGTTTAATAAAGCGGTTTTTATTAACTACTCTTTATGGTAACCATTTATTATTTATTTCAGTTGAGAAAGAGAAAGAGAATATAAAATTTTTTTAGTACGGAAACGACGCATACGTTCTTTTTAATATATCTCCCGAATGGCTGGTCCTTCCTTTATCCCTTAAACGTTTCAATGTCCAAAAGAATGACTAATAGAGAGAGAAAGAGACGGTGCCACAAACAATTGATGCTAATCAAAAATACATGTACTTCTTGGTGTTGCGCCTAGCCCTTTTTTGAGTGTACTTACGATCGTTTGATCAAAACCATTATATAGGGTTGAGTTTAGTATAAAGTCATCGTATTCTACTCGTATAGCTCTCTCATCTAAAATTACATTTATGAAAAAATTGATAATTAACGTCTTCAAGTATCGGCCATATTGAGAATTCCATATACATTTTATATCAGAAGTTATTTGATAGGATATGCGGAAGTATTCAAGAGTTCGTGCGGTGAAGGAATTCTTCTAGCAGAAAGCATACATAATTTTATATTATTCTACTCGTTAAGTCCTTTCCTTTGATACTCATATTAAAATATCCAAAGTATTAATTTAGCATCGTTGGGAGGCATCCATATTGAATAGAAAGGTACCATCCCCTTTATGGAAGCTCTCTTCGTCAAGCCCGAAGTGCCATTAATTAATAATTAATATAATAAATTTTTAGAGTTTTTAAAAACTCCTCCTGGGTTTTACTCATGAGTGGTTATACCCGTAATCTTAAGGTAATGGATGTAAAAGTTCAACAAAAATTGTCGCTTTATTAAAATTGCACGCCTGAAACATCATAATGCATGGAACAACATGTGTGGTTTTGGTGTTGGAATACTAAAGAAACTAAATAAGTATTGTATTCTCATTCATATTAATATGAAAATAAAGAAAAAAGGAAAAAATATTTTAATGGAAACGAAAGAAACTTTCATAAAATAGAAACCGTTCAACATAAACAAGAGAAAGCACCAGCCAACACAACGCCTTTGGTGGCATATAAATAATTAGTGAAACGCGGGGGGTGTAGAAATCCAAGCTAAGTCAACAATCAAACCAACCAAGCAAAGAAAACACATAACAAGTGGGTATGTACCTGCTCGGTGTTACGTTATATACCTTCTTCATTATCATACACTTCCTCACTTGGCACAGTTGTTAGTTTAATGCTTTTGATTTAGTGACTCTGGGGTGTGACAATTTTGCACTTTTTTACTAGAGTTTGTCTTGATGCTGTTGAAAGTTGTGTCTGCAAGTCTCTACTTACCTTCTTCTTCTTTGAAATTTCGTTTCATCCATGGCCAAGTATGCGTTAGCCCTTGCTCAACATGGAAGAAAGAAACAAATGTGTTTGTACTATGGCCGAATATGTCTGAACATTGTAATGCTTGAAAATCTTAAGATATACTAAAAAGTAAATGCGATTGTTACAAGAATAATTTTTATGGCGATTTGTAGATGGGTTAATGGAAAGTACAACATGTGCCTAAGGGCTGATCATAGACTATGAACTCCGACACACCTTTTAATTAAAAAGAAATATTTTATGCCATTATATTAATATGACATATTTCACGTAGGGTACAGAAAAGTGAAAGGATTTTCCATTGTTGTTAATGTTCACTGAGCTCAACACTTTTTCATAAGAGAGGGCATCCAACGACGGTATGGTTATAGCTCCAGTTGAATTAAGCGGCCGTAGCAGCATCAGCAGGAAGCATTGGCGTTTAAATCCGCTTTACACCTTTTGCCAGTTGGTGTTAGTTAATGAAACACAAGCAGGGCAGGAAATAAATTTTTTTTGTTTATATATTTATATACTATAACTAGAATTCCAGTACGCTACGTCGGACTCTGTATGGAATACTCTTCTAAACTCAGCTTTTCACACCAATGATGTAGTGGAAGTTTTTAAACTGCTGCCTTTCTAACAGCACAATTCTGCTTCCATTCGAGTTTGTGACTGTAGGCGCACAAATAATGATATCCTACCGTTATATTTTCACAAGTCAACATTATTAGCACCATAAAACGTTGAGCTTACTTTCGCTTTAGAGCCTTTTGTGCACAAAGTTGTTATTATGATGCTGAGTACTTCATATTGATGAAAATAAGGAGAGAGCATTATCATTATTAAAAAGAATTTAAATAAAATGCAAATATTTAGTAAAGAAAAAAAGGTTTTTGTACTAAATATATCGTAAAGCAAGTAACAAAGATACATTTGGTTTAGGCAAAACCTTGAATAGGCACCAAAGCTCTGCAATGTGCGTATATGTCGATATATCTATCTTTCAAGGTTTATGAGTAATTTGAAAAAACAAATTTTTAAATGCTTTTTTTTAGATTTTTTTGCGCTGTGGACATGAGCGCTAGACTAACTTTGCCAATACTAATCTACTCATGAACACTACAAACACTTCTGCCAAATTTGGAATCGATGTCTAATTCTATAGTTTACTTGGCTTATGAATGTATCTTCTTTTAAAACTTTGCTTGCTTGCTGCTTCATTTCAAACTCAATTTTAACCTACACATTGAAAAGGCTAAGCTAAGATGGTCTAAAGAATTCTATGATCCCTATATTTGTAAATATCCGTAGCCTTCTCTCGTTCGCCCGATTTTGGAATATTCCGCAGTTGCCTAATCGCCTAGTGCTTGGTTTGTCAATGCCCTTCAAAAGAATTTTCTAATTTTTGCTTTACGTTTCCCTTTCCTTGGGATCCCTTAAGCCTAGATCTGCACAGAATTCTCCCCCCTTGCGACTATAGACTTAATCTTATTCATTTACCGGCATTCCATATAAGACGGGAGATAATGGATGCTGTATTTACAGCAAATTTGATCCTCACTTTTTTACTTTTTTACTTCGTATTTAATAAACTTCGTAAATTTCAATGTACCCACCAGGTCAACACATCGTTCCATTCCCTTAAGGACTTCCCAATGTCGCATAAACTATTACCTACATAACCCGTTTTGGGGTCTATCAGCAGACATTTTGATCAATTTAACGATCTTATTAATAATATTATTGCAGTGAACGTTGCCGAACGGTTCTTGTTTTTCTTTTAATTTACACGTCGAGGTTGTTATTTTTTTGCAAAACAATTGGGAATGGAAGTTTTTTTGTTTGTTTGTTTTGTTGTTGTTGTTCCTTCTGTTTTTTTTTCTCTCTTTTATTTTTTTGTGAACAAATCTTGTATAATTTTTACTTACTATTAGCTTTTAAGCTACACATTATTATGCATTAGCTTAATTTTATAATTTAATTTGGAAGTGGTTGTAATCTCTTTTATACCTTGTTAAAAATAAAACTAATTATTGTTAAACTCTTCTTTCAAAGTGTCAAATATGTTTCAAAGTTTCGTATCATGCAACAACATCGTCAAGTACAGCCGAACATAGTTCAAAGTTTCTGCTCAGCATAACGGGATCACTCGGGTTTAGTTTGCCAAACCTAACGAAATTATCACGAGAGATCGTTTTAGGAGCAGCGACACAGCGGTGGAAACTTTTAAATTTCATCCTCCAAGGTATTCGCCAGACATGGTCCCTTTCGCTTGGTTATCACTTATTCCGTCTGAGCTGAGCAGCGAGAACTTATTCGAGGTCCCAATAGCTGTGAAAAAGATAGTTCAACATACGTGAAACGCCCTTCTAACACACTTAAGGCGACCGCTTCGTTATGTGCGTATTTGCTACATATGCAAAACTGTTTGCTTTTTCTTGAAAAATGTAAATTTGCATTGAGTTAATAAATCTGGGAATGTCACCGGAAGTTTATGGTATTACCGTAGGAAGTTGTTGGTGTTTAACAAGTGATTTGTGTGTCAAATGTATGAGAATGAAAAAAAAATATAAACCGACATTTTATATAAATTTTCTCCTCATTTCTTACTGAAACTTAAAGAAGACAATTAAAAAAATTGAATGCATTTAAATGCTACCGTTTGTGTGGAGTTGTATGTATAAAATATAGTGCAGTTCATTGAAGGTGTGTGCCCGTGTGTGTTTGTTCTTTATCATTACAAATACATCCGGTATGTTATGCAATTTTCACACCAACTTGTGCGGTCTGTTTTGTTATTGTTGTGGTTGTTATTTGTTACAAAAGTTTTTCCGTAGTTATGAGTTTTATTTCCTTCTCTCCCTCTCTCTTGTTTTGTTAACTTGTTCTGTACGGAATGGAGCAACTTTACTTACACTACTCGGTTGCATATATTTGAATAAAATTTTCTATTCCTATGCTTCCTGTTCTATATATGTAAATTAACCTTTTATTGGGTATGGGTTAGTGCAGTTCGTACAATTGTAGTTGCGTGCGTGTTTACAAGCAATTAAATACATATTACAAAACGGTTGCTTGCGCAGTTGTTCTCTTTGCTGTTGATGTTGTTTTTGGTCATTTCTTTTCTTCTGCTTATTTGTTATAAGTTGCATATGCGGTGGGGTACATACTGCGGGTCAGTTGTCTGTACGTCTTTCCTTAACTTTTGGTGGAAATCTACCAGTCAAATACTTGGGAATTTATTATGTTGCTATGTATGTATTGGTATGCAAAAAACAAAAACACTAACAAAAAAATACGTATAACGGTAAGTTTCTCAACATTTGTAATCTATTTTAAATTGGTACACAATAACAATAACAACAACAACAATAACAATGACTACTTTTACACTGTAGTAGTTTTTCTTTCATCAATCTTAAGTTTAAGAGAATGTAACACGTGGCAATTAGTGATAATTTTTAATTGCCCTCAATGTATATATACGCTTGAACATTTTGCAAGGGTTAGGTCCACTTTACAATAATTTAAGATTTCGGTCAAAGTGATAAAGACAAATGGAAATATTAAACAAAGTTACCGTTCATATAATACATACGTTGCATACGTGGTGTTTGTATAGGAGGGACAGCTACGTTCACTTATGTTTGATAGCGGAAATAAAAAACCTATTAAAGTACAATTTCTCATTTGGAGGAAAGTTTGAATCAAAATTTAGTCAATTGACGTGAATTGAAAAATAGTTTGGTTTTGGCGTGGCTAAGGTACTGCCTCAATAAATGTCATCAAAGCTTAGCTAGCTTCAACCCAATATTAAGATTATTTTATATAAACTCATAATTGAAGCATTTTCTCAAGTACGAGACGATATTTGGCTGTGCTGCTATATATTCGATTATTTATTCATTTTTACATCATAATAATAACAATATAAAAAAGGGGTAGGTACGATCGAAACAGTACAAAAAGCGATTTTCTAAGCGGTGATCTTTGAAAATTCACGAATTAGGCAACAGCAACAATATATTAACATATAAATAACAACACAACAACAACAAATATAAGAGCACGAGAATGCGGCAACAAATTGAAAGTATTCAACTCCTACGATATAATGCGACAACCAAATGGTGTTGATTGCAACACTTCATACTAACAACAATATCACAAAATAATAAAACATGAGCCTACACACAAATACGGATCTTCACATACTTAGCTAACGAGTGCTACAAACATAAATAGGTGCAGTACAAGGGGCCTGTTATGGGTACGTAGTGTCAAGGGCACATTTTCATTCATTTATATACCTACATATATAGCATAAGGCTCTGGTATGGGGTTGTCACGCGTTATTTGTAACCATAAATAAAATTCATATGCATAACAATGTTCATTTAGCAGAAGCCGCAGCAGTAGCAGTAATGTTGCTGGTTGTAACTCCGACTCCATGCCAACAATAGCTACAAAATGGGTATGAGCACGTGTAGAACATAGTGTTAAACATCGTAAATTGTTGCATGTACTTGTATGTATGGGAATTTTATGGCGGTTGTGCTTGCTTGCTGGTTTGCTTGCATGCCTCCTTGCCAACTTGTGTGTGTATTACGAAGCTAGTTATTTAAGAGAGTGTCAACTTGAATTTTACAAGTGGGCAATTAACTTGAATGAAGTTCCGTATATGTATGCATTTATCATTTCACAGTTATAAAACGAAAGCAATACTTATGAAAAAAAGTTGGTTGTCACTGCCATAACTTTCGTGCACATGCCGATAAAGTGAGTGTAATGCGTTCATGTTATTAAAGATCTGCCTGTAAAATAAACACATTTCGTTATAATTGAAAACCCTTCCATGTGGTTGGTCAGTGATAACACTAATTACTTGTAGAATTATGTTATGACATTGTTAATAAGAGCGATGATAATAATGCCATAATAAGTGAAATAAAGTGAGATTGCCTTAATTGGATTCAGGGCTTGATAAAATAACAAAGCGAAAGTCAATAGAACTATAGAACTAGAAATGTACCGAAAGAGTGTTAAAGACGTAACAAGTGAAAAAGTTCTATATTAAGCGTATGCCAAATCTAGGACACCCATCATCATTATCCATTTTTGAGCAGCGAAATTCAGCACCACTATATATTATTTCTCCAAATAAGAAAGAAATACATCTTCAGAATCATACAGAAGTCTTGTCGAACTATTTTAAAAAATTGAAATTTTTCACTCTTACAATTCGCAATAAAACCATCATCAACAAGCACGCCCATTTGAGCAAATTTTATACATTTTCATAACATCATTTTATACGAGAGGTAGGTTTCGTCATTCTGGGCATGTTCTTGGTCTAATTTTACGCCTTTTAATCAATATCAAAGTGTAAAAGCTGGTGAAGATTATGTGTACCAAACTTTAGCTTGATTTACGGCCTTGAGAGTGGTAAAAGGAAAAGATTACAAACAGACAGACGCACGGAATGACTAAATGGACTCGATTATTAAAGCTGTCAAGAATATATATATTAAGTTTTTGGTGTATATATATATATATTATGAAACCATGAAAGTTTGTCAGGTAGTTAGATTTGAAATGGTCACCCATCTTTCCACTACATAGAACAAAACGTAACTTAATCTAAACTTATATAAAGTTTAAAATAATGGTGTAGGGTTGTAATGTTAAGGTAAATGTGAATTATTGATATAAACCATTTGCGAATGAAATTGCACAGGTAGATTTGGTGTGTGGTGTTCTTAGACCCTATGAGGGTCAGGCTATGTCTTATTTTGTTCAAATACACCTGCGCACCAGGGTTGGTTCCCTCTCCCTCCTTGCAAAGTAATACTGTATGGTGGTACCGCATGGAGGGTAGCAGTCAGCGGAGTGGGTTTTATGTGGGTATGTTGACAAGGCGATGACTTCCACTTTACCATGTGGTTGCGACCATCTAACCATGTGGTACCCTTAAAGGGTTTTCCCCTTCGCTTATACAAAAAGGAAAAAAAAAGTAGATTTGGTGTAACTTTCAATATAGTCAGATGAAAAATTCATTTCAAGAATATAAATACTTTTCGGGGGGGCTTGCCACCTTATGGTACTCTCAAACATTTGAACCAAACCCATATACCTCCATATCAATATGGTTGCTATAAAAAGTTACCGATTGTAAGCTAAGTAAAATTGGGTTACTTTGATCAAATATGGAATACCCCCAACATTTAGTCATTATTGTCAAACATAACATCAAAAATTTTCTTTTGACAAAAGTGGCATAAAAAAAACCAAAATTAAAAAAAAATTTACAGTGCTTGGTAAGTTGTACCAAACTGTTATTCATTGTTTTTGGAAATTATGCTATATTGTGGATTTTAAAAGTAACAAAATAGAAAAGTTCGGTTAAGACCGAAGCTTAAATACCCTCCACCTTTTATAATCTTTTAAAAAATAAGTTCCTATTGCCATATTTATGTATATGATGTACTTACGCAAATAGCTTTTTTTTAAATTATGGGCCTTTGTGTTAATCAATCACGCTCATTTTTGGCACAGTGTTGGATAACGGTATTACTTATACATATATATACCAAATTTCAACTTGATAGGCATAGTGTTGTGCGATATATAATTTTTTAAAGATACACTTTTTTCGAGGTATGTTGAGATTTTCGTTTATTGTGGGCGTGTCTCTAAACCGATTTTTCCCAATTTCAATACAGAATAGCGAAATTAAACTAAGAATAAGTGTGCCAAGTTTAAATTTGATATCTCAAAAATTAAGACCCTGAGAGTGCCAACAACAGACGGACATACAGACACACAGACGGACATGTCTCAAACGATTTCTCTTTTCATTCTGATTAATAATATAAATGGTTTGTGGGGTATCCGAGGCTTCCTTCGATGTGTTGTAAACGGATGATCAAAGTGAATATACCCTCTTTCCTAAGGTGGAGGGTATAAAAAGAACAAATATAAATTGTGAATATGTATAAAAAGGTGTAGCAATCGATATAAGTACGCGGGAAATAACATGTTACCTAGAGTCCACATGCATGCGTGGCTTATTTTTGATCCGATTTTCTTACCGATTAAGATTGCGTCTATACCTTTTAGAAGAAAGCAAACTTTAAATAGTAGAACCCCGACCATGCAAACCCAGGGTAGAGCATTGGGAAATTAATTTTATAGTTATTAAGAGTAGATGGTCGGTAATTACAACATTAATATAAAGACAGTGTGCTTTATAGACCCCAAAAACAAACAAACTTAGTCCGCAAAATGAATTTTACCCATACACAAAGCGATTACGCATACACAAAGGGAGGCGTTCACTGTGTTACTTCTACAGTACAATGCACGACTTACAAATAAGTTACTTGCTTCCTTTTTAAGCGTATTGTGCAGTAAATGGGTTTGCGGTTAATAAAATATTGTACAAAGTCTTGGCATACTTGTGTTTATAACGGCAGGCATCCTTTTTGCGTTTGCTTCCCAAATATAGAAATACGTACATATACGTACTTATGTATATTTTTACACAAAAACGCACGAGCACTTCATGATACTAAAAAATTATAAAAAAATAAAGCTTGCACCCGAATTTATAAAACTCTGCTCTTTTTCTGGGTACTCTTAAAACTTGTTCTTCATATAGCAAAAAAAAGTGTGTGTAGAGGCAAAAACCACACGCCAAAAAAATGCAAAACTACATTTAACCACTAATGTTGATGTAACGGGTGAGACAATAGTTTGCGTTTTGGTGACATTTCATTTGCCCGCAAAAAATGTTTTCTGCATTTGCTCGTTCTCTTCGGTTTACTTCACACAAATTCAGCACCACCGTAGGCTTTGCGCGCGTTTGTGTTTTGTTTAATTATTAAAACTTTAGCGTGTATTGCAGTTTTAGTTTCTTTTGTTAACAACAGAAAAGTTCTTTGAATTATAATCAAACATCGCTAAAAATAAGGAAATCAAAGCAAATAAATTGAAATACCAAACACATGTGGTATGATGTATAAATATTTACCCTGAGTGATATACTAAGAAGGAGGTCTCGCATGCAATTGATTGAAATCCTTATCAACTACAAATGATTATTAGTGTATTGTGTTGACCGTTTCATTGAATACAATTGCGTTATAATGGACTGTAGGTCTGTTTGTTCTTTATTTCATTAATACTGTGAGCTCCAACATTGCGTTGGTTTTTTGCCACATTCCTTACCTCTAATGTTTTAATAGCTTTTTTCTCTAATTCACTTAATATATTATATATTACGTCACACCTACTTGATGAATTTTGAACTTTTTTATACCCTCCACATAAAACGTTTGTTATTGCGCTTGCAATCTTGCATCTAAGACCCTATAAATTATATATACATACAGATATTCTTAAACAGTATCAAAAAGTGAATCGATCTAGATATGTATGTGCGTGTGTCTGTCTGTTGTTGTCACTTTCACGGTCGTAAATGTTGAGATATTTAGCTGAAATTTTGTCCACACACTTTTAGTTTTTACACGCAGATCGGTATTTAGAATGTGCAAAATCTGTCAACAGCCACGCCCACAATCGACAAAAATCTATATATCTGTTATAAAAATTGAGCTATTGAGTTGAAAGTTGGTATATATATTTGTAATTACGACTTAAGGATGTGGCAAAAAGGGACGTGGTCGGATAACGAACACGCCTACAATAACAAAAATAATTATATCTGCCGTAAAAAGTTACATAGATACTTGAAATTTGATACACATCCATCCATGTGCCATAAATTTAATTTTCTTTCTTGTTTTACATTATATTTGGAACAGTGTTTACAAAGTGCACCACTTGTCACATAGGGTAGACTAAGTTTGTGCGAATGTTTGTAACTCCTAAATGAAAAATGACACACCAACCTTCCATCTTATCGATCGATTCGTCCGTCAATGTAAATTTGTGCGCCAGCGACTTGTATCTTGTTATAAGCATGGTGTATGTAACAATACACCCACAAATCATTATGATGATGGGTTTAATAACCTAACTTATTGTGTTCATCTTTCAGATAGTTTGTCCTTCGTTATTGCTTACTTCGCAAGGCCGTAAACGTTGAGATATCGAGCTAATCTTCACCAGTACCAGCTTGGTATTGTAAATGGGTAAAATCGGTAGACAGACGGTGCCAGATTAGTGACGAAGGCATTTGTATGTTTTTGGAAAATTCCAAATTACCACGTCCATCTATATTGGATGCAATATATTTAATACATATTTTTTAGAGATTTATTTAGAATATTTTATTTAGATGGCCCCATAAAGTTCTGAAATTCAGAATGAGTATCTTCCTTTATGGCCAGAAATTAAAATGCTGATCAATAATTGAGCCAACTCTCCAATAGAACAGTTTTCGAATCGTAGGAGGTCCCGAATAACATGGAATTCGAACTACTACGATTACGTTATTATAAGAACCATTAGTATTGAGCAACAAGGTATGAATATATCGCGTTATTCGAGGGTTACCTTGGAAGCTTCGTTCCGGGAGTTCTAAGTGCGTTGACAAAGTATTTGGTTCTTTCACTTACTTAAACAGGCATTAGCTGGTTAAGAAAAAAGGAACATATCAACTTAAGCCATTACCTACCCTCTACTCATATATTATTAAAAACACGACTTCATTTTGAGAATAATTTCATGCACTGGCGGAATATAGCATTGTAACCATTGTACCGCTTTCTAAACCATCTCTTCTCACAAACGTGCTAAAATATTTACGATTCTATTAATATTCAAAAGGTCCGCTTTTGTCTTTCAATTCATGTCATTGGCGTCGTTCACGTTGAGACCATAGAGTTAAACTTGGTGTTTCCAGTCTGCCGCATGCCAACATTGCAACACTGAACATACACAGGATACCATATGCACAATAAGTAAGCGTATAAAAGTATGAATAAGTTTTACGTTAAGCCTCCCCTCGTACAACGCTTGTTTTTCTTTGCGGTGTACACGTTCATACGCTGTACGGGTGTATGTGGTGTGTGTCTCATAAAAATTTCTAATTACACTAAAACTACTTGTAAGCTTGGTAATATATGTATTATGTGCTTGGAAATGCGGCTGACTGCCATGTCATGTGTAGAAAGTCTTACTGTTAAGCATGTGTGTGTGCAATTTATAATAGGCTCATCATATAGTTTGTTTAACTACGTACATTGTATATGTTACCGTAACATTCTACTCGTCTCTGCCTTTGTGTGCTATGAATTACCGAAAATGTGTCTGCGTTGACTTCAAGTGCTTAAGCTTATGAAAACAAAAACGAGAAAGTAAAACTGTTAGCAAACGTGTACACGTGGATGGTGCATACAATGCATACTTGCGCGGTTGGTGTCTGAGTTAGGTTTATGTTATTACTACGCAGCTCATTTGATATGTATTGTAGTTTATATGCAAGTAATTATTTATACAGGTAAAGTCAACTTAACTGTGAAATGGTTCGGCATTACGTGTGAATCAATATTAAAAGAAACTTTATTATTCTATCGCAAGGTGATGTTGTTTATTTGAATAAAAGTTTAGAAATACTTTTAAGATTTTTGAGAGAACATTAACTTAATAACTTAAAATAATCTCTGATTCCCTTGATTGATCGACACAATTTGTCTTCATTTATTGTACAACATTTGCTTACAATAAAGTGGAAACTTCTATTCCTAAAATGATAAAAGTGTGAAAAAATAGTGTAAGAATCAAACAGTTGTTATTTGTCAACAGTTGGTTGTTAATGAAGTTAATGAACTATACGCGCAACGCTCGGCGACTTGAAAGAAATACAGATTTAAGACTTTCTATTACACTCTCTACATTGTAGTTGGGGGCATACCAAGTTGTTCATAGCGTTTGCAACCAGCCTGACCAATTGACTTCATTTGCTACGCAAATTGGAATCAGGTTGCATAGTAACTTGACATCTTTGCGTCAAGCCGTTTTGTTTGAAACATATTGAAGAAATTGATCATCAACCTTTTTGTCGAATGTATTATAATTTTTGTATTTTTGATTAATACAAAGTACTCGTGCACATCAACCTCATCCTCGGGTGGCCGCAATAATAGATTTTCCATATTGCTTAAATGTTATTTCGTTCTTCCTAACTTGAAAACTTACATGATGCAACCAGTCAGCAATCTTTTTGTTTTCATTAACTTTGATTTTAGATGGTTGGGTAGTGTCCAACTTACTTGTTTCCTGTTCCTGTGCCCTTTAAATTAAGCAACAACACAACAAAGCATAAGGCAGACATTCGCAATTACGTTTTCATTGTTTACGTGTGTGTATAATATTTCTTTTATTTGTGTATAATTTTATTTTGATATATATATGTTTTTTAATATATGTACATCCATACGCAATACATGTTGGGTTACTTTCGTTGGATATATGCACATTTTATATTAATCTAGACGATATTTATCTTAAATGATCCTTTAATAGTATAAAAATACGATTTTGTGAATATACAAAATTCGAAGCAAAGTTTTAATCGACCGTTTTATACACACGCATGTGTATTTTTCAAATTCCTTATTAATTGATTAATAGTATGAAATGAAATGTTTCCTCAGGACATATATATGTTAAAATATATTTAAGGTTTAAGAAATAGTTACAAACATTTTGAAAAGCAGTCTAAAGCCAAAGTAAATATTGTTTCGTCCTCTTTCACCACCATTTGCCATTTTCGCTGAATTTTTTCCATAATGAAAATAAATTAAAATATGAGAAACAAAGATTTTCAACTTGGATCAGCTGGTATTGAGGTATCTCGTTAGAGTGATGACCATACGTTCATCAAAGCTGTTTGGTTAAATCTTTCTTAGTTAACTCTAACTCAACTAAGGCATGACCCTTAGAATATTACAAGCATATCGAATTGTCGAATGTGCCTTTTTCAATCGAGAAAACAGTGCTTTCTTTATTTCCATTATAGCATAACGCATCATAACTTAAACTCGAACTAAGAAATTTTTCAACATAAAAAACATTATATTTTAGGCGAAACGTAACAGTTCTCTTACCGCTACATTAACGAAAGTTTTCTAAACTGATTTCGTTTGTAATTTGGTAGCAGAAAAATTGAAGTTATTTCGAATTTTTTTGCATTTATACGATATTAACTCAAAATTATTTACATTGTCTCTATAGTGGATCCCTCGACTTTAAAGACAAACTTTAAATGGCTTCTTTGTTATTTAGCCCTCGATTTCGATATATTCGACAATATCTGTTTTTTTACTTATTTCTATGCTTTGAATATAAAGTTAGTGGAGATCATAAGCAGTTACATAAATTTTTGCAAGTTTAAGTGAATGTTACTTTTTTAATATAAATCAAAACATTTTAAGTATATTTGCATATGGTCGCACCCTTCCCCACTTGCACTTTTAAAAGTTTCCAAATCACATAAAGTTCAAATTTGACAATTTGAATATATTTTAATGAAATCGGATATTATCCATAAATGGAAAAATTTGGAAATGGAAAATTTCAAGAAAAATTATAAAAATGTTGCTAAATTGATTTTTACAGGTTGTATTTTTACAGGCGTCTGCCTCCACTGACACTTTCCACTTTTAGTTTTGTTTTGTTTTGTTTTTCGAACATACGGTGTAGGGTATTTAATAGTCGCAATGCACCGACTGTGTAATATTTCTTTATTTTAATATATATGTAGAGTGTGTATTTTCTCATAAGAAGCTCTTGATTTTGTAAGTATGTATTACAAGGATTACATTTTCATTTATAACATTTCAATATTATGTTTAACAAGTAAAAAAATCTAAATTTGGCTTTGATTAAATCTGTTATATGTATAGTCCACAAACTGTTGGAACTTTAACAAGTAAAAACAAGTGAAAACTAAATTTGGATTAGGCCAAATTTTTAAATACCCTCCACGTGTGGAGGTGGAGGGACTAATTATAAGCATGTGTACCAAATTTCAAGACTCTATTGTTGTTGTTTCTATATAGTTTTTTGTTGATTTTAGGTGTGTAGCTGTTGAATGTACATGAACAATCTTTGAGGGCTTGAAAAGTTCAACGCATATACACGGACATTGTTAAATCGAATCGGATTTTGATGCTGATCAATAATAATGCCGAGTATACCGTGCGCCATCATATACGGAGGGCATAGAAAAGTTATATTTACCTTGGACCAAGTCGTGCATGTCCAATACCTTGTGGGAATCTCAGCGACAGAGATAATGTTGTTATAGTCGGGAATGCGGACAGACGGGCAAAGCCAAATCAATTCAGATTTTCATACTGTGCTACAAATGTTTTGAAAAAGTAAACCGCCGGTCGATCAAAAACGTCTTGAAATCTGAAAGCCTTACATTACGTTGTCATGATGATTAATAATAATATTTAAGTGGTGCTTTTTTTTCTTCTTCTTCATTTTCTGTTCTTCTCTCCGGGGGGTTTAGTTAGTGCGATGGTGGCATCAAGATACTAATTGATTGATTGTTTAATGTGTTAATTGTTCATGTTCAACAACAAGCACACACTAATAGGCCTCTCAGTTGTTTGTTAATTACATTTAATTATGCGCTCATTGTATTGAAACAAATATTTATTTATATTTTTTGTCCTCCCTTTTCTAGTATTCCCTACATTTTATTGATAATATTCAACAAATATTTTGTTAATTAATAATTTAATGAGAGTATTGTTGTGCATTGCAAACTCGATACACTTATTGTTCTCTATATATCATGTATGTATATATCTACTCATTTATTATTTATTTTATGTTTTTTTTCTTATTTGTTTTTTTTGTATGCATTGCTATATATTTTGCGTAAGTGTATGATACACTCTAAAAAGAATTTCGCTTTTAATTGAATTAATTTCAAAATGGTGTTTGCATTTCTGTTCATACTCATCATTGTTACCGTTATTAATATCGTCATTATTGAATTATTATTTATTATTAATTGTTACTAAATTGTGCATAAGTTGTTGGTGTATGTATTGGTGATGTAATGAAACATCACTGCTGCTCTGTTATTTACTTACTTGATTAATGCATGCATTCACCCTTCTTCTCCACTACACTACACTCCACTACTATAACCACTGCGATGGTTATAATGTTTAGTACTACATGCTACAATTACACCACTCTTAACTAACGACAACAATAAATCAATCTCCCCTATACACTTTTTTCATCTACCACAATTCTATTTAGTACATATTCGTTTATAGATATTTTCATTATTGATAGTAATTCTAATTCAGACTATTCAACTAATAGTCGGCGGCGGTATTTTTTCATGAACAATGTTTCATTTTGCAAATGAATTTTGTTGACATTTTCGACGAGTTCGATTTTTGTTTGTTTTGAATTTGATAATTATTGGTGAAACAATGCCCTAAGCATTGAGGATTTCTTTTTCGAACTATTCGGATTATTGTCTGGCCTTTAAGTAACTTTTAAGCAGATGATCATCTGCAGACGCTGGTATCATCTCCGGCACATATGGAATGTGGCGCAGCCAGAAACAGTTTACCATTCGAACAGGCACATAATTGGAACACACGATGCAAATGTTCGCGGCTTTGAGATGCTCCCGGTAGAGGTAGTTGAGCTGTACGTAGATTGGGCATAAAAATTTTCGTTGATTCGAAACGAACCTGTAGGATTGTGCAAAAATAAAAAACAAAGAAAGTAAGAAAGCTAGATAGCTAGAAAGCTACGCGGAATTTGTAAACCACGCTTATTTTTGGCACATCGATGGATACATGTATACTAAATATCAACTTTAGAGCTATTTTTGTGGCAGATAAATAGGTTTTTGGTAATTGTAGACGTGGCTCTTGGCCGATTTTTCCCAGTTTCAATAGCAATCTGCGTGCAGAAACTAAATTTTTTGGCTTTTTAAATGTGTTCACAAGAAATGCTTGTTAATTGTGGCTGTTAACCGATTGTAGGAAACCTCAGTGGACTAAAAAATTCTGTACAAAAAAATATTATTTGTGGAGTGCTCCAAAACAGACGAACATACAAACGTACCTGTTCAAATTGAGCAACTCTGGCGCTTGATAGGGGTTGCAAACGGAATGACAAATTTAGTATACCCTCAACTTATGTCTAGAATTCGAATAACCCTGTGGTTGTTTTTTTTTCTTATTTTTACTCATTTAAGTACTTATATATATATATATGTGTGTGTGTATATAATAATAAGCATAATAAATATTAAGAACTCACACTGCCATCAAGTGCACTTAATTTAATATCTTTCAATGCAGTTAATTCAATGCCTCCTGCACGTGATTGCAAATTTATGTCTTTTGCTGCCGTCATCCCCAATTGACGTGTCGGAGATTCCAGTCTGTGTATAAAAAGTTCAACAGAAACACAACAATAATAATTACACCTTTTCTTTGGTAGATTTTTAATAAATATTAAAACTTCATCGGGTTTGTAAAATGAAACAATTGAGCGGTAGTCACTTTATAATTCTACAAATATTTGTTTACAATAGTTTTGGGAAAAAGGGGAAGACAAACTTTTAACTTCACAATAAATGCATTTTTAACCAGATTTTAAGATTTAACTGCACAAGTGCGTAATGAAAGCTGCAATGAAACATTGTATGCTGCAGTGCGTATGAGTGACAACATCTGTGTGTATTGTACTATAGAAATGCTTTTAAGAGTCAGAAAACGGTGTGTAAATATGTGCGGTATAAAGGTATTATGTTAACAGAAGTGCATAAAAAAGGAAAGCCGTGAATATTTGTATAAATAAAGCTGAGTAGAGGATGATAGATTTATCAAACTACATACGTACGCGTGAGTGTAATTGCACATGTCCATAGCATCCCAACATACGCAATTGATTGGTATAAGCCGGTGTGTGTGGTTCTTGTGTAAACGTCAACCAACATTATTTTGGCATTTAAACCCTTAAGCACATTTTATTAAATGTTGCTTTGCTGTGTGAACACAAATAGGCTCGTCCGTCTGACTAACTGTCTGTCTATGAATCTGCCCATTTCCAAGTCATATTTTACATGTTTGTTTACCTTTGGACAACACGTTGTGTGCATGCAGTTCTAGATTCAAAATGAAGTGCACTAACTCTTCAATTTAAGGTGGAAGATGCGGCTGGTAGTACATTAGAACAGCAGCTAGGGAGGCTCTTCAGTTGGGGGAATACACGCTTTTCTTAATTAAAGTCAAGTTCGTTCAATTGATAAAGAATACAATGCGGAAAGGAAGGAAGGACGGAAGTAAAAAAAAGAACAAATGAGAGAAAGATGAATGGAACGAAATTATGACAATATGAAGAAACTAAATAATGCCTCAGGTTCCACTTTCTTTAATATCGCCGTTCGGGCAAAAATCTTATAAGTGCAGAATGAGGGCGATATAACGCTCCGTACCAATCTTTAGACAGGCTCTAGTCCCCTCTAGTCCCGCGGAAACTGCACTTAAGACTAGAGACCCCAGTGTTACACCGTCGATCAATGTGAGAGCCAAGAATTATTTGGTAAATAAAAGTTGGCAAAAAAAATTACCACTTTACCATTTGTATAATCATTGTCTGGCGAGCCGTCCCTCTTGCAGACTGTCTGAGTGCTCGTTAAAGGTATTATTTTAGAAAGCAAGTAAAACTGTATTATTTTGGTCAGGTTATTGTGAAGGTTATGAACATAAACATAAAATGAACTCATACTCCAGAGCGCACGCTTACAACACATATTTCATAGTAACTTACCTCAATTCTCGGCCCGGCTCGGCACGTATATGAGGTGTTTGTATTGATTCACGGAATATGGCACCACCTTCCCCCTCAATGCGCAACGCATGAGCACCGATTGTGACTTCATTACGATTTACGGAAAATAAATTTCGTCCGGCTGTATCATTGATGCGAAATCCTTTGGCCAAACATTCAAGCTTATCATGGCCCAAAAATAAATGATTTTCAAGCGCGCCATTCATGTCACGTGTATTGATTGAAAAATTACGTGATGACTCTGAGACGTCGACGACGACACCCCAGAGTGAAGAGCGAGAGAGTGCGTTAGACGAAAAACCACAGAATAAACACAACAACAACGGCACATGCATGAGATAAAGAATAAGATTAAGAAATGGAACAGGTAACCAGTGGAGTAAACACGAACACATTGTGTGTATATAAGATATATGTTATTTGTTATACATATATACGTGTATACAAAACGTTCAGGTAAATTAACCCATCTGAACCCACACACATACACACATTCCTTCCTACACGTATTGCACGAACTATCACACTCTGACGGAAGGCACACACCATCCAAAAGTTGACAAGTACACGTAATTTTCTTTGCTTTGTTATTTAAGTATTGTATTATTTTATGTTACAACTATTTGCACAGAAAATCATATTTGCTGTTTATTAAGCCGCCACAACAAGGACTGCCCAATGATGATGATGATGGCATCGAATTGTTGGTGCCTGATACACTCTGACATTTTTATTTAACAAATTTTTATGAAACATCTTCTATGGTCAACCATACAGCATGTTGGGGATAAATGTGCTTGTACTGCACACACAACTGCCCAGTAGACAGATGTTTGCCATAAAAGGAGGTGAAGGAAATGTTTCTCGTCTCTTATTCTTACGGGTCGAGTGGCTTTTTGCAAATAGTTCGTCTTCAGTGTTATCTCAATTTCAGCAGCATGTTTGTGGTTTGTTGTATAATCACTTTTCTTATTTTCACATTCACGTACATACCTACAGAATTCTTCTTAAATATGTTTATGTATAAATCTCATCTGTCTCCTTAACTTATCTGCAGTGGTGCAACACTGTTTTGTCGTCGACATGTATATACATTTATATAATTTGTACTTTCATGTTAAATATTAAACACACAAAAAGAAGCGATTGAAAGTTTTATATATTCTTGATCAGTACTATAATTTGAGCAGGTCCAGATATGCTTGTTTGAGTATCAGTTGCTAGAGCATGACTGTTCAAAGCTGAAGAACTCCGTACATTTTTAGTAAATCGAATTTTTCGTCCCACCAACAATCCTTTTTTTTACGTAAAACTATATTATAACATTTATATAAATTAGCCTAATATCGTCTCCTAGACGAGAAATATTTCTCAAAACATTTTTTTTAATTTAGTAAATAAGTATGTTGTATACACAATCATAAATGTTGCTATGCGCAATAGTCCAAAACATTTATTAGTTAATCCAAAATTTCAATGCGGTTGGTAAAAAAGTGTAGGAGTTCTTAAGGAAAAAGCTCCTTTTACGGATATTTGTAACTTCTAAATGGCAAATGCCACACCCACGTTTAATTGTATCGATCGATTCAAAATTAAAATTGGTATCGATTTAACCATGCCCGTCTGTCTGTCCATGTAAAATTGTACGCAAGCTTAATGTCGAATTTTTGAAAGGACATGTTTTGGCTCAGAAAAAAACCTTTTTGAAAATGGACAGAATCGGATCATTCTTAGAATCCTTCGATACTTCACAAAGAGACTTGCCTCGCGTTTACTGGCAATTTCAGCACAATTTGTAGAGCTAAGTGTTTTAGGCCGTGCTTGACCGACTATAATATTTTCACTTTTTTAAATATGCATTTTATACATAAGCATTAACCTTATTTTTGCAAAATTAGTTGAGATAAAATGTACATACATACTCACACTTTAATTTTATTAAAAGAGGGCGTTGGATTTTTATATATTTCAGATGTCGTGTAAGGTAGAAATAGTGTTTTTTATTTAACGGTCTGCACCTTGTTGATCTTATTCCCCGTGTACAGAAATTACCCCCCAATGAAGAAAAATTTTTTTAAATACCCCATCATCCCATGCCCAGGTTCTACTATTGAAGGTATCGAACATATGATTCTTCGCATTAAAGTCTAATTTTATGCTTTCCTATTGCGGACGGCAACACATATTTACCGATTGGAGTGAGTCGGGGTCCAAATTCTAAGACTTTTATAACAGCCAGTACATACCAGGTAACAGGTAGGAAATCTACAATTGTTGGCTTAGGCCAAATCTTGGATACCACCTCTATATACATGCTCGCCTCGTTTAAACAGCTTTTTAAGTATTTGTTGTTAATTTAGTGTAGAACCTTGGGTGTGCCCTTTAGTCGAGCCCTCCTATTTTTAGTAAATTTCAACTTTGTGTTTATGAAAAAGTTTTCTTGATTATGGGCAGGACACATGTCGGTATGATGTTCGTCGCTCAATTTAAGTAAGGCGTCCGTACAGTAACCAAAATGTTTATGTAAGAAATTTTAATTCAACACGGACTTATGGCTACTTGCATTCAAAATTTGATGTTGATGCCTCCTTCTGAGTCTTTCAAACCATATAATTAATATACCTCGCACCTAGTGCGGACGTTATACAAATGGAGCCAATTTACTGTTTAATTGGCATGGATTCCTGTGTGAGATAAATCTTTTGCAATTTAATAATTTCCCCTAGATTACCCAAAACATTCAGCACTTCGTTTATTAGCATAATATGCAAATGAGGCTAATAAAGCATAAACTGCAAATATGTTGAATTTGAAATAATTTTCAGTAATTTAGCCTAAAGATCATGAAGCATAAATGCACACACACATACACACATACATACACATGGCCACAATTAATAATTTAGAATCCTTAAACAATTATAAATACATTCTATAAATATACGAATAGAGTTTTGTGTCACAACTACCTATCGAGATGGGTTGACCATGTCGTGATCGTATGGTTGAGGCACGTAAAACGTCCATTATTATCGCTTGACCGGTCAATTGTATGCCGCTGGGTACAATCTTAAGTGGGCCCATACCTTCCTAATAGAAATACAACAACAACAAAAACAATATTTATTTCATTTTATATAAATTGAACATTCTAAGTAATAGGTAAGAAATAGTGCGCGTAAGTGGGTGTACCTACCGTGGAAAACTCCATAACCTTAAGAATCCATAATGTTAGCACCAGATTGGTGACAATCAATAGTATCAGCAACAACAGCAACGTGTATAAGCATTTTTTGCGCCAACCTATCAAACCCAAATGCATTTCAATATCATCCACCAGGCTTCCATTATTGGGTAAACCTTTAATTGCAGCTGAACAATCTGCCTCATTGCCACCACCACTACCACCACTACCGCCACGACCACCATGACTATCATTACTACTGAGGCCGCCCATTCTATTGTGCTTTTGAAGGCGGCGTGCCTTGTGCAATTTTGTATGAAAATCAGTTTTTGTATCATCAACCAAATCCACACCATCTGCTGAGCTGTTGTAGTTATTATGCTTAGTTGGGCCTGGGGCCAAAGCTGGCGGTAATGTATGCGTCTTAAGTATACGTGTGGTTCCGTTGTGGTCACGTCTACCACCACCACCACTAACACTTCCACTGCCACCAGCAATATGCTTACTGCCGCAGCCACTTCCGCTTCCGATTAGTGAGGGCGTATGATTAGCTAGAGCTACGGTGTCTGTGATAATAACACCTGTACTGCTGCTTATCATCGCCGCTTTTGTCTCATTTGTGTGTTGTAATGTTTCTTGTTGTTCCTTGCTTTTGTTGATTTTGTTATTGTTGATGTTCGTGTTATGGTTCGGTATGGTTGATGGTTGTCTTAAAGTACCATGACTTCCGTTTTGGTTGTCATAATCATAGAGTGCCGGTATTATTACACCCTCTTTAGGTTTGAGCGAATTTTCGTTGGCCTTCTCGTCCTTTCGTTTAGTATGATTATCATTGTATTGTTGTTCTTGTTTAAACAATTGTTGTTGTTGTTGTAATTTTTTACGTTTAAACGTTGAGGTGGGTGAAGTGAAAACAAATCCAATTGCTGCCGCCTGAGCCTCTAAGACCCCACCACCAGTAATTACAGTGGCAGTGGGTGTTATGGTGGTAGATAATTTTTGTTGTGACAGTATAAAATTTAAATTATTTATTGTTGTTGTTGCGGCTGCTACTGTTTCGCGGTCTTGTGTGTTTGTCGTCTGTGGAAGAATTTCATTAGATAAAATTTCACGGCTGTTGGTTGTTGTAACGTTAAGTGCATGGCCATTGGTTTTACTACAGGGTCTACGATGATTGTTATGGTGTGTTGGTGAATGATGATCATGATGAGCGTTGTTTATATTGATTAAGTTATTTTTTTCGTTCAATTTCGTGCATATAATGTTGTGTGTGTTGGTTGGTTGTTAGTGAAGGGAAAATGGTGTGCGCCGGGATGGATAATGAATGTAATTGAACAAAATGATTGAAATACATAAATATGTATATATATGTATGTAAATTGTGTGCAAAAAGTGTTGTACTTTTATTTACACTCTTAACACTTTTTAAGAAAAATGAAAACAACTTACGGTTTATGGCCTTGAATTGATGACTGATGCAATGCTTGGGTACTTGATTTATTTGAATTTGACTGCTGCCCTTGTATCGTCTTAAGGGTGCTGGATGGCATACCTTCGAAAACACGAACAACCTCTAAATCAACATCATGTCTGGCTGTAGTCAAAGCTGAGAGCAATAACTGGCATTCATTTGTTGAAAGCACTGACGATGGAGTCGATTGTGACGACGACTGCAAAGTAAATATTTCTTTAAAATCTTTATTTGTACACACTTGAGGCATTTAGTATTTCAAGTTTGTGCAACAACTGAAGAGAGACCAACCTCTTATCGTACTTAATTGATTCATTATTTTGTGTGACTCTTCATGTCATTTTTGAGATATTACTTAAACTGTAGATAATTAAAACAAAAATAAAGTATAAAAGCAGCAACCACAACAGTGAAATAAAAAATGCTTGAAGAACAAAATTAAAAATATGAAGCAAGTAAAAATACAAGACTTGCAAAAAACATGAACATCTTTAATACCTTCCACATCTATAGGCCTGATTACACCCTTTAATATACATCAAATTGGATAAATTGTGAGCGCACCCTTTTTTGAACCACGTCAATCGATGAAAGAACTTATGATTAGCTAGAGCTACGGTGTCGTGTCATAAACATGTGTATATATAACATGTGCCCTATATATATATTTTTGATAAGCATCAAAATCTAATTCAATCTTAATGTCCGTCCGCGTTTTGGTTTGTTGTTGGTACTCTCACGATCGTAACTTTTGAGATGGTTAAAACTTTATACAGACATTTGCAGTTTCTGCACGCAAATCGTTGTTTCAACTGGTTTAAGTCGCCACAAAAATTGCGACATCTAAGTTCAATACAGATATTGTTAATTAGCCCTTCCATCAGTATACCAAAATGGGCGCTATCCGAAAACATATATGACCACAATTTGTAACCACTGAGAACAAAAGAGATCTAAAAAGCATATGCCAAGTCTAGGATACCCACCATCATGAACCTTTTCTAAAAAAAACATACTATATTTACTGTTCCAAATAATAGGGATGTAATATCTTAAATTTATTTAAACAAACGTGTCAGTCTGGGCGTGACACATAAACATTTGTTTCCGAAGTAGAAAATTCTTATCTGATTTGTTTGAAAAAGTTTTTGTTTTCCTCTCACGTAATTCTCAATAAAAACGTCTTGAACAGTTACGACCACATGATCATTTCAAATATTCAGATATATCTCGTAATTCAATTTTATTAATTAGACGCGCCTATTTATTAATCGAAATGCCCATATTATCCAAAAACGTCCCAGGTTTATGTACGCAACGATGCCGCGTATGCGTACGTTATTTTTTACAAGTTTGTTATGGACATAAAGGAGGAATTCTCACTCTAAATTTCAGACGTCCATATGGTAAATAACGTCAAATATTATGAATAACCCCTAAGACTATGTCTATTACAGGTGGGCGTTGTTAATATGAATATTTCAAATTGTAGAAAGTCAATTTAAAGCCTATTTTAAAGGTAAGTAAAACAAGTAAAGCAATTAATATGGCTTAGATCAACTCTTAAATACCCTCCTCATCTATATATATATACAAATGAAAAGGTGGGCGTGACAGTTACATGTTTATGCGCTATAATAGTATAATAGTATCACGTAGCATAACGGCATGTTAAGTGTTTTTGGAAAATTCTATTTTTACAAGACGTTCTCATGTCAACATCTTATACAGCCTAGATATGTATTGAGAATTAAGAAAAATATTTAATTAGTTGAATAAATGCCAAAAATTTAATTTCCACTTCAATGAGACGAAATTTTTTTAAATGGTACAAAACTTTTATTTTCTGTCTGGTAAATAATTGAAAAACGTTATCTTTATTGGATAAATGGCAGCAAAGTATTATTCATCATATTGTTAAATCATCATCCTCATCCTGTTGAACAAATTGTTCTTTCTACTTGTCATGATGTTTTTTTTTCTTTTTCTCTAAAAAGCGCTTTAGAGTGCAATGAGGGCAGATAATATATAAGACCCAAAAGATAAATCTATGAGAACTACTTAAATGCAGTGACACGTAACAGAATGAATTTAGTAAACCGCAGAGATATAAATTGCCCCGATTTTTATCGACTAAATCTAAATATTACGCAAAAACACGCATTTCAAATAGATAAACATTGTAGTTGAATGCTTTAAACATTATTCATACTAAAGCCATTTCCACTATCCACACCAAACTCGCGCGCTACTGCTTAACTCGACCCATTTCATCTCAACTCATCTCATCACAATTGGCGTTATTCCATTCATATGTGAGTGAGTGTAATGCATTTGCATATTTATGGTTGCATTTCATACCGAAAATAATTAATTTTTATAATTGAGTGCGTGCAAACGAACACATACGTGCACACATACACAGAGAGCTATTAAAAAAGCGAAATTTACCTGCATTTGCAACAAATAAATAAACATTAAAATGAAATAACACAAACGATGATGCATTGAGTAAAAAGGGTAAACATCTCAATCACACGCTGAATGGAGAAATCATTTAAAATCATCAAAATGTTGTTTTGTGTGTATGTAGGTATACGGGCAATATTTTCATAAAACTGATTGCCTGGATGAAGAATATGTACTTTGGTCATAGTTAAATAAATTGAACGTAAATAGAAACGAAAAAATTATAGTACTTATGTATGTATTTATATATATATAATGTGCAACACGCCAGTTTACCGTTTCAGTAATTAAAACAAGGAATAAATTATTCTATATATTCTCTTTTTGGAGAGCCCTCATTGACTCTTGCATTTTTAATACCGACCCACTTCCTTCTCCCATTCATTTTACCAAGTTTCGTAGCCTTGAGAAGGTTTTGATCAAAAGTTTAGCAACTGGCAAGCGCGCTCTAAAAAATAGTAAAATAAAGCAAATAAAACATATACTACAGGTAGTCGGACGGAATGACGTACACACTTAAAGTGATTGAGGGACATAGAGGGAGAGATACGCTAATAATATACTTGATATGTAAAATAAACTAAATTTGACTCCATATGTACATATATATCACTGAGAGTTGACGTGGCAGGCACTTGATTGAGCCCTCCAATCCCTCGACTCGTATTTTGATGCTGATTAGATTCCTGATATATATTCTTTATGGGATCTCTGCAAGCATGATAAACTTGGTATACCCCAATCTTACGGCATGACTATAAAAAGTGCAATAAAATCAGAATCGAATTTTCGCATACAGTTACTTTTAATAACAGAAAGCTTACACAAAAAAGATTCGATTTCAAAATTTTATAACAATTTATTGCATAAAAATTGTAAATTTTAGTTACGTAGAGACGTCACGCTCTTAAATATTGTGGACTTTTGTTACTAAAGCAACCAATTGTGAATTTTTGAAGCCTAATAGTCATTTTCATTTAGATCAAAGATCCGCAGTTATCGAATGCGGAATTTGAGCCCAGGTGTTATTGTACAGTAGCAACACACTTTTAAATTTAAAAAAGATCGTTTTTTGCTGGAAAAACTGATTCGATCCGCCTGAGTGTGAAAATCATTCTTCTGTTTGCAAGAATTTAGGTTCCATTGATTCCATACTCAGAAGTAGCATTTATTGATATTGAAATTGGTTTTGAAATCGCAATTTCAATTTGGAGCTATAAAATCTAAAAAATTAATTGTTTTGAATCAGTTAATATTCAACAGAAACTAGATTTAGCGATTGAAGGAATTCATTTAGATTTTTAAAATTTTTTTAATGCAAAAAATTTTTTGTAAAAGGCTAAATTTTTAAAAAACGTTGGCAGATTCTATCCAACTATTTTATTTAAATTACGAAATACGACTTTTCTTTCACTCCGTATAGAATTAAAAATAAGAATTAAAAATGCGTACTCTGGTACTCGCATCTTCAAAATGAACCAAGTCCTTGGCCACGTCCACGTTTAAATGAACGGAAATTGCCATTTTAATGTACAAATATACAATTATGTGGGTGTTGGTCGATATAATGTTTTATTTGGTTCCGACATTTTTTTACTTTAAATCGTTTTTCTTAATTTATAAATTTTAAAAAATTAAAAATAATCATGGTCGCACAAGATTTTGCCACAACTTTTTATATATTTTGAACTAATAGTGTGAAAATACTGAATCATGCCACGATAATAAGAACCCTTCCTGTCAACTGCTCATGTGCCACAAAAGATTTGTTCGAGCGTAAACACCAAATAACTGAAACTTTAAAATTGTTCTACATTAAATGCAAATTGTAAATTGATGGCATTCCCACCAATAAAGTTACATACATATTATTCTAAGCAGACCTTAATCTATTGCATCCCGGTGGAGTCGTTAAACAACTCACGACGCATAACAAATGAGCAGCATCACAAGAATACGGTTCCCTCCTCCACCCTTTGCCAACTAAATATCTCCTAAAATGTGAAGCTTAACCTCAGTCGTTGACTTCAGTTGTTGAATCAAGATTTGAACGAGAAACTGAAAACTTATCAGCAGAGTGAAACCAGTTCTTGTTTAATGAAAATGAAAAATACGCACAAGATGCACAAACATGCCGAAGCACCTGTTTGTTTACACAGAATGAAATGAACTCCATACATATGCGCTGCGTACGTGCGTATGAGTGTTTTTGTTGACAAACTTTTCTATTTTTCTTTAAAAATGACAACAATAACAATATTGAAAGCAACAAATCTATGGCTTTGGCACCATATGTGCGGCAAGTTCAAATGTCTTCATGTTTATAACTTTCTAAACACTTTTCTTCTTCCTTTCCCTTTCGACCACCACAAGTGTGTTGACGATATTTTCGCTACCTGTATTTGTTTACATATCACGTTCTTAATATTCAAAAAGAAAACACTCCTCTTATCGTTTATCCAACACCATCCAACAGCCTGCCTACGTACGCTTTTATTAATCGCTTCCTTCAATAATGTTTCTTGCGAAGCGAAGAGAGCAATGTGCAGCAATAGAAAGGTGTTGCACTTATTGAAAAATAGCAGCGATTGCAAGATCTTGGAAATTTAGTTATTTATAACTTTGTCCTGTATGTGTGTGTGTGTGTTTTCTACATGTGTATGTATGCGCGTGTGAGTTTCGTTTATCCCAAGCAAACATCTTTTGTTATTGACAAAGAAATGAGGTCACACTGTTGTTTTTCTCCCTCAATCCCAGTGAAACGTTAGAGATATCAGATAAAGGAGAAGAAAAGTTTTCATATATTTTGCATATTTTGTATTATCATGAGCAATTGTTTAAACTAGGTTAAAATGTTTAATAAATTCGCCATCTTACGGGTGGAATATCAAGCAATGCAAGAAAATGTTAGATTTTAAACAGATCTTGGGGTAAGCCTTTGAAGGTTTTTATCAATGATGGCCTTTGTTTTCCTAAATTACAATTGAATAATTTACAAAATAATTAAAATATATACATGTACATTTATATGAATAACACATATCAACAAAAGTTAATAAAAGAAAACAAATATTTCAAAACAAGTGAAAATGTTTTATGATTACATGGAAAGAGGTTCTAAAAATGATCCGATCCAGTTCCTCTTTTAACCAATATATGTCCTTACACGAAATTTCATTAAAATATTTCATAAAATACATTAACAGAAAGACGGACAGATGGACACGGTTAAATGGATTCAGATTTTGATTCTAAGTCCATCGGTATAACTGAAGGTATACACCCGTGACATTTGCCGTTTAGGAATTACAAACATCCACACAAACTAAATGTGCCCTCTGCCACAAGTGGTGCAGAGTATAAAAAGCGTTGTCGCATAAATTATTTAAATCGTGAATAAATGTGTTCTTCCAGGCCCGTATATTATTTTTTATACTTATACGTTTCTTCCAAATGTCCATTGCTTATGACAAATGACAAATGTGTTTTTCCGACATTGAGCAAATATTACTAATAAATAACAAATTAAAAACACAAGGAAAACATCTTCTCTGCGTATCGTATAATATATTGCATAATAAGAAAATAGAAGCAAATCTAATGCTATTGATGCTATTTAAATTGAATATATTGTAACAACGACAACAACAACAACAACAGTTGTATTCAATGAAATTGTAATAAATTCTTGATGATGTTTTTATAGACCTTATAAATACTTATACACACAAACAAACATTTACGCAGACTGCCCAAATTTACTGCTATGGCTTCGCATGCGATTCGAATAAAAATTCCAAAACTTACGCACGCATATAAGTATGCATGTACATACTTGCTGATATTTCAAAATAAATATGTAGGCATTGATGAGACAACGGAGGTAGTATGAGCTGTGAGGCGAAAGTGTTTCAATGTACACGTAGCCCAACTAACATAAAAGAGGCTTTTTAAAATAGACAACGAAGGCGCAAACACAACGTATTACAAGCCTCTAGAAAACCTATACATTTTCATACGAGCACACACACGCAAGCTATGGACAAACATTAGGTTAAACCATTAAATTATACAAAATTTTCTCAGCTAAATGAATAAATTTGAGACATGACAAACACATGTGTTGCTTCATTGCAGCATTGTAACAATAGTATTGTTGTTCATTGTAGTTCGTGTTACTGTTACGGTTAGTGTTAGTGTTGTTATTGACAAACACAAAAAGAGACCAAAGTAAGGTTTACAATGAAATGAAAATGAAAATTTCTGTTACGGTATTTACAAGTATTTACACTGAACTGAATATAACAAGAAGAACAGCAACGTGACAATTGCCAAGCATACATACAAACACACTCATACATATGTACACATATGCTAATAAACACCGATTGTAAACAATTCAACAATCAAGTTATTTCATTTTTTTCTCTTATTTTTATGTAAACATTTGAACAACTTGGACTAGACAGATTCTCATGGAAGTGAAGAAATGCTTAAGAGTATAGGAAGACTTGTATTCAAGCGTGTTTTACATGATGTTTACACATATGCAAGAAAGCGAACGTTATTTTCCTGCAACACGTGACATTACATTTTGCAGCAGTAACAGTAATTCAATAAAAAATATATATATATGACAGTATGTAAAATACTGATAGTTGAAAGATTAGCACCTGTCTTAAGATCGGTATTAATTCCTTGTCAACATCTCCTAATCTGCTTGAACTTACTTGCTATGTATCGTCAGCATTTTCATCACATAAACAAACGGATGTGATTTACCTTGATCTTTCCACAGCCTTTGATAGAGTTAACCGTTGAACGTCTTTTTCGGTGTTTTGGTTTTCCTGTTAATTTATTGTTACAGTTCCGCAGTTATCTCCGTAATCGTGCTCAGACAGTTTTATTCAACTCTACTTATTCCAGATTAATTCATGTTTCATCACGTGTACCTCAGGGCAGTCATTTGGGTGCTTTATTGTCTTTGATATTTGTTAATGATCTTCCTTCATTTGTTAACCATTATAGAGTACTAATGTTTGCTGACAATGTTAAGATGTACTCATCTTTTAATTATACATCTGAGGCAGATCTGCTTCAATCGGATTTGTTGAGCCTGTATAGGTGCTTAAGGAATGCTATGTTGCTTAGTTTAAATAAGTGTAAAAAACTATCATTTCATTGGATCACTCCGATTCCTACGTCTTATTTATTAAAAAGTCATGTACTTGAAAATGTAAGTAGTTCTAGGGATTTAGTTGTGCTTTTTGATAATAAGCTTAAATTTAATTTTCATATTGAAGCAACGATAAATAAAGCAAAGTCGCTTTTAGGCTTTATTAAGAGATGGTCTAAAAAATTAAACGATCCGTACATTGCTAAAAGGATTTTTTCGGTTTCAGTAAGGCCAACATTAGAAGATTCTGTTGTTGTTTGGGACCCTATGTTTCAATGTCATATTGATCGTTTAGAGTCAGTTCAGAAAAACTTTTTGATTTTTACTTTAGGTGGACTTGCGTGGGATCCCACTATATCCACCGTATGATCATAGGCTAACGCTTATAAATTTACCGTTCTTGAAGAAAAGGCTTGATATGTTGTAGGTATTGTTCTTAGAAAATTTAATTCATGGTCTTGTATGTTCTACACATCTGTTAAGCTGTATCTGTTTTTCTTGCTAGAAAGTCTCGTACTACGTACCATTAAAAATATCTCAGTGTCGCACAAATTATGAATTGTTTGACCCTTTTCGTTCGCTCTATGTAATCAAAATGATCACCGGTTTGAGCAATCAGTTGATTCGCTTGATACAATTAAAAAGATATTGTTACTGAAATTGTTAATGAGTTGCCAAACTGATCCTTTTTCTATAATATATGTTCCAGGCTTGTTTCATTCACATGCATGTAAATTTATTTGTAAATGTATGTGACTGTACTATTATGTATTATTAATTTATTCTACTGTAGCCTTAAGTTACCAGCTTTAAGTTATGGTAGCATTGTATTTAATTATAGGTTTTTAGGAGCTGGATGCAGCGGTTGTTGTTGTTGATGTTGTTGTTGGTTCCTGCGCCTGTTTGCATAGTCAAGTAGTAGTTAAGATTTAAACTCAAGTTATGTAATATAAATTGTATTATCCATGTTGGCTGAATATAAATTGAAGCCAACAATGTTTTAGTTTAAATAAATAAATAAATAAGTTTAAAGGCTGCAAAATTAAGTAATAAAAAATTGAAATATTCAAAAGGATGTGAGAGCGGGAGTGCAGGAGACATCATAATAACTATTTACGTATATCGCCTGCAGACTGTAAATCAACTCAAAGTTATTTGCAATCATTCCATTACCTAACATTACGCACGCGTTGCTACATCATTATTGCTTGGAAAATATTAGGCCGTCTGGAGGACAGTAGGAGGTAGATTTGACTTTTAACCACATGCACACCTTCCCATGAATTCACTTTATTACATCATAAGGATACCTTTCCACCATACGGATTATGTATAGGTACACGTATGTACTTTCTTACATATCTTCATATGCAGTCATAATAAAAGCATTCGGTGTGCTGTACAATCAGACGTGCCACATCCTTGAATATCCTTGATATTGTACGCAAATGTTTTCATTTTTAAACAACAAAACATTGGGCTTGCTGCTAACAAACTCACATGTATGAACGATAGCATTTGCCCATACCCGTATTACAAATGGTTCGTCGTGTTGGCACGTGGTACGTACTTCACTACACATGCACGAAAGAATACATGTGTATAAAAATATGTTTTTAAGTATTTTATAGCATATAAAATACGATTACGGCGTGTGTGCAATGCGAAATGAATTTTTGAGCATTTACTTACTGTCCCCCACTATCTGTGCCTTAACATTTGGGTGTGTGTGTTTTGGTAAACGAGGATATGCAAATCTATTATGCTATTATGTGCCGCATGTTGTTTTTGCAACTTCTTTGACACTTACACACTTGCACAAACATGTACCACACACGGTTCGTTCATTTCTTTATTTATGTATGCTTTGAAGCACCTTGGCGTACGGACGAGTGTGCTTGAATATATGTGTGTGTGCCGGCAACTAGTTTAATCACAATTCATTGCAGTTGTGTGGTATTGTAGTTCCTTTTGTTTTCATTTCAACTTTTATATTAATTCACCTGAACACATGAGTTTTTCTGGTTTAATTTAAATATAATTAAATGAAGTGAAAACCAAAAAAACAATTAACTCTGTATCAAAACAAACACAAAGGTAAATTGCCTCGTAGTGGTCCTTGCTAAAAAATTCTGTACATACAGTGCGTACTTAAGTTGTAAAGTAACACTTATATAAACAACTCAGGGGGAGTAAATAAAATTGTACATAATAAGTATTTACACTCTACCTACGTATGCACAAAATGTAGTCCTTTTATTTAACCCCTATGTGAGTGATTGGATACTTGGATTTCCATTAATCTGGCGGATTCGTTTACCTCATCCACTCATATGACGGGTTTGATTCGATGGCATGGTAGTGAATTTTTTATAATTATTGTACTTCGTTAAATATGTAAAAGGAATCCATGTTTCTGTCTCTCCACATTCAATGGACACCTCCTTTGCGCGTTGCAAACAACTTAACTAAGTGTATTTTTTTTACAAATTAACATAACCTTCACTAAACATATCAAATACCTTTGACAAGTTGTACGTTTGTACCATAATTTTTGGGATTAGTTTAGCGCGTCAAAACTGAGAAGAGAACATGGTTACATCAGTTTAAGTCTATTGAAGGTGAAGGAGAACTGCGAAGGTTTTATTTCAGAGTTCAAATACGGATCAAAGGGGCAAAGGTGACAAAATAGAAATAAGTGAAACGCTGGAGGAACTGTTCTGCCAACAAGAAAAAAGTGTTGCCACGATCGCTAAATTCAGCATTCGATTTGCCAAATTTCTAAGACCGGCTTCGGCTAGTTGGCTTACTCAGGATAGTGGGTACAAAAATAAATTATTTCTTTTTGTTTTTTTTTTTTCGCCTGTTACAACCAAAGTTTTTTTGAACTTTTATTAAACACGCGTTAATTAAATTTATTTAATTAATATAAATCCTCTTTTTCATTTAGACCGATTATATGTATAAACAATGCAAATGTAATCCAATATATAAACAAGTAAAAAAGTTCATGTTCACTTTAGCGAAATCTTGTACCAGATCTTGCACCTTGGAGCATTAAAATAAAAGTTGTGACTGGCAATGATGCTTGGACGTGGTCTTAAAGCAATTTTTAAGTGAAAAACTGGTCAAAAAACTCAAAAGTATTGACCTTTTTTGAATTATGGGCGGGTCGTTGATTTTGCACCATTTCAATACCAATGCGTACTTCATCATATGCTACGCCTGTGTGTAGGAACTATATTTATGCCAAGTGAGGGATAGATATCCTAACCGGGACAATGTTTCATGGTGATCGAGAGTCTCTTTTGCTTTTATTAAAATGTTACAAATTCGACAAAGCGAGTGTGCCACCACCCTCAATCTGTGTGTGTGTGACCATATTAATATTTTTCTCACATGTCATCAACTCACTTGTAAAGTGTGCTTTTATTTGAGAGTCCTCGCACAACAATGCAAATGTGTTGTTAACATGTCAATTATCGAATCGATTTATCTGTCACTTTAAATTATTTTTTACTAAATTTTTTTTTAGGAAATATGTTTAAATAGTATTATTTATTGGACATATTTCCTAAAAAACTAAATAAACAAGATAGAAAAGTTCGATTAAGACCGAAGCTTAAATACCCTCCACCTTTTATAATTGAAAAGGGTATCAAATTACAACTGAGTATGCATTAAATTGTTGCGTATATTCAGGTCATTTTGAAACAATAAATTGTGTTTTTTGAATTATAGGCGTTTGCGATATTCAATCACGCCCATTTTTGGCATAGCATTGGATAACTCTACCACTTATACATATACCAAATTTCAACTTGATAGGCATAGTATTGTGAGATATATAATATTTTTAAAGATACAATTTTTTCGAGGCATGTTGAGATTTTCGTTTATTCTGGGCCGATTTTGCTTAAGTTCAATACGGAATAGCGAAATTAAACTAAGAATAAGTATGCAAAGTTTTAATTTGATATCAAAATATACGACCGTGAGAGTGCCAACAACAGACGGACACACGGACGGCATATCTCAAACGATTTCTCTTTTCATGCTGATTAAGAATATATATGGTTTGTGGAGTCTCCGAGGCTTCCTTCGATGTGCTGCGAAGGATGATTAAAATGAAAATACCCTCTTCCCTAAGGTGGAGGGTTTAAAAAGCTGATTGCAATTTGTTTTTTTTGTTTTTTGTTGCTGATATTGTTATAATCCCAGAATTCTTCTGAAATTCAAATTTTATACATTACTAGCATGCCAGTCGCAGCTTCGCCCGAGAAGAATTATACGTACTAAAACATACTCCAATGGTTTTTTAATTATTTTAATTACATTTAGGACGCCTACTCTTTAAGCTTCTCTTCACTTTACAAATACTTCAGAGCCAAATTACTTGTTCCCGAATATATTGTTAATGTAACTCTCTGGTCTATATACAAACATTTACATTAGAATGAAGTGGTTTTCGCAATACATAACTTCATACAAAAACCCTCTAATTTTTATTTATACAATTGTTGCTGTACTTTAATCACTCTATAAAGTTGAGTAGGTTATGGCTGCAACCATCACTTACCATATTTTATTAACCAGTCGGTTCAATGAAACCAGTTTCTTATACTCAAATATATTTATTCCAAATCAACTTAGAATAACGAATCGATCCAGGCAATTCTAAGTGTGTGGAAAGCACTCTTTCAGTCGTCAATGTTGACATAAGAAGCAAAACCAAATTTTTAACCCAATATACTGCGATATAAAGAAAAGTACAATATCACCTTATGGCCTAATGCCCACTTTTATTAGCAATATAAAAAGTGTAGTGTAGTGTGTATATAAAAGTCTGTTAGGTTAGGTTAGGGGGTTAAGTCGATGTTAAAGGACGACACAATCATAGACGGCAAATGCCCATTTGGGGTACCCAATACAGAATTAGTAAAACCAAAATCAGACGTGGCGATAACTTTCCATGAACTTCGTAGTCGGCTGTTAAAGTGACTACTACTATTTATTAATAATTTTACATCCAACATAAATGATTGTCCAATTGTATGCACTTACCCCTTCTTTCCGTGGTTGATTATCTAAAGAGTCCACATGGTTTAAAAAACTCCAAGTCAAAGTACCAGCACTTCCACCAAAATTCCACGCATTTAATAGATTTTCTGAATTCGGTCCGTCTCCGATATTGTTACATTCCTTAGTATCAAAAGTTGATTCAGAGTCTAAGGATGAGTTTGTTGTTGTCGTATGTGTTGATCCTGATTGAATCACTTGATAATCTAAACAATGATTTGCTGATGGTATTTCACTAATCTCATTAACCATGTCACAGGGCGTACACATAGATGAAATATGCACTTGAAACGCAGCGTAGTTCAAGAAAAACGCGTATAGATATTTTAGAGTAAGTAAAAATTTAATTATGATGCTTCAAAATTAGAAATAATAACGAGCATACGCCCCACCAGCCGACCAAATATTAAAATGCACATTCACTGCTGCTGTGTTATTAGCAATTTCTTATTTTCTATATTCACTCAAATCACTGATATTGCATTTTATGCACATTTCATTGTATTGTACGCGTATGGTAAATACGTTAAGTAGTGTACGTATGTACGTATGTATGTAGAGCATGACATCAATTTGAATAAATTAAATGAATTGGACTGGAACACTGATTGCATTGATTAAAGAGTTCAATTATGGATCTAAGCGAATATTTACATAGACGTGTGTGAGTCTCTGGCGGCTTGTCTGAAACAAAATCACCGATCATTTAATTGAATTCCACAATACATCATTTTCGTACATTGGGCGCCCGAAGATATGGCCACACAACGCTTCCAATTTTGATTAATTTTTTTTTTATGTTTCAATTATTTTTAGTTTTAATGCATTTTACTTTCCTACGTTTCTGAGTGTTTCCAAAATATTGTTTTAAAAATAAACCACAAATCACATCATGTAGCGTTTGTATTGGTGGCCATACCTAGCATTAGTGAAATATTTAAAAAAAGCCGCTTTTCAACAATATCAACCGTACGGACGCACGTTTTGTTCAATACTAGAGTTCATCACATACAATATTTGGCTAAAAATCTTCGTACCATTTACTTTTTCCATATTTCATGCACGCCAAACAGTCATTATAGAATAGTTAAGCGGTTGTGTCTGTGAGTACATTTCAGGTATATAATAAATTATATGACTTGCAGGAAAGCTTTTTTCTTTCTACTCTCCATATGAAATCCAGTGGTTTTACTCTCTCTCTCTCTCTCTCTCACTGAGCATGTGTTCTCTTCTCTCATGAAGCAGCTTTGTTTACAATTTCATACATAGCACGTGGTTTTCCTTTGACATAATTCAACAGTTTGTTTACATTCTTACAAGTTGGGCGCATGGTTGTTTTAAAAATTGTCTTTGTAAACTATTAGGTATATAGAGTTAAGGCTGGACTCATGTCTCCCTTTTATATCCATCTTTATAAGATAGGGTATCACGGATACATTAGTAATTTGATTTGTATTGAAAATGGTTCAAGCCATTCCGTGGTCCTTCCTGCAATGTTATAAAACAAATAATATGAGTTTTTGGTATAATTCAGATAAGAAAATACCAGAAGAAGGCTTCGAAAAAAGAAGAACTATTCATTATATATATATATACTGTGAACTATTGAAACGTTCACATTAAGATAAAATGTTTCCCAAATATTTTTGTAGGTCACTACACATTTATCTTCATCGGCGTATCTTCATAATGTACACATTAGAGACATAAATATAACATATTTTATTATTTTATTTAGGGACCCTGTAACGTATTACCTGCGTTGATATTACATTGATAATAAACCTGTGAGAAACTGCTTTTTATACTCTCCATCTTAGTGATGAGGGTATACTAAGATTGTTCATCCAGAAGGAAGCGTCTATAAAGTATATATAATATTTATCAGCATTAAAAACTGAGTCGATTTACACATGTACATGTATCCGTGATTATGTTTGCTGTTGCCATTCTACATTTTGAGATATTGAGCTGAAAATTTTTTACAAACACTTTTAGTTTTTCCACGCAGATCGCTATTTAAAATTGGCACAAACGGTCAAGAGCCACGCCTACAACCAACAAAAATCTACATTGTATATATAATCTAATTGACTTATGAACTTGAAATTTGGTATGTATCTGCCACGTCTACCATTGTAGATGTGGAGGATATTTAAGAATATTTATTATAATTTAAGAGTAGTTTTCTTACCTGTTTTATGTATTGTATAATTATCATATATCCTTTACATAAGACGGGGAACATAATAAATTTGTTATTTCTTTATTAAAAATGATAAAAGTTTAGTTTCTTGGTCAGTATCCAAATTACAGTCGTTTAAAATGCGTCCCTTTTCTGTCTGTATATTCAAAATTCTGATTTTAAAGCGCCTAAGTCTGCAAAAATTGAGATATTGAACTGAAATTTGACACTAATACTTATAATTATTATATGCACTCTAATATATAAAAATGAATGAAATCGGAAAGTGGCCACTGGCTCAGAACTGTCAAAAATCTCTCACGCCTAATTAAGTTACAAAGTTTAACTTAAGTATACGTGTTTGTGATATATTTATCCCTTCTATCAATATACCCAAAATGGGCGTGATAAATTATTATATTTATACTTTATAAAAATTTGTATACTAAATTTCAGTTTGGTAACTACTTTGTGACCTCTTTTTAACCCACTTAACTTGCCACTTCCTATACCCCCCTCATAAGATGGAGTGCATACTAAGTTTCCTATTCCATTTGCAACAGATCGCTATTTGACTTGGGCAAAATGGGTCAAAAATCACACTAAAATTAGTTTTAAACTGTTTTTTTTTTTATCCAGAAGGTTCCCCTTAATATTGCAGAGTTTTTTGTTATATAGAAAATACCGAAATTCACACAATTAAAAACCACAATTATTACATAAAAACTAAAACACAAAGAAAACTTTTCTGCATACAAAACATTCTGATGTGCTTTCATACCACAAACACAATGCCAGCTAAGCGTTTGTAAAAGTGAACAACTGATTTTAATAACTTAAGCAAAGAACAAGTGAAAATGTAACAGTCGGTCAGGCCCGACCATTTCATACCCTAAACCACTTAGCTTCTTAAATTATGCTGCAATTAGTTTAGTAGTATGAATATATGCGGGGCAGTGCTTCGATACTTTGCGAAATACGAAGCCAATGAACTATTCTTTACAAGTTTTTGTCAAGAAATATTAAAAATTGCGATTTTTCCTTGCATTCCATTATAATAGGACCACTTATGGGGATTCGGTCACTTTTCAATAGGGTTCCTCTTTGCGCCAATATATGTCCTTATACAAAATTTCATCGAAATAACTCAAAAAATACGGCCAAAGGGTTTCGCATAAGTTTACATAGACAGGTAGGCGGGCAGACGATCGACCATTTGAGGATTTAATGTACCCCCTTACCATATGTGGTATAGAGTGTAACAAGCTAAAAAAACTAAATTTTTAATATACTCCATATGTACTTACAAACTGTGGGCGCGACAAGTATATGATTCCGTCCTCTAGTGTATGTATTACGTAAAAAACTTGCAGATCGAGTTGCGTCTGTTATCCGATCACGCATATTTTTGGTACATACCTGCAAGAGATTTTTGTCGATTGCAGAGTTGGCTCTTGACCGATTTTGCCCATTTTACATTGCGATTACATTTCTACGAGTGTCTGTACAAAATTTCAGCTCAATACCTCAAAATTTACTACCTTTACCCTTACAATGGAAACAACCCATGGACATATTTGTCTACATCGGCTCAATTTTCGATGCTGATCTGACATGTATAGTTTGTAGGGCCTCTGACGCCGCCTTCTAGGTGTTGCAAGCTTAATGACAGACTTTGTATACTCCCATCTTATGTGGAGGTTATAATAAACAAATCAATAGAGAAATGAGTTTTGGTTTCGTTTGTGTCTTCTACACTAAACATAACCGACCAGTAAAAGTTCACCAGTAAAAATAAAGTAGAACTTGTTTGTGGAAGTGGGTGGCATTATATTATAAACGATTAAACTGAATAAAATGGGAAGCCACCATATCTCTCTGTGTCTAGGTATACTGCCAAGTTCAGTTACTAGCGATAAGGTTAAAAAAAACGAATTATAAATATTTGACGCATTAAAAACGACGAAACTTTCAATGGTTAAAGTGAGAAGAAGAGCAATGTAGAAAAAGAATAAAAAACATACAAATAAAATAACAACAACAATTGAAAGCACTTAAGAACGTTAACCAATATAATATATTTCTAAAAAACAAATTTGTAAATAATAGGAAAATTTATTATTATTATTTTTATAGAAAGAAAAGGATGGAGAGACTTAATTAAAAATAAAATATTGTGTAAAATGAGCGGAACTTTGCCTTAAATCGATTACAAAACTAGGCATACCAGTTCATTTTATACCCAGTTTCGGACGTGAAGTGCGCAGTGCCTACAATATACCTTTAAATGAGAAGGGTATCACAGGCTTGGCCTAGGCCAAATTTAATAGTTCTACCTGGTATGCCCTCCACCTTGGTGATGGAGGGTACGTTCAGTTTGCAATGCGTCAGAACCCCTACAAAGTATAATCTCGACCAGCAGCAAAATTTCCTTCGATATAAACTTATCCATTCGTGCGTGTGTCTGTTGCCTATCTATTACAGTCGAACGTTTTAAAATGTTGAACTGAAATTTTGAAATTGCTGATATTTATAGTTTCTGCACGCAGATCGATATTTAAATTAGGAAAAATCGGAGCTGAGCCACCCCCCAATCAACAAAAATCTATCCATTATTCACAGAAATAGAGCTACGAAACTACAATAAATATGTAGCCCTTCCATCGATGTGGCAAAAATAGGTTCGATCGATATATTCAGTGCAAAATGCTACTTGTAACTCAACTCATTAGAGCGCATAATGAGGACCGTGCCACACTCATTATGGCGAAGGAGGTGCAGGGCATTCAAGATTTGCCTTAAGCTACATTTAGTTTTTGTTGTTCTTGTTCTTTTTTTGGTGTAAACAAAACAAAAACCTCCTGAGAACAATACCATATTACACGCTCGTGTTGTTTGCGTTTGAGGACAAAGTTGTGTGAAAAGTCGCTTTTATTCAAAAAATTTTATATTCACACACAATTTGCTTAAACACATATTATACCTTCCACCACATCCATTCACCCACAAAACTAAAAACAAAGAACAAACAAAATGTTAGCGACGTGTACAAAAAAACTTACTATTGTGTGAGTATAAAGTAAGTGAACATACGATTGTGTGGGTGAGTGAGACGAACAACCAGAAATCTGGCTCATATGTTAGCAGTTCATTTTCATTACATTAAAACGGCTAAATAATAATAAGACTCCTGAGCTAAATACTTATATTGAAAAGGAAAAAAAACACTAGAATATAAAGAATGAAAGCATAGAAGAGTGTTCAAGACAATTAAGTGTACACTTCACCAACCATATGAATACTATGTACGATAAATAATAATATCACAAACATAGAATGTGATTTTGACACACACCCCAACTATTATTGTGAAGATAACAAAATATATTATTTAGAATCGACTTCAAATGCAGCGTTGCAAGTAAACTAGCTAAATGAGATCAGGGATGCCATCCAAGTAATGTATCAACAACAAATGCCTCTAAGCAAGCAAAATTACCTGCGTTAAGTAAATGTTATTATTCCACAGGCCTATTCTTTAGACTGCGTCCTACCTGCGCCATACACATTATGCAATATTTAGACTATGGCACTCATTTATGGCATTGTTGGCATATGTGACCCGTTTGTGAGAAAAACTTTAGATGAAATTGCTTTTAAAAACAAAGCTCTTTCCATAACAATGAATTATGCAAAATGTAATAACAACAACAAAAAATAAAAAAGCAATTTTAATAAACTTTTTACTCGGCATTATGAGCTAAAACACATGCCATTCATAACAAGTAAGAAAACTAAATTTGTGGCTTGGGGCAGTTCTTGAATACCCTCTGCATCTACATACAAGTGGTGGGAGTGGCAAGTATGATCCTATGCATAGTATTTAGCCAATCAGCTCGGCACAACGTTGAATAGGCTAATTATAAATAAGATATATGCACTAAAGTTCAACTTCAAAACAGCCGAATTGTTTAAGGTTTCACGAATGACAGTATCCTCTGTAATGACAGCAGACACATCACATGGTAAAATATCACCGGTGAAAAGGAATAGCGGGCGAAACTCAAAGTTAACTGACAGAGACTGACAAACATTAAAAAGAATTGTGGCCAGACAATATAAAACTGCCGCGGCAAAAGTGACAGCAGAACTCAACTCCACAAAGCTAACATTCAAGGAGGGCTTGTTCATGCGAAATATTTAATGTCAGATGTTCATATTATTTTGTCCATCCATTGTACGTGTAGAACGACTCAGTTTTAGATGCTGATCAAAAAAATATGTAGTGTATCTGACTCCCGCTTCTGGATGTTGCAAACGGAAGAGCAAACTTAGTATACCTAATATACCATAGTATATACCCAAGGTGGAGGACATAAAATGTAAATTTTTTAAAACTCGTGATTTATTAAAATTTTACCTTAAAAAATTTATAAACTCTAACTAATAATCATTTTCTAATATAGAAAAACTAATTTATAAGTGTGGGTGTGGCAATTATTCAACTGAGGCCTCTTTTAACATAATAGCAAATTTCCACCTTGCTGCTGTACTTTTGTGACTGTGATGAATTTTTGATAATTTTGATCGTAACTGTAACTGTAACGTAACAATTTGTCCCATTTTAAATTTAAACCTAGATAGCTTAAGTATCAAGTTTCAGCTTGATATGAACATACACACACAGGCGGACCTGTCTATATCGACTCAGCTTTTAATGCTAATCAAGTTTATAAGCCTTCTGGGGTCTCTGAGAATGGTCATCATGTACGTAAAGGATATCAATACCAAAATTGCACATGTCTTCCAAACAACGGAATGGATAATAAAAATTCCTGACTTTTGATCTACTATGTTCCAGATTGTTTCAGCAAACTTTTAAATCATTCAAATTCATTACTTACCTTGGGTTGATAGAAGAGAAAATAATAAACTGCGCTTAATTTAACATTCATCAAATCGAACACCAACACCTGAGCAAAAATATTTAAAATGTACGAAGCTCTCCCATCCACTTAAGGAAATGATGACAAAAAAATATGTGTTCGATATTTTCAATGCCTATGCACGCACACACGGGAAAGAGACATCTGCTGAGATGAAGTTTGGATGGGCACGTTTATGACAGTTGCTGTTAATTTATGAGAATAAAATGATGCCTAAATTTTTTCCGTGCTGTCTAATTTTCTTCTTGTTTTTATGTGCCCTTTGTCACATTCATGACATAAATTATGTGTTGTCGTTCTCCATATTTAGAGAGAAACTCTCCCTCTAGTGATGCCATGCCATACGTACAATTCGCTGGTGCCTTTGAACTTTAAATATGTTTTATTTATATCAAGGAGAGAAACTTCAGCTTAACTTTACGTTTATTTTACAACTGATGTGAGTTCAAGAATTTCATTAAAGTCCTGCTCATCATACTTATCAACACATTGATATATTGTATTTGTTCAAATGTTTGTAAGTCCCAGAAGCGGGCGAGCCAAACCCCAAAAGCATTTATATTCTTGAACAGCACCAATAATATTATCTTCGTATTGACCATGCCTCTTCCGTGGTCCTTAAATTCTACATCAGAGTTAATTTCGTTTTACCCCTGAACTATAGTTCAAACTGTGGTTTGAAAATTGATTAAATCGGTCCTTGGACCTTCCTACACTTTTACAAAAAAAACGGCATAGTTTTAAGAGTTTTTAATTTCAAACAAAAACAAATCAAAGGAGATATAAAAATAAAACTTTTCTATAATAATAATGAAAAGTCCCTATAAATTTGAACAATATGACCCTATGTCGACTTGAATTTTAGAATGAGTGTCCCTTAATGTGAAAAAGCACACCTTAATTACGTTTTACTTGCGCTGTTATAAGATTTTTCATTAACCTGTGAAGTAGTTTTGAACTTTCGCATGAATTTTTGTATAAGGCAGGTCTGCGTCTTGGGAGTCTCACTGATAGTTCCACGCCCAAAATGGCGTATTTCCTCAAATTTGAGCAATTATTTCCTCATTATTTGGAGCGATAATATAGTGATGTTCTTTTTGGAGAGGGCGCGTGGTGGTGGGTATCCTAGATAGGGCATACGCCTAATGTAGTGCTTTTGATTTATTTAGTACGTGCTTGTGTATGCACCTTAGAATTGTGGAATTGATTATTGAAGTTCATTACAACCATCATATGACAAAAGTTTTCCGCTTGTGTGTGCATATTTAATTCAACACGACGCACATGTGACGCATTCGTGTTTGTGACTATGAGGCAGGAGCAGAGATGTATTTAGGAATGTTGCGAATTAATTAAAAAACTTTTTAATCAAGCATAAAACTGTGACAAAAAGCTTTAGAGACCAGGCAACAAGAATTTCCCAAATCAAGCTACTTTTTAACAATATGTTGTGGGCAAAAGTCCCACCCCTCCCTATCTCTCCGGTGGATGACAATCCAATTGCGATTAGCCACGAAAACTTGTCATTTATAGGGGAAATAAAAGTGAGTTGTTGTTGTCTCAATTTTTAAATATTTTGACTTAACTTCACTTAAAGGCAAACGGCATTCATTTACTCTCTCAACTTTGTCAACGACAACATATAGATTAGCCTTTACGTCTTACTCTGTAGTTAATTTTTTTTATCAGTATTCTATTTCCTTACCTGTTCTATTTTATTATTTTTTGCTTTTTCGTGATTATTGTAATTTTGTTCTATTTTACTTTCCACAGTTACTGCTCTTTCCGTTTAATCCGCTTTTGTTTTACATGTGCAAAACTTTTAATTTATGTCAAAAGCTACTTGCCAAGAATTTTAATATGCTCCCAACTCATCTACACACACACACACACACGCCCATGTTTGTACAATAGAATATTTTGCATTCAAAGAAAATTCAATCGCTCTCGTCCTCTTTCTTCATGGCCGGAAACGTTATGTTACTTTTTATCGTATGAGTGCTTCTAATTTTTTTGTTTTGACAAAGTTAAGCATTCACCCAACTTAGCGCTTTCTTCGAACTCATGTGTAATAATAACAAATGGCAGGCTTAAGCGTACGTGCAAGTGTGTGCAAACTACAAGTGATGTAATAATGTTCATTTGTGTGAGGGCACAAGTATGTTGCTTAAGATAAATTGACTTGATTTATTGTAAAACGGAATTGAAATTTCCTATAAAATATACTCACTCGAAAATACTCATTTTTATGTGTTGTAGGTGCGTGTTCTGACATTGTTGTCTTCCCAAACAAAAGAAGAAGAATATTTTCAGAGACTGGATCAGGCCATTTTATTTAAATGATCCGATAAGCGTCTGTGTGATTTTTTTCAACTTTACAAATTAATTACAATTACAATTACAAAGTAAACAAATAAGAAAGCTTAGACCAAATTTAAATATCCTCCACATCGACAATAGTGGACGTAACACATATGTGATTACACCCTCTAATAGTGTATGTATTACGTATCAGCTTGAAAGTCGGGTTTAACGTGAAGTATGGTTCTTTGTGGGCGTGTCTGTTATACGATCATGTCCATTTTTGGCACATCGATAACGATAAAAATGTGGACCAAATTTCAACAGTATAGCTCAATTTTAGTATGTAACGGTAGTCCCAGGGGAATTGCCGTAGAACGTTCGAAGGGGTTTTAGTGGGTGTAAGTCCAACACTGACTGGGCTCTCAAAACTTTTCCCTTCGTTAAAAAAAACATGTCTAGATCGATTCAGTTTTTAATGCTGATCAATATTATATGTACTCTCTAGGGTCTCTGATGCCTTCTTCTGGGTGTTGTAAGCGGAAAAATAAACTTAGTATACCCTCATCACAAAAGTGAAACGTATAAAATAATTATTTTGATCATTATATTGATCATGAATAAAATTAAATACGCCCTACACTCATTTTCGAAAAGCGCCATACATTGACGATGCTGTAGTGGAACTATGGACGTAGATTTAAATATAAGGTAGAAAACAGTATATTTTGTCCGTGCGTTCGTGAAAAGTGAGGCTTCAAACCAAAATATTAATGCGGTCGCGTCAAAATAGTCTTCTTTCAACTGATCTTCTCCGATGTTCTTTAATTGTATCAAAAACAGAACAATAACTGCAAAGTATAGAAAAATGCCAAAGTCTGGCAAATAATGCATGCGGGTGGTCAACTAGTTGGTCTATATTGTATATACATGGTACAGAAATGGCCGAACCAATGTGTAATATATTCATGGAAAGTCCACTTATAAGATATTTGATCGACAACATTTCATAGTGATTAACAATTTTTTAACGTTTCTCTTGACTTATAACCTGTGAAAATTAAAAATACTCGTTATGCTTAATTCATAATTTGAATTGCTCTTTATATCCCGCCCGTGATTTTTTTTTCTAAATTATTAATATAATCGTCACGAATTTTGAGAAAAATTAAAAATTGTATATGAGTGTGCTCATCTACTTTGGTAAAGTTTTCAAACACATTCGCTCAGATTCATTCCTACGGCAAACTTGTTTTGACAAAAATATTGATATATTGTGATATCATTTTCTACCTTCTTATTATTATAACAACGCACCTTTAAATAACTTGTCTTAATATATCACGCACTTGTGATATTAAAAAATTCCTTTTAAATCTAAAGTTAAAAGTCTTTATACATCCGTCTCCCGCGCTCCGCACTCTCTACTAACATTGTCAAGAATCTTGCCTGTAAAATTTTTGCCAAAGATTCATGCTTTTTTCATCCTTTTTAATAAAATTGTCTTCAGCTCCGTTGCTCTTTGATGTGTTGTTTGCGTTACTGCACTTTGTTTGAGAAACAATTTTTATGAAAAATGCTCATTTATAATAATTTGTGACTTTGTGTATATTTTTCGTGCACAATTTATGCACAAACGAGTTCATAACTATAATATTATATTTCGAAATATTTCGTGAAATCGATTAATTTTGTGGTTGTAAAAGAATCCTTGAAATTTTGACAAAAACATTTGTTTATTAATGAGAATATATATGATATTAAAAGAAGAAGAAAATATAAATAAAAACAAGTGAAAATATTCTAGTCGATGCTACCCAGTGACTTTATACTCTACACCACCTCACCATTAATATGGAACTATGGATGCCTCACTTTGCACTTCCGTTCGCAACATCCAGGCCTAAAAGATTCTGCGAAGTATATATTCTTGGTCGCTATCAAAGTCTGACTAAATCTACACATGTCCATCCGGGTGTCTGTGCGTGTGCTGTTGGAAAAGCCCATAGTCGAAAATTTAAAGATATCGAGCTGAAATTTTATAGAAATACTTTTAGTATCTGTACGTAAGTTCCTACTTAAATTGCGCAATATCAATCAAGTGCCACACCCACAATCGACTAAAGTCCCTCACAGCCAAGAAAATTGACCAAAAAAGTGGAAACTGAGTACAAATATTTATAATTAGGACATCTCCAAAAATAGGCATGGTCAGTTAAAAGACCTAAATAAATCTTATTTAACCCAAAATTCAACCTGATATATTGTATAACGTAACGTCGGTACGAAACATAATAAAAAACGTAAAGTGCGGCCGCTGTTTGTATGTGGCGGTGGATGGTATTTAACACATTCGCGACGGGGCGTTGCTGGCTGTGCTTACTGTGGGTACGGGGCCGTTTTTTATCAATTGCTACAATCGCGCATAAGTTTAGAAAAATTGCTATAACTTTTTATGTAATTAATATATCTGTGTTGAGGGCTCATTGGTTGCTTCTTTGGTATTAGAATGTGATATATCAGGGCTTCCTTCTATCCAACTTTACGCTAAACTCAGCATGAAATCGTGAAATCTAATTTTTGATTGCGAATTCAGTATTTGATAAATACGGAATGAATGAAATATGGCGTAGTGAAGAAGGTAGAAAAGGACCTTTTTAGTCCATTTGAGACTTTTTCTGAAGATGGAATCATAGGCAAGATATTGATCGGCAAGATCGACACCATTCATGTATTGACTGTAATCAATGATGCAGTGCGGTTTCTTGATGAAAAGTTGCGTACTTCCGTCGATTTTATTAGAATCGATCATGTCAGCATTATGAATGAGAGAGAGATCATTTGAATATTGCGCTTTTTTTACTGTTCCATACTTGTATCATAATTTCACCTCTTCGCTTGTAACTAAATATGTATATTGTATAGTATTGTAAAAGATCTCTGATATTAGAAACGTATGCCAGAATAAAGTAATTTGAATTTGAAAAATGACATTTTTAAAGAATTGTTAAACGATAACGACATAAAGCGTCATCCGCACCCAAGGGAAAATCTTAAATGGCGACATTAGGTGTCATCCGTCGCGAATGTGTTAAGGTTTGGCCTAAGTCAATTTCAGTTTTTTTAGTTGTTTAAAGACTGTCACAGTACATTTGAATCTAGGTCGGTCTTAACACTTAAGCGTGTGTTTGCACTTAAATGTGTTGCTGGATTGTATTGAAAATAATTAGCACATCTACAAATAAATATAAAGGTAATACCAATAATGAGCTCAACACCAATGAAATGAAAATTATTTTTAATAAACATACTTTATTAAAATTTAAAAATACATGATATTGGCAACACATACACTTGCATGCATGCACTAGTGAGTACATAATATTGTGTAAAGTGCTTACCACAAATACAAATGAATCAACAAAAGTCAATGACGAAACATTGAACTTTAATAAGATTGAACTCTATAAAAATGGACTTTACTCTGCTTAAATGTTGATCCGTAGGTGGTAGGTGGGAGCCGCAGTGCGGTCATATACTCGTATATATGCACATACGTATGTATAAACAACATCAGAAATGCTTCGACACACATACAACACAAAATGTGAGCGGGAATCTGAGGGGATAGCGGCGATTAATGAATCGTACATAATCATAATTTTAATTATTCTGTTGATTTAATCGATTTCAATTAAAATGAAAGTGGCGAAATATTGCGATATTTTTTATCTTCTTTACAATTCCAATCAATGCAATCCACATGGCACGAGTTTAAGCTACAAGGGTGTGAATGGTGTACGTGTGCAGCCGGGCATTTATTTATTTATTTATTGATAATATTTTTGCACCTGGTGCGGGAATGCTGGATAAAATCACACATAGAAAATATGCAAAATATACAAAAAGCATACGTATATGCGAATGTGTACGTGTTGTCCTGTACAAAAATGTAAATGAAATGAAAATATTAATGAACATTTAATTTACAATCCGCTTGCCACACCAACACACTGTACAAATCTATAATTAATGCAGTACTGCATAAAAATCACTGCATTTACTATGCACAAACTATCTATGCACGAGCATATGCACATACATACACGTGCACGGTTTAATTCTGCATCAAAGAAGATTTGTTTTGTGTTTTGTTTTGTTTTGTTTTTATGCCCTCCTCGTAAAGTGGGACTATACTAAATTTGTCACTCCATTTGCAAAACCCACAAGAAGACGACCTGGACATAACCGTCCGTATGGCCAAATGTCTGTCAGTTATTGAACTCTCACAGATATTGTTCAAACACTTATAGTTTCGGCACACAGATCGCTATTAAAATTGGACAAAATCGATAAAAAAAATCTATTTATCTGCCACAAAAATTGAGCTATAAAGTTGAACTCTGGTGCACGTATTTGTAATTAACCCATTCATCGATGCATCGATTGGCGTGGTTGGGTTGACAGACCCACCCACAATTTACAAAGAACCGTATTGAGCTTAATTAAATACTTGCAGCGCCCACCGTTTGTATCTGGATGTGGAGGGTACTTGAAATTTGGCTTAAGCAAAATTTCGTTCTTTTACTTTTTTAAACTGCGAATTATAAAACGAAATAATTGAACTTGTGCTGGACTTAGAGCGAATAATGATAGCGCTCTAATTGCTACAATTTCAATAAATTGATTAAAGCCCCGATCGATGCCTTTGAATGATGTCCCCCACTTTAATGAAGTTGAATTAAAAACAAATAGAAAGACCTATATTAGGTGTACGCCATCTTTACCGTATTTTTAGAGATTTTTTTCTATATAGCGACTTCCGGGCAAATAATAAAAGTATCTTTCAGCTCAATACTACCATGAGAACGCCAACAAGAGACGGACACAGAGACATACATATCTAGATCGACTTGGTTTTGAACGCTGATAAACAATATATATACCTTGTAGGGTTTCTCCTTCTGGGTATTCCAAACGGGTATAAAAAGGAGCGTATGCCAGATCTAGGATTCTTCTCCAAATAAGGACAAATTAGGGCGTGGCAACACTAATGTTATTTTCCAGGATAGGGAATTCCCATTCAATCACTATTCAATTACGGATTTGAGGTAATTTTCATAGTTTCATTTTATTTTATAGGTGAAAAAGTGCTCTGCACGGAAAAGGCGCTTAGAGAATAAGATTTGTTAATGTGGCACGTAATGTAAAACATAATGAAAGTTTTTAATCGCTGTGTGCGTGTGCGTTACTCTGTAAGTACTAACAGGGGGCGAGCGCACTCTCTCCCTACATATCAAATATATTGTGCAAGAAGGGGAATGATGCAATGAGTTGATAATAATTCTACACTGCCGAAATATTAATTCGTTACAAAGGAACGTAAATGAAATGTTTCATACATGCGTACTTGTGTAAAATGGTTCAAAGATTTATTTAATGTGTCTGTCCAAGCATTGTGAGCACGATGATTGGAATTACGGTACATTTAATTTTGGCAAATGAATTCCAATAACTGCCGCCAACCTATCCAGCACATATATGGACGAGGACAAAAAGAAAAGTACCCTACTGAGATATTATGCACATAAAATGATTTCTACGTTTTGCTTGTGAGCGAATAATTTCTTAAATAAACATTTCTCCGTCAACAACGTCAAGTTTATCATGTTCTTTAAAGAATCTTTTAATTGCGTTCGGGCATACTTTTATTAATTTGTGATTATGTTCTTATTACATTTGTGTGTTTATATGAGAAATCAAAGTACGGTACCGGATGGTGCGACCTGAACCAAAACAAAACAAACGACTTGTTGAGAATTCACTTTATGTAGATTGTTGCATTTTTTGATGATTATTTATTTATAACCACTGCATTTGTGTACGGCTTGTTTTGCTCATACAATGACTGTCTTAGTTGTGTGTGTGCAATACATGCATACACACGTTCCTATATATACATACATACATGCAACAAACAATAAACACATACGTGTGTTTCGGTTTGTCAGTTGTCGCATGTTTACTATAAAATATATGTCACCAGCATATTTTTGAGGTTGGTGAATGTTTTTGTTGTTGCTTGGTTGTATATTTTAAATTTCGATTTAATCGACTGCAATAATATTCCGTAATATGTGTCTGTCCGTCTGTCTCTGTGTCAAATTTGCATATCTTTATGTCTGCACGCACAAGGGAGACACTTGTTGGTCAACACAGGACACAGCACAACCCGCAACAAAATGGTAATAATAATAATACACAAGAGAGTACATGTATATGTACATGTACGAAGCCAAACCAAACCGACAACAACAGACAGTAACAATATTGATGATGATTGGTACGCTTTGCTTTGTTGGCTGGCTGCAAACTACTATTAATTGTTAAGACAGAACATTTGTATGAGTTTGTAGCTCTTACTGTGGAAGTTGCTGTAAATGTTGGAATATCTACATACTATGCTCATAATCAAATTAAATTTTATGTAGTCTACTTAATCTACCATCTTTATCTCCCACCTCGCACCATGAAGCGAAATACGTAAAGTATTGATGTTTGCATTACTTAAATTAATTTTCGGTTTTAATGATATTTTTAAGTAATTTACTCTTTTTTAAATTCATATTTGTATCCTGCACCACTTGTGGCAAAGGATATATTAAGTTTCTGATAATATTTGTAACTTTTAAACGGCCCACCTTCAGTTATAGCGATCGATTCAGAATTACAATCTGAATCGTTTTAACCATGTCCAACTGTCTGTCTACGTAATATGTGCACTAGCTACTGGTCCCAATTTTTGAGATATTTTGATGAAATATGGGACAAGGCGCCAGAGAGAAACCCCATTGAAAATGGTACTATTTTTAGAACCTCTCTCCTATATTTCACGAAATGACTTATATGGCAATACCTCGCGTATACTGACACAACTAAACTAATTACAGCATAATGTGTGAAGCTAAGTGATGCAGGATATGAAATGGTCGGTCTGGACTGTAAGTAGACTATGATAAAAATGTTATAAATGTTGTAAGTAGCTGCCTTTTTAATAAATGGGTACTAAAGGGTACATTGGCATTAATTGATGTCTATCTAAGACATGTTTGTAAGTCTGTTTTATACATATTTTCAATTATTTGGACACGTTTTACTCTAACCAAGTCCAAATATTATGAGTAAACTTCGGGCGTGCTTCCACCCAGCAAGTCTCTACGAAATTTGCAACTCCGTATCTCCCATATTGATGTGAACAGTATAAAAATTGATGTTCAAGATGACTGAACTTTTGTTATAAACCGTTTATAACGGGAGTTTGTAGCTACATATGTGGGTTTGTTGTATATATATAGTTGGTTGTATATAAACTGTGATAGAAATGGCAATGGTTTAGCGAAATAGGATTTACAATATTTTTTCCTCAGTCGTTTTACATCAGTCACTCGTTTGTGTATTTATGGTAAAGAGTGTGCAGGTTTTTTTGTTCTGTTGTTTGTTTATTTTACGTTGTTATTTGCTATTGAGATCTATTTTCACAGACTTTAAGTGTTTTGGGAAAATGTCACGATTCATAATACATTTACATAAAACAAGTGAGGCTTTAAATAATTGTAACCAGGATGTGGCAACTTTCAAACCGCTTGGTAATATCTATTTGAGGCATTGCTGTAGCATGTGACAACGGTGAGCTTGACCAGCCGTACAATTTTTGTTAACGCAGTTTGCCTTTCTCTGTTCTTTTTCAATCAAAGTTTTTGCAGTTAGCTGTATTGCTGTGTGTTGATCTATTGAAATAATTCCCTAATACCCCTTGGAATTGCACTGGTTTTATTACTACTGCTGGCGTGTGTACTCGTATGCATGCTTGTATAGAGGTGTGCGGCTAGTGTATTCCTTCCACTTTTTTTTTTATGAGAAGAGCTTTTCAATGTTCGATTTTATTGAATACACTGACATGTACTCATTCATGCAATTGACAAAATATTGGCTTTAAGCGCTAACAGCAACAAAGAGGACGTGGTGTGTTTTTTATTATTGTTAGTGTTGTTGTTCTAGTATTTTTGACCATATAAAAGTGTTGATGTTGCGTGCCAAACATTTGATTTGTTGCTCTCACTTTTTTTCTATAAATCTTGTTCAATTTTTAATTCGAGCTCAATTTCATTTTAAATGTTATTTGATTTTCATACCCTACGCCACTTAGGGAGAAATGGTATGTGCGGTTCGCAGAGATCTGGGCAACTACTAAACGGTTTAAGCATGTCTGTCTATCTGTCCGTCTAACTATTAAGGAAGTGTTATTGTTGGTATCCCCCTTTTTTATTATGCCCCTTTTTTGTGGATAATGATTTATGCGACATTACAAATACAATTTTTAGTATTTTTTAATGAAACTTTGTTAAGAAAAGCATTCTACGACAGCAAAAATTTTATTATCGTGTTAAATATGAGCGCATTCTGCATATTTTCAAACCTTTTCACACTTAACTGTTAACTTCTATTCTTTAATACTTTTCAACTTACTTTTCAATGAAATTTGGACTGGACTGTACTATTTTTAGTATTTTATTTATTGCAAATTCCTCTGAAGCAGTTATGATCCAGACGGTAATTAGTTGCGTTTGGATTGCAATGAAACAATGTAGGATAAGTAAAGGTCGGCCTTGACTGACTGTGTAAAATGTTCAGTTATTTTAAAGCGATTTACAAGAGATTTTCTGTTTTTTATGTAAATTCATTCCATCAATTCCATTCATTTATAATAGAGAAGGAGGAGAAACTGATACATTTTTACAACACTTAAGCTTTAAACTACTTTCACTCTTTCTTAGTTAAACAGTCAGAGGTTTCTAATTTAAAATTGAGCTAAATTTAAAACAGTCTAGTCGGACGCTTTTCCTTTCGCTCACTTTCGCCCCCCTTGCCTTTTAGCTGATAATCTTTAAGGAAAAGTCAATTGTCTGCCATATGACCAGAAAAACAACTAAATCAGTTTAACGGAATTGTTTTTAGTTCTTTTTTGTTTCTTGTTGGACATCTCCTCTTCACCAACATATGTATACAATGTGCATACATATGCATTGCAGTGTAACTATCATTGAATATTATCTTACTGGCTTATGCTATCGTTTGCATTGCTTTTCTGTTATTACTGAACATGTACCAGACATATTCATTGTTCCTCTTGTCACCCCCTTGTAGCATTTCCATGTGTAATGGAGACAACACATGTTGCAAAATACTATTGAGATTTTTTCTTCGTTCGAAATCTCTACTAAAACAAACCAATTGAGTTCAATTGTCTGTGACTTAATAAGAAAATGGTCTTGTGTTCGTATGTACGTTAACGTCAAATGCCAGCTGAAAATATGATGAACACAAGGGAAGTAATATTTTTCGCTTAAGAAAAAAGTGAGCATAGGATGAACGTAAAATATACATGTTACCTGAAGGGTTGAATTTTGAACCAAATCCCAACCCGCCCATTCTCAGCTTACAAAGGGATACAAAATTAATTTTTAACTTCGAAACCATTTTGTGACCATGACACCTTTTTATCTATTGCGGGCGTGGCTGTAGGTGGACTCTATTATTTTAAACAGAAAAATGGTTAGAGCGGCTCTTATTCTGGGGCTGATCAAGAATGTATGTATGCCCGCACTAAATAGCACATGATGCGTTCCATGAAAACAATATTTGGCTTGGATGAATGTATGATAAATGTATGAATGAGTGACCCTCTTAACTTAGACAGGGTATCTTTTAGGGTATTTAATAATTTCCTTATGAGCGGTAATAATTGGTACACGGTCTCTCTTAAAGCTTCTTCTTATACTAATCGATTCAGAATAATTTTCTGAATTAGAATAATTTTCTTAAATCAATTTAACCATGTCCGTTCGATGAATGTCGACGTAAATGTGTGCGCAAGCATAATTTTTAAATACATCTTGATGAATTTTGGTACAACGGAACCTTATTGAACCGTTTTTAAAGCCTCTCCTCATATAACGCTGCATTGAAAAACAAGTGAAAATATTATAGTCGGTCAAGCCCGACAATCAAATACCCTACACCACTAGATATATTAGTCAATTTTTTTGTACCAATTTTCGTGGAAATATCTCAAAAAATTATAGAACCTCATATGAGGAGGGGTTCTAAAAATGGTCCAATCCGGTCCATTTTAAATAGAGTTTGGGCCAATATATGGCCTTGTAGCAAATTTCATTAAAAAATCTCAAAAAATGCGATCTGTAGCTTGCACACAAATTTACATGGACAGACAGACGGGCAGACGGAAATGGTTTAATCGATTCAGATTTTAATTTTGAATCGATCGGCCGTTTAGGAGTTACAAACATCCGCTCAAACTTAAAATACCCTTTACTACAGGGTGGTGCAGGGTATAATAATTTTTTCTATGACGGCATTATACAATTTCCAATTTATTTTGACGAAAGGTAATTAACAGTGCCAACGTTGGACTGAATGGGACCTTTTTAGAACCCCTTTTCATAGAATGCTTTTTCACGAAGTGACACCAATGACTCGATTAGCATTTACTGATGCAATTAAACAAGTTAAAAACATAAATGGTGTAACCAGTGGAGTGTAGGGTAGTGAAATGCCGGATAGAGACGAATATGATATGTTCACTTGTTCCTCTGTTCTTTCTCAAATCGCAATTTAATTGATTTACTTGACTACGTGACCGGGAAATTGTACAGCGCATTACGATCCACTAAGCACTGCTCTTAACAATTGTTTGCATTGTTGTCTCTACACGAACTTACGTAAATATGTTTATACGTAAATTATATATAAGGGTATACTTCTGCCACACACACACACACACACACACAGTTACTTACGTTCATTTGATATTCTTCGCCGTAGATTTGTGTAATGTGTTTATATTAGTGTGAGTTTCTATCTCTTTAGAAAATTATCATCCATTTTATGCGGTCGGTCGGTCCGTGTTTTGTGTGCTTGCGCTCTATAACAATTACAAATACTATTCACTTTAAATGTTAATGTATGTATAGTATGTGTACATTTATAACAAAATAAAAAGAGAGTATGTTTAGTTTGCTGAAATTCTACGCTACATAAAATTTTGTCACAATTTTGTCATGCAGATGACTGGCAATGGGTGTGTTTGCTACTAAGTTTTCTTCGCTTGTTTCAAGTTTTTAAAAATTTTTCATTTATACGTGAATTACACTGCTTTTTTAAAGTTCTCAAATTAGATTTTGTTATATTCTATAGTTTCGCGGTAAATTGCAAGAAAATTCAGATTGAACACACCTCCTAAGATGTACAGCGCAATTCCTTATGCACCATATCCAGATTTCCGTTTAATAGTAGAGAACGTGAAGTCCTCTATTAACTCTTCGGTTTGCCTTTGCGTTGGATTCCAGTGCATTTCTTTGTTACATTATTTTCATTTGATTCCGCTTGTGCTTTGTAATTTGATCATATCATTTGTGGTGTTCTTGTTTTGCGGGAATTGTTAGATTCAATTAGCGTTCTTTTAGTTGTGCTAATGCTAAAAACAACCAGGAATGTAATTAAAACTGACGTGGATGCGAGGACGGACCAAAAATTCGGATATGATATATTGCACTAACAAAAAAGAAATTAGCCAATCAATAGAAAATGGAGGAAGGAAATCGGAAATAATCGTTAGTAAAAAAGTTGTATGCAAGTTGTGTAGACATAAGCGATAATTAAAGAAATTTAAAATGCTACTTAGATGTCCTTTGCGGTATTTAGTTACCGTCTAGTGCAATCTATTTCGATCATAATTGCTTGCTGAACGATTCAGGTGCAACTTGTAAATCAACTTTACCCCAGCTAAACTCGAAACCACAGCTCGTGTTATACAAATATCTTCTCCACGTATGAATTTAGAGCGTATTGTTATCGTTAAGGAAATTAAATTTCATGCAGGATGAACAGACAATTTATAAACTAGATGAGATGGACATCGGGAGACTCTGTGTGTGTGTGTGCGTCTGATTTTATTTGCTCAGCAACAAGTGTGTTCATAACATTAGTAATGTATTCGAAAATAGCAGAGCACTTAAATCAATGTGAACTGAGCATGCAACATACTTTACGTATTAACATGCTCTCAGCATCATCATCGTCATCGCTATCGTCGTCATCATCAATGTTTGGAGCTGCTTGAGCACATGCCACTCTAAAGCAAATATTACTAGTTTGCATAAACTAACCCACTTGTAGTAGAGAACTATCCATTGTTAGTTAGCTAATGAAAGCAGACACTTTTCTATGAAAATACAGAATGTTTCGAAAAATACTTCTTTTAAAAGATAGACTCCGTCTGTATTGTTGAACTTTATTAAGTGCTTCACCCAAAAATATCTAGAAAGAAAATTTAGCCCCTTCGCTTCAAAACACTTTAGTTTCTGTTTTCTTACAAAATAATATTTTAAAAATTGGTTCAAGGAATAGAGGCTTCAGAAGCAAATAAAGCCCAACGAATCTGAGCGAGGCTTACACGAACGCTATCGGTATCGTGGGCAGTCAATAGGTTAAGCAATAATTATGCATGCAGGTAGACAGATCAATTTCTCCTTTATTTCCCAATGACTTACACCTTTTACAGCAATCGTACAATGAATGTAACATGAGGTTGATTAAGGAGAATGCATCGAGACGTTTGGATAAACTCTTATTACATCATTAAGCATAATCTCTTAATACTAAGTCTATTTAATGATAACATATAGTTCTGAGTAACTGTAATTGGATCGAAACCGCTTTCAAATGTAATTTATGTTTTATTGTTTCCACACTGACTTTCATTTATAACAATCCTATGCTTACATAACGCATTGAACAGAAAACTTTTAGTGACAACCTCAAAAACTAAAATAGAATGATAGGGAAACAAAAAATTGATTCAAAGTTCAACATATTGCCAGAAACAATGAGGACAATGGCCAAATATCAGAATGTTTGAAAATGCTCAACTTACCATCTAATCAAGTAAAACATTTCGAAAATAAATTTCAAAACATATGCGGCTAGATTCACCCATACTCGTAGCTATGGTATATGTTTGTGTGTGTTTGTGCGTATATACGAATGCATTAGCAAATGACGATAAGTTTTTTAAGTGTCTACATACACACGTACAAACATACACACACAAAGGGTTTGAAAGGTTTTCTCTGTAATAAATTTTCATATGCTTTAAAAAATTACTGCCATTGCTGTTGTTGGTTTTTGGAAAATTGTAAAAGGAAATTTACCGGAAATTAAAACTTGTGCTAAATAAATCGTCTCTTATTCCAGAATGTGACTGCTCTCTTCCTGGTTTCACACCAAACTCACTCACTTTTCACCCTCTTCGTGTCGCCTTTCATTTGGAAACCAATAAAGACGGGTCTGTGGGTGCCGTCGCTTATGCGTATTATCTTTAGTTTATCAGGCCATAACTACTGGGTGTGTTAATGTTAACCAACAGTTTGCACTGGTATTTATTTAAATAAAAAGTAGATGATAAGACACCGTTTAGCAAACTAATCATGGAAGAGGGACGGGCGCACGGAAGCGGTGGGACTTCTCTCTTCTTTAACGATCTTCTGAATTTCAGCAAAAATCGTGTTATTTATAGAATTGAAACATTGGCAAAATATTGTACGAAATAGGATTTATGAAGGAAAGGAAAGGAAAGAAAAAAGTGTGTCATTGTTAAAGTTATCACCCTAATCGTTAAGTCAAAGAAGCAGTCAAAGAAAGTAATTACCCTAGACTTCCACGACAGATCAAGACTCTCTACGTGTGGGCCTGAAAATTGACTGATGAACAGATTGGTACTACTCGCCTTCAAGTGTGAACAAAACATCATGTGTGTTCTCTTTGATAATGTGGTGTACAGTGTGTCATATGTCGTCGTAACTGATGATATCATTAAAAATATTTAAATTTGAATTTATGGAGTGTACTATTACTATGTGTGCATATTACCAGTGCACATATTAGAAAACTTCTACCGCCACTAATGTTTAGATGTATGTATGTATGTGTAGCTTCTATTTTATGTATAAGGAAATATATTGTTGTATGTGCACTAACTCACCCACTATCTTCCTTTCATTGGTTGTTTGCGTTTATTTCTCTCAACGATTTCGGTTTTCGAATAGTGGTGCGTTACGCTAATGAAGTGACAGTTGGCAAAGAATTATTAGATTTGTGCATGCATCTCCGCTTTTTTAAAATTTTAATCATCATCTGCAGCACCACTACTACCAGCAAACACTAAGCAGAGTGTCTGTCAAAAACAAGTGTTAAATAAGTAACCGGCCAAACACAATCAGACTGGTATTAGAGGTTCTACATACACACTTATATATATATATAATTGTGTGTGTGTGTGTGTGTGTGTTAGTAAAACGAATGATAGAAAAAAAAGCAGAACGTACGTGATTATTGTGCATTGAAATGGATTTTAGTAGAATTCATTCGTTCACACTTACTCGCTCATGTAGTTGGTTGCTCGCCCTCTCGCTTGCTTGCATTGGCATAACGGATACATGTATTTAAAAAGTTTATTTTGCCATTTTTGCTGGGGTGTAATGTAATGTAAAGTATTTTCCTTAAAATTTATGCGATTGTTTATTTACAAACATATATTTACACTCACGCACTTACATTATCAAGCATTCATACATACATAAATACATTAAGAGAATAATACTAATGTTTCCTGACGGATGGCCCAACTACTTTGCCTGAGGTTTTCGAAATATTCGAGTTGAAATAAAAAGTGCTTTTGATTTTTATTAAAGGAAGAACAAGAAATTTATGTTAAAATAAATTAAATAATTCGTTTTATATCAAAATTAGTTTAAAACAAGTAAAAATCTAATAGTTGGTCAAGCCCGACCTTTTACACCATTTGGCCCCTTAACTTATGCTACAATTAGTTTAGCTATACACTACCATATAAGTTACTTCCTGAAATATAATTATATAGGGGGAAGGGTTCTAAAAATAGCCCGATCAAGTCCATATTCAATATTTGTCCTTGTACCAAATTTCATGAAAATATCTCAAAAAAAACCATAAACAGAGGGTCGGACATGATTAAATCGATCGCGGTCATTTAAGGTGGGTGTAGCATTTGCCGCTTAGAAATTACAAGCATCCGTACAAACTTAATATACCTTTTGCCACAAGATGAGTGGAGTAAAATAAGCAGAAAAACCATTCATACATTTGGCTTTAACCCAATCGTGAATATCTTTCGCATTTATACGCAACACGTAATGGATTTTGAAATAATGTGACATTTTTGAATATGATGGATTGTTAGTGACAGGTGGACGCACGGACGTATGTGTCTGATCCAGAATATGTGTACTTTGTGCTTCTTGTAGGTGCGAACGGAATGTGAAACTTATTATAACTCCCTTTACATGTCCGGAATTGTTTTCTAAAATGTTAGAACCCTTTATACATAGAGTAAAATAAAGCAAATCAAAGAATGTTTAATAATTAAATTAAACTTACATCTCAAGTAACTCTAAGGCCTAGCCCTAATAGACTAGGGAGCACCTTAAACGAATTGCAATGCTTCTCTCATTATCTACGATAAGCGTTTAAATAACATTATACAATAATGCGCCAACCAATTTTCTCCTGCCTCCTCCATTTATCAATTACTGCAATACTCCATAAAAATTATATTCCGCGCACACACAAAATAACGAATTTCAAATAGCTCAGTATCATGCAAGAGCTAAATTGTTTCACTGAATTCTTTTCACTACTTTGTTTTCTTTTCTAGGTCTGGTCTAAAGAAAATTTCAAATTAAATCTATAAGAGTCTCAATAAATTTTATGAGACAAAGAGCCACTGCCACTTAACATAAGCGAAAGATAAAAAATCTCATTTAATTCAAAACCAAAGGATTATGAAGCATCATAAAAATGTTTTAACAATTGGCCATTGAGTAGAAAAGCCATTAAATTAGGTTGATATACGTATTACGAGCGATGGTTTGGGCGAGTCTGCAGTCGCTTCACTAATAACAATGATAATCAGCAATGGCTTAATAGCAGCGTGAAGTTAAAGTGCCGCGTACTAAACGTTGTGGCCCGTACTTAAAATTCATCGCATATCCTTAAAAATTGTTATTGAACCTTTTCTGGTATACCCTCCGCATACTAAGATTATCAGTCCATTTGTAACACCGAGAGCGAGATGTCAGGGATCCTACAAAAGATATATAATATTGATCAGCATTAAAAATTGAATAGATTTAGGCAAATATGTCCGTGTGTCTGTCTATTGTTGCAATTCTTACGGTCGCAAATTTTAAGTGTTTGGGCTGGGCACACAGATAAGTAATTAAATTGAGCACAATTGGTAACGAGCCATGCCCACAATCGACAAAATTTTATTTATGTGCCACAAAAGTTTAGCTACAAAACGTAAAGCTCGACTTGCAATACTATTAGAGGACGTAATCACGTATCTGCCACGCCCACCATTTATTTGTAAACGTGAAGAGGTATTTAAGATTAGGCCCAGGTCACATTTTTTTTGCTTTTTTCATTCCACCGTGTTGTATGCTCATAGAAATATCACACAATTTACCAAGTGTGTGAGGAGAAATTTTCAAAGTGATGAAATTCCGCATTTGTTTGTGGGTGTGTATGAATAAATCTTACTATGTAAATGTTGTCAAATTATGTAGTATAGAGTATAATTTATGTTGTAGCTTGCCAGCCATTGCATTGCTTTTACTTGTACTTGCCTCCGCTTTACTGTCATTCTTCGTCTCTGTTATTTTTCTCAGTCAAACGTTTAGAACGTCAACAATGTGTTTTAGTGAATTGCTCTTCTTGTGGCTTCCCGAAATTTATAACGTACCATTATTAAAGTGTTACGAAAATCCTATTAGTCAAGTTAAGAATGTTTACTTGACTTTAAACCAATCCTTCACCCTTATGAAAGTATACAAAGTTAGTTATTCCCTTTACAGCTTTCAGAGTAAAGCTTCAGGAACTTACCGTTTGTTGTTAAAAATAATTCGATTTAATCTTATTTCCCTAAAGTTTAAATTTTATATTAATCCCTAATATTCCGATCTAGATTAAATCCAGCCGTTGGTATGATGCTTCCATAATGCGGGCCATCGACACAAAAGGTGTCTTATGGATAATAGTAGAATATTGCCTTTATTAAGTAGTTTACATTTCGTTACAAACTAATGAAATGAACAGTTTGAATTTTTAATTGGAAAAATGAACATTCTCTCTGTGGGGACATTAAACTTTTGAAAAGTTGAGTTAGGGATAGTTTCCGTGACATACATATATACCAGCTATATTATTAATCACATTCAATGAAGCACGATTTCTTTATAAATTAGTCAAAGCTTTTTGGGTGTATAATGGTGTCGCAGTTATGTTATATTTAATATTTGAATTTGCTCTGGTAGTAATCATTATTAAGGAAACATTGAGATGAACGGAAAAAATGTCTCACGGGATAGAAAATTGACATTAGTGGTAATGTGTTAAAAGTAGCAGAAACGCAGTCAATTTTACTCATGGCAGAGCTTGACCGTTAAAATAAAATTTCACATACAACTTAAAAAGCGCGAATCTAAATTGAATTAGCCAATACCGTGTACGTGTGACTGCATCTATTATTGAAACATTATGGTCGTAAATTTTTCCCATATTCATATCGGTATCTCCTAGTTTTCAAATAAAATGAACGAAATTGCTTGCACGACCACTGTTGACGACATTTCTGGTATCTCACAGTCAAGACCAGCGAAGGCCAATACGTTTCTTTGTACTTAGCTTTTGCATCAATGAATTATAAATGGATAATATCGAATAACAGACACGACCACACTAATCACAATGCCCATTTCAGTGAAGAATTGGACAAGTGGGATTAGTATATATCCCATATATTAACAGGCGCTTTACTAATTCAAAGAAATTATATCGTGACAACTATTAATCCAACCTAACGCTACGTCGATAATGTAGTGTTCTTTAGTAAAATTGTTTCATTCCATATATCTTTCTCGCCGTAAATCAAGCCTTACTTTTTTTGTATAAACGGCTCTAATAAGTATTTCTATACGTTTCTCTTGATTAATTTATGTAATAAAATAACGAAATCTTGTATGCCAAAGGAAGATTCCCAAAATTTATTTTGCACAATAATTTCTTTATAAAATTCTCTCTTTTAAGTTTGTTTTATAATTTCCTTTACAACAGTGCATGAATTAATTATTTTGAAAGTAAAATTGCTTTCATTAAAAACCATTATATTGGCTGCTCACAATCCTTTAACAATCCTTTAACAATCATTTTGTATAATTCGTTTACATATATGGACCGACAGACAGTGTGATATACTCTCCGGTTATTTACCTCTCAAACTTTATTTTACTTTAAATTAACATGTATATTACATAAAATAAATAGCAATAACAACAACAATTACAATAAGAAAAAACCTAAACTACTGTAGAATAAAGTATTATCAGATATCAGAACAATGTTGGATAATTTACAGTTAAACTGAGAGAAAACTTTACTATATATAAATAATAGTAACAGCAACAACAACAATTAGAACAATACGTATTTATTATAAGACAGTCTGTGCTGCGCTATATCCCCCGAAAGAAAGCCATTGTTAGCAAATAAACAAAAACAAAAACAATAACAACATTCTACTCAAATAAGAGGCAACGAAAGATTGACAGCGTTGATAGTCATTAAATAATTAATTGAATGGAAATAGCCGTTTATTGTGTGTGGTTGAGTGGGGGGAGGTGTCTGTGTATGCAAGAGTATGCTTGAGTCTAGAAACATAGTAGTAATTAGCTGGTAATTGTGGTAAATGTAACATGATACAGACTTGATAAATCCTTTGAAATTGGAAAAGAAAATACAATACAACACAATTAACGAAGAAGAATTTCCCTTGAAAATAGTTTAAAGTAAATTTTGAATTTGTACGAAATTTTAAAATTTAATAAAAACAAATATATTCACACTGTCTACATGTGTGTTCCCGACTCCATCTATAATACTTTATAGGATATGAAATTGGTTATGTGATATGTGTATGGGTTAGTTCACACGCATACACACGTGTTTTAGTTGGTATTTGTGTGCAAATCGTAGAATTCATAAAAATTATTCAGGCTGAAGGATGTATGATAATTTCCTCAGGAAGTGTCATCAAAAATCGCTTAGACAAATGCCAGGTGATGATGTGTGTCCCCATGTGTGCGTTTGCATATATGTAACTATGCTATGTTGATTTTTCTTCTATTTTCTACCAACTGCTTCTCTACAACTTCTGCTGTTCCTTATATCCTCCGCTTACAACACCATTGTGCAAACCTGTGTCAAGTTGGTGCCGTGTGTAATGTTGTCATTTGTCTTCTGGCAAAGCGTTCCAGAGTAAAAAAAGCAAAAACAAGAATAAAAAAAACAACCGGATATAAGCTGTATAAACACATACAGTCGCATTCATAAATTCTTTTATACACTCACACTAATAATATTACAATTTTTTTTTTTTTTTTGTGATTTCAAATTCATTTTTAATTTAATTTCATTTCATACCGACGCATGCAAATCGTGTGACTCTAATTTAATATCATTTTTTACACATATTACTTCTGGTATAGGTTCTTTTGTGCCACCACTCTCTGGGGAAAGAAAAACATTTTTATACCCTCCACATTATATGGAAGGTATACTAAGTTTGTCATTGCATTTGCGATACCCAGAAGGAGACGTCAGCGACGCTATGAATTGTATATATTCTTGATCAGCATCAAAGTCTGATGTGTATCCCATTGTCCGTCTGTTGTTGGCACTTCCACGGTCGTTAAATTTGTCTAGTTTGCACACACAAAAATTTGGTTATGGATTTTATATATGAAATACTTATTCTGTAATCAGCCCCTAATCGATGTGACAAAAATTGGCGTAGTCCGATAAGAAATACCCTCACAATTTACCAAAAACGGTACTCAACGTAAAAGTCGATTTACGAGCTTATACGTAATACATGCACTTTTAGAGGGCCCACCGTCTTCACGTACACGTGGAAGGTATTTAAGGTTTGGCTTAAGCCAAATTTAGCTGTTTACCTGTTAATATTATTAAGGAATTAGCGTTCAACTTAATGTTTAAACTAATTAGGGCATAGTTGTATGTTAGTTGCGTTATTCTCTCATGTATCCTAAAACATATGATGGTTGCCTATCTTATCTCGGCCCATTTGTAATTTAAATTACACTTGGTTATTCGCTTTACGTTCTCTTTCTTCATTTTCAATGTACATACATATAAATGTTAACATTTTATTTAATGACTTCATTAAATATCCAAAAAGCTATCATGTTGTAATGTTCGTTTGTGATTTATAACACTTCATCATAACATGCGTCAGAGTCAAAGTAAGCTCCACTGATTGGAACGTTATGTTTTAAGATATTCATAGTGGAGTGTGTGAAATTGTATTGTAATGGGGTTGTTGTTGCTGTTTTGGAAATATGTAAAGGAAGTATTTTGGTTTCTTGTACGGGAAATGAGTACTTATCCGTGCTAGTTTTCTTATATTACATAAAACTTACGTTGGAAGTTTCTTAAGGTAATTCGAAAATAATAAGTTGAGGAGAAGTATTCTTTTTGTTTATCAGGTAGATCGACTCAATATATGTTCTAAATTGTTCGATTTGTAAGATCTAGAAAAAACCTTCTTGTTGTTTGTTCAAACTTTTTAATAACTTTTACAATAATTGGATATTTCAGTAGAAAAGTCTCTCTCCCTCTCTCCGGTTACCTTGTCATAGGGAAAGCCTATGCCTTACGAGGAAACGTTTTTCAAATAAAGCTTCACCCAAATAATAAATAGAAAAACCTAAATGTGACTTAGACGAAATGTTAAATACCTTCCGGCTCTTGGTAAATTGTGGGCGTATCTGTCATCTAGGCACGACCATTCTTGTCGCATAATAAGATAAGTAAAAGCATACATACGCATACAGATAAGTAAAAACAAATTTAAGCTCCATAGCTTAATTTTTATGGCTGGTAAATAGATCTTTGTCGTTTGTGGGCGTGTGGGCTTCTAACCAATTTTACTCAATCAAGGAATTTACATAACTTGAAAATATTTTTACTAAATTTTAGCTCAATGTAAGAGAATTTACGACAACGAGCATTCCAACATCAGATGCAAAGATGTCATGGGAGGATTGAATCGTATTTTGAAGCTGATTCAAGCTGAAGACTATGTATGTAAGACGCCCCATATTTTAGGGAGGCTATAAAAATCTGTGCTAAACCTCCGCTCTTAAGCATTAGACTTCTCCACAAAGAAGCACGTGTGCAAAGTGTTATTTTCAATACAAATTGAAATGTTTTTCGGAATTATGATTTTATCAATGTTTTTTATAAACGCATTACATCCATACGCCTACAACAAACAGTGCTATGCGATCGAACTTTAAATAATTATCCCTAATAATTGTTGTTTTTCTTTATTTGACCCCCTCGTAACGTTTTAATTACTATTAAAATTGTTGTATATTTATTTACTATCTTTAGCAAACTCACGCTCTGTCGCATTTATTGTGTTTCTCTGGCAACAAACAACAGCAACAAAAACGCAACCCAAATAAAAATAAAAAGAAACAATTGCCTTCAGAGTTGAATTCACTTTTTGTGTAACTTTTTTTCTATTTTCGTTTGCATGAAGGTTTATCTGCAGGTATGCGGTTTGTATGTATGAATAAAAAGACGGCGAATGAAAAATAGGCAGTAGTAGCAGTAGCAGCAGTTGCATGCACCTTTTGTACGTTTTAATTTTCCTGTTTTATTTCCGGTGTTACGATTCCGATCTCATCGTGATTGCATTGAAATTGTTGCTGAAGTTGTTGATGCTGATGGTGATGTTGAGTGCGGGGCTAACAGTGTTACAGTTGCTACTGCTACTCTGTTGCTGTTTGGAAAACGATGATTATGATGATTGCTCGACTGGCGCGTTGTATCCTACTTTGAAGAAATATTGCACAATAAACAGTGTTAGCCGCAATATTTGTAAAGGTAAATGTTTTAAACAATCTTTGCTTATCCGCCCTTTAAAATTTCTTCTCTATTCGTTTTCCCACTCTACCCTACTTTACAAGCATTCATATGGTTTTCAATTAAAAGCTTTCATATCAAACACATATGCACCACTACTGTATTTGACGTATTGGCATACATATGTGTATGTCTGTGTAAATGTAAGTGCATAAAATTGCAGGCTTTGTTTAAACGAAACTCATGCAGATAAATAACCCTGCACCGATTTCATTTAAAGACTGTTTGTTCATTTTTACATATTGCTTCACATTTCCCCGTATGCTTATAATGTATAGGTGTACTCATATACATACATTCATGCTTTATAAAAATGTCCTTCTGGTATTATTTTCTTTGTTTTTTTCTGTTTCTTTGGATGAAATGCCCATAGAGAAGGTTCCCTTCAGCATTAACCATTAAGATAAGCTGGTTGAACTTTAAGTGTTTACCTATAGTCTACACTCTTGTTGTTATTGTAACTTTACATATGCATACATGTGTCTATTGTTGTTATACAAACTACGCTCTACTCCTATGAACGGATGCAGGTGTCTGGGCATTTCTTTGGTAATGTTTACGTCAAAGAGGAGGGAAGAGAAATTATTGGACTTTTTCGAATATGTTGAGGGTAATGTTGTTGGTGGTCTTGGAGCTTGAAAGTAAGATTTTTTATTAAATTTTAAAATAATATCAAATAATTTTTGATTCCTAAGCAGCTTTCCGGCATCTTTAGCTTCAGTTTCATTTTCTTTCAATTAGAACAACATGCAGTAAAAAAAACATCTTAGCGATATTAGTTATATTAGCGAAGCATCCCTTGTCAATTGATTATGGAGAAAGTTGAAAAGTACCCAATTTTGGTGGAGGGTGTAAGTTTGTCATTCCATTTGCCACACTCAGAAATAAGCGTGTATTATTGGCATTTTTACGATCTCATGGTAAGTTTTAGATATTGAGCTAAAATTTTGTACACACACTTGTGATTGCTGCACGCCCACAATCGATCAAAATCTATTTATCTGCCATATAGAATTAGCTATGAATTTAAATTTGATACACATACTTATTTAAAATTAGCTCCAAAATGTGTTCACGTGTTCACGTAAGAGACACGCCCAGAATTTACAGAAAATTGTATTCAGCGTACAACTTCAAAACTGTTAGGCCCACCATTTGTAAGTATATTTTGAGGGTTTTTAGGATGTGGTTTAAGTCAAATTTACTTTTTTTACATGTTCTTTTTTATTAGCATTAAAATTAGAGTTGAGTGAACAAAATTGACTATCGGCCACGCCCACAATTGACAAAAATCTCTCACACCTACAAAAATTACAAGTTAAATCTGGTATACATTTTTATATTTATTCTGTCCATCGACGAAGTAAAAATGGACGGAATTTGAAATTTAGATTTTAAGTAAATTTTGAAGCTAAATTTTAATTTAGTGCATGGTTTCCTAACTCACTTATTGTACCAAATTTTAGACGCAATATACCCAGGTTCCTTTAACGTGTACGAATAGTCTATTTTTTAAACAATTGTTTAAATTGGTCAAGATCTTCTACAAAAACCGGCTCTCAAAGTTAACACATTTTCGGCTTGCTCGAAATTAGTAGCATTAGTAACCACCTTGTGCCAAATATTTTAGAGGGCGGATGTTCTAAAGAGATCCGATCTGGTCCAAAATAAAAAAAATTAATTTTTAATTTGGTTGAATAATTTCTACTAATTTTAATTTTAATTTTTATTTAATTTAAATTTTGAACTTGTGCACAAATTTACGTGAAAAGATAATAAACAGACGGATGGACATAGTTAAATGGATTCAGAAAATGATTCTGAATGGAAGGTGTTCTCTCTTTAACCGCTTAGGTGTTACAAACGGATGCACGAACTTAATATGTTCTCTGTTACAAGTGGTGTAGGGTAAATATAGAACTTATAGTTTTTTATGTCAATTATAATAATTAACAAATTTGAAGACTAGTTGAGTAACAAAACCCACAACTTTTTCATTTTTGCTTTAGCTAGCACTACATGTGCTTTAATAATTATTTGATGGTCTTGAGTCTTGAACTTCTGCAAATATGCAGTAGAACACAAAGAGTGCTAATTGTTAACTGTCCTGTTTAAAGCGGAAAAACACGTAAAATTTGATCTAGGCCAAATCTTAAACACTCTCAAAATGTGAATACAAACAGTGGGCGCGGAAGGTACATAATTCCGCTCTCTAATAATCTATGTATTACTTACTACGTAGCCCTCTCTTTTTCCATTACTTAATGCTTGGCATTTATGTTTATACAGTACGCGCAACGAGTGCATTTAGATTTAAAAAAAATACTCGTATATTCACGAGTTGTCCATTGCATGTCTAAGACATGAATGAATACATTAACTGTATTTTGGCTGAATGAATCCACAGCGGAGGAAAAATATTATTTATTTACAATAATTAATGTTCACACTTTTTTAAACGCTTCATATTTTTTGCCTTTAAAGATTTTTCCGACCATTTTTTTTTCTTTTTGAACGCAAAATATTTTTTTCATTTTTCATTCTTTCAAGATTCCAGAAAGCAGATACTGATAAAAATATTTTGCAAATTCCTGTTTTAATCTGTTGTTGAAATGTTAATTGTTACAGCGATTGAAACTTTTACCGTAATTCCAACATTTCTTCTGAGAAAAGTTCTTTTAAGCTTAAGTTTTTAATACGACACTTATTTGTTGATAGTTTTTCTCTATTTTTGCGAAAACTTTGAATGGGCTCATTATTAGTATTCCTCTGGTCTCTCTGTTTGCTCTGATTCAGGAATTCAATATATTTGGTTAAACAGAATACGTGTCTACTTAGAACATTTTCCATAGCGTGATAGACAGAAGGTGAAATTTCTCAGCATATTGTTGGAGTAGGAAAGTTATAAAATAAGAAATTATGTAAGATGCCGCACTGTCCACCTAGAACGTATTTTGTAGTACAAACAATAAATGACTAAACTGCCTCTTCGTGAGTTATCACTTTATGTTCAGGCATGCACTTGTAGATTAAATCCGCTTCGTTGCTAACCAATTAATTTTTAAGAGCACTGTCATAATGTCTTCCCTTCTTTTATACTTTAAGGTTAATTTTATTCGAATCTTTTTTATTATTTTCCTCATTTTCTATTTTCAAAGTCAATTTTGTGGTTGATTCCTGTGTTCACTCATTTCATTTACTTTTCTCACTCTTTCATTCTCTTTGACTTGGAAGTTAATCTTATGCTAAAGTCTTAGGAAAAACTTTTTCTTCATCGGCTCCAATAAGTGTTTGTTGTGTAAGCTTGTGTAGGTGTGCTTAAGTGTGTATTTAAGGAAACCACTTAAGAAGTAGTTAAATAATCAATGAATATATAAAGATTTTTTAAACCAAACCAAGTTGAATCAAGCTGAAGCATCTAAAATAAAAATTGAGTAGAGGAAGAGCAAGCATTACATAACCTGTTCTTCTTGAGGAAAGCCTTTAATAAAAAAGGACAAAAGAAGAATTTATTAAGGGGCGAGATTTTTGTATATAGTTTTACCTTCCCTACATGGCGTATGAGTGACATTTAAATAAACGGTTAACGAAAACCATTCCGTGGTTCTGGTTATGGTAATTGTTGTTGATTTGAAGACAATTTATTTTCTAAAACGAAAACAATCTTCACAAAACATTATTGGGTTATTTGCCGTTTCATTGGACAATTATTTTCATTCACTAGATTGCTAGTGAAATTTCTATGATGGCATCTAAATACCATCATCATTAATGGCTTGAGTAGATAAAAATCACAAAAACTGGATAAAACAATCAAAAAAGGTATCTTTGGCTGAAGCCAAGTCGTGGATTCCTTACGGCCTTGAAATAACTGGCAATGACTGGCATTGATGCATTGAGATAAAAAATTACTTTTCAGTTTTGTTTAACAGAGGGCGTGTCCTTTGTACGATTTTGCCCCCTTTTAATATCGAACAAAAGCCGGACAAACGGCTCTGTCGGTTCAAACTTTCATACAAATCAACAACATATACTTTGTAGAGTTTCTTTGCTTCCCATTGGGTGCTACCGACATTCCGAGAAAGTAAACATGCCTACCATCTCGTGGTGGTAAGTATAAAAAGCAACAGAAATCAACTGAATGAAATGAAGTTTAAGCATAAAAGACAAAATCTATGAAAATAGTTTGTCAGACCATCTCCAGGTATTGACACATAAACATACAAAGGCGACCTTAATGTCCACAATGAAAATTAAATGAAGAAGAACAAGTAAAATAAAAATATGTAAATAGGTTAGGACACATCTTAAGTACCTACCACCGATGCATTAAAGCTTTCCACGGAGCATTACTGTTAATATAACTTTAAACGTATATGAGGGGTGGAAAAAAATTGCTCCTCTTTCAGTTATTTTTGGCATTGGAGGCGTGTCGCTTTACCAATTTTGTCCGATTCCAGTGTAAAGAGTCTACCAACACTTCTGTTCACGAACACATACATGCACGGACGTTTAGAAAGACATGGCAAGATTGACCCAGCATTCAATATTGATTCACTGAAGTTGCGAGCGTTTCGACAAAGTTTATTGTATCACCACACACTGTGAAGATGGGTATAAAGGGGAATGATTTTTGTGCTTGTATTTGATTTGTTGTTTTTTATCTAATTTTGTTTTTTTCGCTTCATTTGCCACACAGTTGTCACTGGGGCATTGTAAATTGCCAACAGTCATTCATTCACTTGTTCCTTTGTGCACTTGTGCTTGTATTTACAATAACACTGTTTAGTTGAGAGTTCTGTTTTTACCACATCAAACAGGTAAAAAGCACTACATTTGGCTGAGGCAAAATCTTCAGTACCCACCATGGATGCCCCAAATCCATTTTTTTAAAGAAGTGCTTCTTTCTTAAATTTTTGGTACAATATGGGCGATGTTGCTCAATTTCAATACCAATCAGCATTGGAGTCGATATCTCAATGTTGCGACCAGGGAAGTGATTACCACAGAACACATACCCGCGTACAGACGGACACGATTTCATCACGTTGAATCAGTATTCGATGCTGATTCAGAATTTATATACTTTGTGGTATTTCTGATGTCTTGTTTCGACAAAGTGATGAATACCCCCATACATATATGATATTGGTACAAAAATGTCGAGGAAGTCAGAAAATGATAACAAAACGTTTATATGTGTAAGCTTGTATGTGCTCTATTCCACATGGAAAATGCAGCATTCGTGTCAGTGTATAAATGTAATAAAAGGATTAACCAACAATTTAACGCGCACAACGTCAACAACAGAAGAGATCATGTGTAAATGACCGTGCAACTGATAGACGATAGAAAACAAATAAAAGTATGAATGAGTGAATGAGTGAATGAATGAATGATAAAATGAAATCGTGTTTTGTTTTAGATTTTTTTGTGGTCATACGTGGACGGAATTTATTCGCTCGTTCTGCTTTGTTTCTAGTTTATTTCCCAAAATGTATTATAACACAATTATTTTATGAAGAACATGTAGATGGAGAAGTTTTGATAACAGGCTCGATCGTATTTCATTATTTTATTTTATTTTACTGTCCCGTTTAGTATATTCTATTCTCAGTGTGTTTTTCTTACTTTATGCGGTTTGTGAATGCGGTTTTCAGCCACACCCACAATTTACAAAAAATGAAATCTTCTGAACGGAGTATATGCATTCTTTTGGAGAGTACACTTATATTTGTCCGAAGTCAATTACAGCTCCTTTGCGTTCGTTCTTATTTACTTGAGTAATTAAATGTTGAGATAACCAAACAAGGTTTACATCGAAACGCTTTTACAAAAGTTACACTTTGTGCTACATTACAAACACAATTAACTTTACTCAGCACAGTTAATTTGTTTGTTGGCTATTTTCCTATTTTCCTTGTTATTCTTATAAATAACCTCTAAGGGCAGCTAGAAATATTTCAATAATTATTTGTTAAGGTTAAGTTGGGCAAAAATACAGCAAGGAAAACTTTGTTGGCCATTTATATAATTTATGAAATTGTGAATTTAGTGCTAGCAGTGATCCAATAACTTTGGCCATAATTCATCAGTTAAGAAAACAAAACGAATGAATTATGTTTGTAAATATAGTTGTACACTCTTCTTGTTCTTGTTTCCAACGCTTGTTGTTGATGCTGTGATTGTTGGTGCTTTTTCATAAACTGGAAATGAACTGTAATACAATCTGTACTTTACCACATAACACATATTTTTATACACTTATCGAACCACAAGTTACTTGCTGGCGGTAGAAGTTTTTTTGTTGTGCTCACAAATTTCCACAAAGTACATCTTCTTCTAGTGGGTTTGATAACAAAATATTTTGATACACCAACGGCTGCTATAAGCTGTTCGATGCTGATGAGTGAGTAGCTGTGTGAAGAGGGAGGAAGGAGTACGTATTCCTTTTCAAGTCAGTGCCAGCCAAAAAGTTTGTTATATTTTCTTGCTACTGCTGCCGCTGCTTGTATTGTGCAGCATGACTGCACATAACAATAGAAGCATCTTCTCATCCCTCTTCCCTCTGCTTTCCATGTCTATAAGTAGAGATATACTTATACTTTGGCTTATTGTAAATGTTGCTGTTTCTTTAAACTGTTCTTAAGGAAACAGATTGTTTAGCGCGCAGGAAGACAAAACATTGCCTGTAAGCCAGCATAGCAAGAGGTAACGGATAGATGACTTCTTGCTTGCTTGCTAGCTAGCTTGGTTGGATGGTTGACTGACTGTTTCAACTAAAATGTGCTAACGTGGCAAAAATCTTGTTTGCCCTCAAAAACTTTATCGGTTTTCGTGTTATTGCTCCTCCTTCTTATAACCTTTTTTGTCGATACTTTATGTATACGTGTATTGTTGTTGGTGTTGTTAGGCTACATTTCTTAAAATTTGTTAACAATAAGAGAAATGTAATTTGCCATTTATCTGCCTGCGCCCAAGCAGGCACTGCCGCATAAGCTATATTAACATTTTATTTTCTTTCCGAAAATCCTCTATTCTCTGTTCAATTTCTTCCATTTTTTTTTGCCTGTTCATCAAACAATTTTGCAAATATCCCTTTTGAAGTTGCCATTCTTCTTCGTTTTTGCGCTTTAGCACAGAAAATTGTTTTGTCTGTTAAAATTATGAAATTAGTTCATAAATCATAAATGGCGGAATTTCTTTCTTTTTTTCTTAGGGAGGTGATGTTATATTGTATCTTTATATGGAAATGGGGAGGGAGGGAAGTTAACATACTTTGTTTTTGTGTTCCCACAATGAATATTAATAGATGTGGTTTTATATTTGAACTCGAGTCAAAGTAGTCTTTTTCGGCAAAGTCATGTTTTTTTTTTTTTTTGAAACTATAAATTTGTAAAAACGATTATAGTTCATGTGAGAGAGCAATATAATAGCCATAGTATGAGAAGAAAGGCTTTAATAACTACCAACTAGAAGCACGGTGTGCACCAGTAAATGTGGGGAAATTTCCAAAAGAACTTTTCACATATAAGGCGGACAAGCACCTAACCTTTGGAATTTCATTTAAGGCTCAATCTTAAGCCAAACACAATTAAAACAAGATAGAGAAGTTTGATTAAGACCGAAGCTTAAATACCCTCCACCTTTTATAATCCTCTAAAAAATAAGTTCCTATTGCCATATTTATGTATATGACTGTATCAAGTACTTACGCAAATAGTTTTTTTTTTTAAATTATAGGCGTTTGCGTTATTCAATCACGCTCATTTTTGGCATAGTGTTGGATAACGGTACCTCTTATATATATACCAAATTTAAACTTGATAGGCAAAGTATTGTGCGATGTATAATTTTTTAAAGATAAAATTTTTTAGAGGTATGTTGAAATTTTCGTTCATTGTGGGCGTGCCTCTTAACCGCTTTTGCACAATTTTAATACGGAACAGCGAAATTGAACTAAAAATACGCATGCAAAGTTTCAATTTGATATCTCAAAAATTACGACCGTGAGAGTGCCAACAACAGACGGACACACGGACGGACATGTCTCAAACGATTTCTATTTTCATGCTGATTAAGAATATATATGGTTTGTGGGGGTCTCCGAGGCTTCCTTCGATGTGTTGAACGGATGATCAAAGTGAATATAACCTATTCCCTAAGATGGAGGGTTAACAAAAAAACCGAAACGTGGTTAAGCGAATCTTAAACGCCTTCGACATCTACTTGTAAACAATTACAAGTGAACTGCTCCAACAACAACCAAGTGTTTTATGCATTAAATGATTATTTTCACATGCAGGAACAATGATATAAACAAACAATATAATTATTGAGTTAAAAAATAAACACTTTGTAAATATTATCTTGAAAGAGGACTTTTCTTAAGATTCAACGCATCGCATGTGTAAATAAAATATAAAAATGTGCAAAACTACAATGGAAGAGGAAGTCAAACACGTTCTTTAACGTAGAACACTACACGGCACATTCACATCCGTACGGCAGGCAGTAAATCAAAAAGGAAGAAACAACAACACGAGGAGGAATGTGAAGGATAAAGAGTGGAAAAAATCAAATCAAATTTCTTAGCAATCTTAAGGCTGCAACTTGACTTGAATACATAAGCAGGGACTTGAACGAGACAAGTACCTTCATAACACCGCAGTGAGTATCTGTTATTGTAAATTGTAAAAAGTAAGGAAAGACACTTGAAATGAAAAATAAAGGGAACAACTAATCCTTCAGTGCAACTCTAGATACTCGGTGTCAAATGCTTGGGTAGGTATAAAACAGATCATGTGCGCTGACGTGCACACATGCACATGTGGAACTGTGGGAAAATCTACGTGATTGGAGGTGTTCTTTATGTAAAACATATTGTAACGCACTAATGTCTAACTAAGTTGTCATCATTCTTGAATATGATGAGACATCCGCCCTCACGGGAAATTCGTTTTGAAGAATTGTCTCTTATGTACGTAAACAAACATGATGGGTACACGGAACGCTTGTTGAAAACCCTATTTGCTCAAAACATTTCAGACTCAGATTTGTTATTGAAGTTTATTGCTATTGTTGCCTTTGTTGTTTTCCACTTAAGACACCTCCACAACTTACGCAATGTCATGGAATGTGCTCACCGTGTATGTGGATATTTTGTTATTTTGCGCAATTGTTTACTCACCTTGTTACGAGTTATTCTATTATTGGATTTTGCAAAGAACGTTTACCTCCAGTTGGATAAAGTTAAATAAAGACAACGAGTGACAAAACAACTTGTTGCTTTGCGCCAGTGTATGTAGAGGGTGTAAAAATTTGAATTTGATTTTGACCAAATGTGAGCGTGTACTGTTATCCGACGCCATCCATTTTAAATACATTGATAGAATTGCTAATTGAAAATATGTGGAAAAAATTTCAACGCCTTTGCTCAATTTTTGGGGGTGATAGACAGATTTTTGTTGATTGTAGGCGTGGCATGTGATTGGTTTCGCCCAATTTTAAACCATACAGAAACAACAAATATTTGTAAAAAATTTAGTTTCCAATAACTCAAAATTTGCGACCGTGAGTGTTTCAAGAAAATACGCACTGATGGCATCACGTCCACGTGATGGACTTATTGTTGTAATAAATATATTATTCAAAAATATATATACTTTTTATTCATTAAGCGCAAAGCACGCTTTGGCCCAAATATGAAATATTGAAATTAAAACAAATCGTACTCCTTTTTGAGTATTTTATAGCATGCATTACCTGAAACAAAGGGTATATTAAGTTTATGCGGATATTTGTAGCTCATAATCGGCAAATGCCACACTCACCTTCAATTATACCGACCATAATCTGAATCGATTTAACCATTTCCGTCTGTCTGTCCATGTTATGTGTGCATAAGCTATAACTCGCATTTTTTTAAAATGCATCGATGAAATGTGGCACAAGAACATATATTGACTCATAGAAAAACCCTATAAATGGTCTGGATTGGACCATATTTAGAATCCCTTCCCATGGAAGTATTTTTATGGTAAAAAATCATAATTCTTAATATTTTTAGAAAAAATTGTTAATTAGCTTTGTGGCTGCGTCAAATTTGGAGCTGATCGAACCATTTTTAGAACACCTCCCCATATAATTATATATCACGAAGACATAACTAAACTAAGTGTATCATAATTTAAGGAGTGGGCTATTAAATGGTCTGGCTTGACCGACTATACCACTTTTACTTGTTTTGTTATAATACTTATAAATTTGGAAGCACTCCTCACTTTATAAAAATGATAGCATAAATTTTGTACAATGCGAATTAAGTGTCGTAGAATATGAAATTATCGCTTGATGGGGCTTATAATAAATTGTTCCCTTGCTTTTAAGCTCTTGTAAAAATATTAAGCTGAGTGCAGCGCCATAATATAATATACATATAATCTTTGAAACTTACCCTGCTAGGGCATCCATTACGTGAAACTTTTAATATTTAAGCTTTAAGTTCTAAAGAATAATTTTATGCTTTGTAAGACTTCAAAGCTTTGTACAACATATAAAGCTTCCCCAAAACTTTTAAGCTTTAATATACATCGACCAAACATTTAAAAAAAAAAACAATATCAACAAATCATTTTCTCTTCGAATAACATAAAAATATATTTAATTGTATTTTTTTCATTTGATAATTTCAATTTTAACCAAATTTATTTATCCCAACCAAAAAAATGTCTTTAACGGAAAAGAATTCGTACTGGGTAAAATTGGTGGAGGATATTGAAAGGGCAGCCTTAATGAAGACGTTGGAGGAGCGCATCAAAAAATATGACTTCTCGGTGACGTTACCCAGCCGTTTACGGAACCGGGTAGCACAAATATTGGATTATGAATTCGATGAATATGATCGTAATGTGTTTATAGCAGAATCGGAAGTTGAAACGCCCATATCATTTGGCGATGATGAACCAGAGCCCACTAAAGAAGTGGGCAAGAAAAAGGTGCGATTAATCCATTTACATGAGTTGTTGTTGAATAAGATTTTGAAATTCTTTTAAAATAGACTGCCGACGTCTTCAATGAGAGCACTTGTTCCGAGATAGAACGCATGGAACACGAATATCAAGTGTTTGATATGATTTTGGATAAAAAATTACAACACAAAATTAAAAAGAAAAAGGAACACAACTGGTGCTCATCGTACATATGCAAGCCACGTAAGGAGCGTGTCAAATGGGACTCTAAAATCTATGACTTGGAAGGTACTATGGCGGAAAAGACTTTAGACGAACAAGCTGAACAGTTAATGGATGCGGTAGGTAAATAAATTAATTATTAAACTTTAAGTAACTTCCCCACATAAAGTCCGCCGAAAGGTTCACTGAATGGCTAAACTCATTGGGCAGTAACAATCAAGAAGACATTATGACGAAAGCACAATTGAAAAGTCTTTTCAACATAGAGGGTGACCGTAAGCTTTTAGCTTCGATTATTACCGAACCCAAAGAAGTGAAAGCTATTGCCAAGACCGTAGCAGATAAATGGGCACTGCCAGAGGTTACTAAACACAATATATTGATTTTTTTTGTATTTTACACAATATTTCTATTTTTCTCTGCGTTATCACTAGATGGCTTTGGAATTGAAGTATGAAAAATATATAGAAGATCGACTGAGAAGTGTTCCCACCAAAATCGACAAGGTAGCCTTTGGTCGTACTATACCCATCAAGGAGCAACCTTGGGTGCCATCAGAGAGCGATAATCTCATCACGACCATATATCCCGATGAATTATTACATTTTGAGAAACTCTTCAAAGGCATTACCCATCTACGTTCCACGCGTGCCCTCATTGATTTCTACAAGAAATACCCAATTCTAGACAAACCGCACTATTTGGTGGTAAATGGTCACTTCAAGGATAAAGAACAAACAACCACAACCCTCGAGATACCTCTATATGAACGATTAAAATTGAAATACTGAATGAAGACAAAATTTTTTGTTTCCTTTTAGCGATTTGTAAAGAATGTATTGCATAATATTTTGAAGTTGCAAAATTTTAATACAAGGGAATGGAGATAATTCGTAGTTGTTTTTTGATAGGCAATGGAATGACAAAGATGATGATTATTTTAACAATACGGGAAACTATAAATATCTCATAAAAACTGAACTTTCCATTTCTCATATAAGGCTACAAAATTTGTGATATAGTTTATGTGAAGAACTTAAAATCAGCCACTACTCCCTCCACATAGGACGAAGGGTGTCGATGAGCATTCCGTTTGTAGAGTATTGGTAAACATCAAAATCCGAATCGTAATCGTCCCTGTGTCGGTTTAATGTTTGTCCTTCTGCGGTCGACAAGTTTAAGATACTGAGCTGAAACCTTTTGTAGGGACTTCTAGTTTCTGTGCGCAAAAACTATTTAGCAGCCACAAGAGTTTACCTATAAAGTTGCAGCTGAAATTTGGAGCACATTTACAAAATAATAAAACTGCAACGGCTTTCAACACAGAGCGCAATTGTAGACGTTAAGGACACAATTTTCACATTAGTGAAACGACCAAATTGATCAGCATCTTTTATTTCTTAGGCATTACACATTTTTGTGTCCAATACATTTTCACAAACATCAACAACGATAGCATTAATGTGCAATGTTATGGAATGGTGCCCTTTATTACAACTTAATTGATTTATGAATAAAAATACTGTTCTCCTGTATTAAAGTGACGCCCACCATGAACATAAAACTTTCAGTTAATATTCTTATCAGTTATATGAATAATTTGGCTTTCAGGTGAAAAGGGTTCTTGTGGATCGTACATGAAGGCACATTGATTCGATTAATTTACAACAAAAATACTAAACAGCAAACAAACAACTTCAGCTCTCACTTTAAAAGGTAATAATTGCATTTATGAAGTACATTAGCAAAGTTTTCTAATGATATTGTTCAAATAATACAATTAGCTATGTGCCCGACTTGTTGCCTTTTGTCTAGATAGGAGGCAACCAAATTGCTGCACTCAATTGTTGGTTTATTAATGAAATCATATTAGCTACCGCACAAAGTAAATTTTAAATATTAATTTTTTTGTACTTAGAGGGTCTCCCTCGTTAAGTACAGTAAGTATGAAACCTGAGTTGGAAATTTTGAATTTGCTCCTTAATTAAGTTTACTTATTATTTTATACCCACCACCACAGGTTGCAAACGTTTGGACAAAGTGACATCATTTTGCAGCATCGAATACTGAGTCGATTTAACCAAGTCTGCCTGTCCGTCTGTACGGTGTGAAAAGTTGGGAGTTTTCTTACGCAGGTTGATATTGAAATTGCACAAAAAAGAAGGAGATATTTATATCCTGCACCACCCCGTGGAAAAGGGTATATTAATTTTGTGCGGATGTTTGTAACTCCTAAACGGCAAATGCCACACCCACCTTCAAATATACCGATCGATTCAGAATCAAAATCTGAATCGATTTAACCATGTCCGTCTGTTCATGTAAATTTGTGCTCAAGCTACAGGTCGATATATTTTAATGAAATTTGGTACATAGATATGTACTGGCCCAAAAAAAATCCCTTTTGAAAATGGATAGGATCGGACCATTTTTAGAACCTCTTCCCATATAAATAAAATTTTTATTTCATAAACAAAAAAATATAAAAAAACTTCTGACATACATATGTATTATTTTGAAAATACAAATAGGTATAGAAAAGCAGGGTATCATAAAATTTTTTGTTTTTCAAAGAAAAAAATTAGAAGTAGTACAAAAAATAAAACTTTTCATTTATCAAAGAAAAAATGAAATTGAATAATATATCAAGTGTTGTATTTAATGACCGACTATAATATTTTCACTTGTTTTTCATTAAATTTTCCGTTTTACTTATAAAAAATGGAAGTTGTATTGGCGTGTATACCTTTCGAAAAGCTCTAGTGGGTCCCAGCCAAATATAGTCTTTGCCTATTTAAATACAAATCTCTTCAAATCAACAGGGTTCAATTCTCTCTGCATTCCAATGCAAACGCACCGAAGTACGGTTATTTTGAAGAGATCACCCTTTCGTTTATTTGGTGCATTCAAACATCCGTATATTCCGTATACCTGGCCGTTATTACATCTGTAGAATATTGAGTGATGGATGCTGTACTTTAATTAAATCTTATTGTGCATTTTAATTGAAAAATATCCCAATTACAATGGTTTACTTTCACCAATAGAGCATAACAATAATTTCCCCATAGCGGTCGGCCGCACTGCACATCACATAAGCGAACTCAGCGCTAACCCACAAGGTGTTATATGTTTTGTGACATTTGCTAAATATAGAAAGGAGATCACAATCCGTCGTATTGTTTGGCTAAAAGCGAAACAAAAATACTCCTTATATTATTTTATATAACTATCCCTACATTCGCCACGGTGGATTTGGTAGTTCACTATTTTAATTCCTTGAGCAAATCAAACAGCGCAGCACTACACCATTTCGGGGTGCCGTTCATTTTTCAAACACTTCATAACTCAAAATATAAGCAATTTTAATATTCTGCCCAATGGTACTTTCAGCAGAATCAAGTTTTACAGCGATACCGGTTAGACGGATGCGGCCCAAAAACTCGATTGACAGGTTCCATTCCGTCTGAGAGAGCCCACTTTCAAATATTGGAAATAAATTGACGTTATTATCATAGCCAACACATCCATTACACAATACATTCCTTGTTAATTGAATTGTAAAAAAAATATTTGAACATTAGTAAAGTCCTTTTTTTCATTACGTTCTTCCCTTCCTTCCATCATCTTGTCAATTAGCGCTATTGATAAATCCCTCCAGCCAATGAATAAGTTCTGTCACTACATTCACACGTCGTTGTCCACTCAGTGTTGTATGTGTGCTTGTGTATGAACGATTATTAAAATCCATACAAGTGTTGGAATCCTGCGTCCTTGTTGTTTTCCGTGTCTTTTTTTACAGCCACAATTTTTATTTATTATTCATTGACATGTCGTTTTAAATTTCATCCATATGCTGCTGCATTGTTTATGATGGTTGGTTGAACAAGTGTATATTATATATACTCGCCACTTGTGCGTTTGTATAAATGGACAGAAGCAGTATTTACTGCAGGATCATTTTAAAAACCAATTAACGTTTTCAAAATCATTTTTAAACAATTGCTTTGTTCCTGCAGGTTCTGAACGATTTACTAACTGCACGAGAGTTAAAAGAAAAATGAAAAATGAAAGGTTCTTTTATGATATTGTGGTCAGTGTATGGTAAACAGAATAGAATTTGAATTGAATAAAATTATTTATGTATACCCCCTATATATATACATATATATACAGTGTCCACAAAATCCATTTTAAGAAATATAATTTATTCGTAGATAAACGATAAAATTTTGCAAAAATCAAGTGTCACAAGGTATAGTACAAAGAAATGTTCTTTTTACATTACAATCTGATGGTAACAGTTTTTAATACCCACTAACCCAAAAAGAGGTGTTGGATACTGCAGAGTATATGGATTCTAAATCGCCATCGAATACGGAGTTGATCTAGCCATGTCCACCTTTGTGTAAGGATTTTATACATTGTGGGCGTATCCACAAAATTTTATTTTCATAAGTCCAATTTTTTCGGCTGATAGGTAGACTTTTGGGAATATATGCGCGTCACTCGATCGAATTCGGCCAATTTACAATAAATGGTCGGTTTAAAATTTCAGCTCGTTAGCTCTAAATTGACGACATTGAGAATGCCAACTATAGACGCGAACACAAATAGTTTGACTCATACTTTAAATGCTGATGATGATATGAAATGATATTTGCAGCGTCCCAAATGTTACAAATGGAAAATGAAAGTATATCTTAATTTTATGTCATTGAACCTGTCATCATGAGATGGGAAATGGTAAAGTATTGCATGTACGAACTTCAATTGCAATTGTCGCAGAACGTTTTCTGTCTAGTTTTTCTTAGGATCTGCACAAGTAGTTTATTCAAGAAATTTTATTGAATTTTTAATGAAAAGAGTTAAACCAAATGAAGAGTGTGCAGTAAGAAAATGTTCCAAAAGTTTATTCGTTGAATTATAAATTAAAAATTCCTAAAATTTTCGCGTATCTGTTATGACTGAATGATTTGATGATTTTGACTTTAAGAATTATTCCTAATTTATTAGCACTTGGTTAAAAAATATAGCATACATATGTATGTTGTATGTTGTATATTATATGTTAGGTGCTGCATGTGGTTGTGTTATGTTATGCTTAAATTGTCAAACATATCATAATGAAAATTCCGCCCAATTACATAAGAACGCGATCACTCTTCCGATATTGAGATATTGACCTTAAAAGTTACGCAGACACTTGTATTTTCTGCAGATCGCTATTTAAATTGGTCAAAATCGATCAATAATCACGTTCACAATTGATATCTTCTTGCATGCTATTGATTGAAATTTGTTCTCTAATAAAAATTTGAAGTCATCCTGCGGGAAACGAGGTATTTCCGCCCGAAAAATGCGTTATGCGGAAATACATTAAAAATAAAATAAAAATTGGACAGACACTCCTATGTTTTACTAAAGTAGCAGCGCTGTTTAAAGAAAAAAAGCGTCCCTTCAAAGTTGAAAAGCCTGAAAGTGTCATACATTAGTTTGCAACCGCAATCTACCCAACTAACCAGCAACAGGTGAAATTGTTTAACGATTTGAAGTCAAGCATACATTCCACCCCTTTACTCCTGCCACTACTCCTACGTGTTAAGGCCTTCACTACTGGGATAGAAGGGGTGGGTAATGTTAAATTGTTGAAAGACTCAGTGTGTATTTTACCGTTAATATTGCTATTTATTTATTCAAACCATTGACTCAAATAAACTTCAAACACATTTTTGTGACAAAGCAAGCCCGTATAAACACACGTATGCACAATTTTATCCTATTCGTCACCTCAAGTGTGGCATGACCTCTTCAGCAAAATTTGTTTACTAGGAGGCATACTAACTTTACTATTACACTGGAAGAGACATCACCATGTTCGACCATGTCTGCATATGTCCGTCTATTCGTTACTGTTTCGGAATCGTAAAATTTTACATATTGAGCTGAAATTATTCAAACATTTTAAGTTCATACATACAGGTTCTCTCGGTATGTATATATATATACCATGAGATATAAATATATTTATTTGAATGTAAAGGAAAATATAAACCAAAAACACCTTGGGTGGTCAATCAAGAAAATTATATTAAACAGAACAGCAGGCGTTATTATCTTATTAGAGTAAATCAATTTAACCTTATGTAGCTGTACAAGAAGAATTCATTATCTTATATAATACAATATTTAAGGCAATGCTCGAAATATTCCAAATCAAGAATTGCTTAATAATTGAGTTACCAACGTTATAAACAACTAAATAGAACTGTTGTCCCAGTCACACTGCGTAAGTACTTAATGCATGGTTTATTTGCAATACTTTGTCCGGTTAGATATTTTATTTTTCTCCACATATCCACTTACATGGGGTATGTTTACCCATAGCAGGCTCATAAAACTGTAACAAATCCTTTTAATCATAATTCATTAGTCTTTTTATAACGCTTTACCAACATGGTGGAATTAGTATGTGAAACGAGGAAGAAAACCAGTAAAGAAGTAAATTTGGCTTACGCCAAATCTTAATTACCCTCCACATCTATATGTAAACTGTGGGCGAATTTCGACTTTGCACTTACATTTTTGTGGCTGATAGATAGATTTTAGTCGATTGTGTGGGGGCTCTTAATCCCATTTTATCCATTTTAAATAATAAAATGATCGACTTAGTGTACTCCCCATGTGGAGGGTATAATTATTAATATACGGCCCTAGTCGAAAAGTACTCACCGCGTATAACTCTCTGGTGGTGGTGCTTGTGAACCACTTAAGTGGTAAATATGCATTCATTGCAACGTTTGTAGTATCAATCAGTTTTACGCATTAAGTTAAAAAATTAAATATTAACCACGATTGCTCAGTTTAGAAGCCTAATAAGAAAGACCAAGTTTGGATAGATTTCTGTTTATTCGATCACAAACTGTTCACATAATTATGGAATAATATGGAATATGGAGAATGTATTTAAAAATATCGCTTTGTGTCCGAAAACTCCAAACATAAGGTGCTTAACATATTACAAAAAGATGATACTGATACGTAGTGATACGTGCATAATCGTATTGTTGTGGTTTTTTTCTTCCACTAAATTGTTTCACTTTATACCTGATTGCTTAATAAAAATTATGTTATATTAAGCTTAAGCTGAAACTTTTCCTACTTGGACACTCACATATTAAAAATACTTGCAGCCATTGCAGTGTTCCAAGAAGACCCTTCTTCAACATATCTGTGCCAAGATAAGCAAGCTTAGAAGCAAAATTGTTACAACGAAAGAATCGTCATATAGCCTACAAAGTATATAACAGGAACTGAAATCGAACCCGAATCCAAATACTCAACCGGTTTCGGATTTAACAATTCAGATTTTTTCCAGTATTTTTGAACATCTTTATAAATATCTTGAATATAAGATGGGGGTATACAAAGTTTGTTATTTCACTAGGAATACCTAGAAGGACTTGTCAGTAAAGAACACATAGTAGATCAGTATTAAAAACTGAGTCGATCAAGACATGTTTTAATGCGTGTGTCCGTATATTGATACTATCGCGTTGAGCTGAAATTTCGTACAGACATCTATAGTTTCTGCGTTCATATAAATTGAGCAAAATCGGTTAAGAGCCATGCCCATAAATAATAAAAAATCTACTAATCAGCAACAAAAGTTGCTGCAAAAGTAGGTACAACTATTTATAATTAGCCCATCTCTCGATTTTCCAAAAACGGGCGTAATTGGGAAACGAAATCGAGCACACCTTAAAAAAATCATTTTCAGCATAGAACTTGAGGGCGTAAGTATGTACCTGCCTCGCGCACTGCTTGTATGTAGATTTAGCTTAAGCCAAATTTATTTATTTTTCACTTGCTTTTAATATATGTGAAATTAACGACAGAAAAATGTCAATATCAGCAAGATCTCAGCAGCTACCATTAAAATATAGGATTTAACTTTAGCTGCTTAGGTTATATTCGAGCTCTGCATTTTGACGAATTTTATCTTGAGGTTCCACTCAATAAATTCAATGGTTTTATATGAAGTTTATATACTTTTGTTTGAGTCGAAATCCGTACAATTTTTTTTTTTTATTTAAGAAGGATTACGTAAATTTTAAAATTGAAATCTAATTCAAATTGAAAGTCAATTCAAAATCGGATGACCAAAGCAATGTAAGAGCATGGGTTGTGGTTTGTAATTACAATGAACCTTTTTTTAATTTTGGATCTGAAATTTTTCCTTTGATGAACCCGAGCCTGAACCATACCCCAACATTTTCAGCTTCTGGTATATAAATGCTTGGTCACAGTATTTGAACAATTTAAATCGATTTTACTATGCGTACGTTTGTGCGGCTGTTCGTCTGCATTGAAACGTTCAAAATAAGCAAAATCGTCCACAATTTAAAAAATCTTACCCGGTCACAATACCAGGAAAATTTTAAACTGATATTTGCATTAATATACGCTTTTGTTGAACCCATAAGCCGAGCCGTTGCTTTTTTTTAAATGTTGTGTAATTTTCAAATTTTAAACAAATATTTGAGGCGTTGACATATTGGTCATTATGGGAAATATATACTTCGAAACAAGTAGGTGAGCTTAGGTCCCTTATGCGCAACGCAAGAACGCAAAAAACTTTCCTAAAACTATATTTAATTTTTATGCTTTAATAGTTCAGATGTATATTTTGGGTAGCCATTAAACGCACAATGGCGACTAGTTGCTATATGTTAAATACAGTACAAATAACAACAAAAATCAGGGTTCAGATTATTAAAACGCAATTAATGGTAATCCAAGAAAATTAATTCCCAATAAAGGGAATTCATTTGGTGTCTTCTTCGAAGACTTATTTAAATAACCAAAGAATAGTTAAGGATATCATTTGGCGCATGTTCTTCAATTAAGGGGAAACACTACGCAGTTGCTCTCTCTCTCTCTCTCTCTCACAATGCTCTCTATAATTTGAATTTCTTAAACTGTTGCTTTACCTGTTGCTAAATGGCATGAGCAACAGTTGTTTTAGGCACTCGGGCAAAGAGAAAATCCTTTTATTTATGAGATAACAACACACACACACACACACAACAGCCAAAGTGTTGAAAAGTTGTTAAAAATATTACTTAAAGTAATGAATTTAAAAAATTCCAAAAAACTTTTTACTTAGGGAAGTCAATTAACGAAGAAACAATTGAGGGAGCAATGATCGGCTTAAGCCTAGTCTGTAGCATTACAAGTACATTTATAAAGCACTGATAGATATGAGAAATAGGCGTGGTCTTGACCTAGCATGTGCCCACCTTTGGCATTTTTAGAAAAATATTGCAGTACTCCATAAAAAATATATGTTTTATATAATTTTCACAATTTTATCTCTTGAAGTTTATGCTTAAAAAAACAAAATTGAACAAGAAGGGTTATCTTTGGGCGATTTCACCCGACTTCAAATACAAATCAATAATTTCCATTCAGATGTTGGCCATACTACTATAGGGAGTTGGAAATTGATATCTCAATTTTTGTTATCGGGGAAAAAATGACGCAGTTACATGTACTATTAAATATTGGATGGTATGTCTGAAATATAATTTTCGGTGTTACAAGTGTTTTCACCCGCTGAGCATAAAAGAGGAATAACCTCCATTTCAGAATCATTCCCACTTTCCAATGTAAAAGTGCCGTTCTTGCATAAGCTTATAAAAATTATTTGCGCTATTTAGTCAGTGTTACAACTCATCATCACTTGTACTCTTTACAACACTTTTTCTCTCATTAAGTGAGAATTTTATTTACCAACACACAACTAACAGAAGTAGGTGCAGCATTAATACGTAACTTGTGTGTCGCTGATTTAAAAAAAACAAAGGAGGCAACAGGTCCTCCAAGCAACAGTTTTGCTCATAAAAAGAGAAAAACGGCAATATATTAGACAGACAGATGAGGTTGAAATACGGAGAAGAAATATTAGAATAAGTGTTTTGGGCGAATGTTAAAGTCACACTTCTGCAACTTGACTTCAATAACAATTCAAATTTTGGGAAACTCATTAAAAACATTAACTACGTGAAGATAATGAACAAAAACAAATTAATTTTGGGCAGCTACAATGCACATAAAATAAAATAGCCGCTATGCCTTTGTCTGTCCGTCCATGTACTGGTTGTAAAAATTAACATTTTTATCGCAAATTTGTCAAAAGTGTTGGTATTTATACGCTGATTGGGATTACCCTGGCAATCATTAAGTGAAGAGAGCCTTGGTGCATCGGTATTGGATTTTCAAGATAAGGCTTAAGCCCCATTTATCCTTTTAATGTACTTGTTCTCCTCTGCTTTGCGCAATATTCGAAGAAACGTTTCAATAAAGTAATCGTGCCTTTATTCTTGTATAGGGCATTAAAAGAGAACAACGCAATAGTGAGCAGTGTTGAAGCCTGTTGCATCTAATGCATGGGACCCTTACTTCTATGGGGATTACTTGACGCAATAAGTGGGCAGAGGAAAGAATAAAAAGTAAAGAGACTATAAACATTTTACCTTTGTAGCTAAGTGTGAGAGAATAAATTATGGTGCAATCATGCATGACAACATATAACAACATAAAGCATACAACGGAAGCGGATATGTCGCAATGGTATGCAATCCAGAATTATTGTAGGGGTAAATGTTGTTGTTTTTGTTGTTGTTGTTGTTGTTTTTACCCTCACTATGGTAATTGTTAATTTTTTTCCTTGTTTGTTGCTACCACCACTGGGCCTAGTGGGTGTTGAAAGGCTTTTGTATAAGCAATTGCCAACTGTGCTATTATTATAAACATGTAATAAAGATTATTGTAAAATGGTCACAAGCACACAAAGTATCGACTGCACCTACCATTACTGCTATGCATTCTCTTCACCATAAAGAAAATAGTCCCGTTCTCTTTTCGTGACATTATTCAATACTTACAAAGAAGGAAAAAATATAGGCATAGCTATCCAGTTAGGTTGGGTTAGGAAGCTACTGCTACAGCATTTTGAACGACACCCCCACTGACTGAGATACTGAGATATTGAGGTACCAGGGCTAGGCATCCCGCAGTTAATGAAACTCATTGCGAGTCTGTGAACTTCTAATGCTTGACTTTAGTTCAAATCAGTTAGTTAGTTGACGCGTACACAGACAGTTTATTTCTAGCTCCACATCAGCATATGGGAAAAATAAATAATTGTCGCGTAACGTTTAACATGAAAATTAATTGGAAAATAAAGTAAATTATCGTAATTATAAAAACCTACATGAGATAAAAATGTCAATTACAAGAAATATTTTAGTGTTTCGAAATTTTCACAAAATTTATTATAAAAATTTTAACTCAAGCTGAAATATAACATTATTTAAATCGATGAAGTGTTGCTTTCGCCAAATAACGAGTCTTCAGGAAAGTGTTAATTAATTCCAACGTCTGCATGCATTGCGTAAGGTAATTACATTACAATCTAATAGTCCACTCCCTTATATAAAATATGCTGCATTTGTGCTTCGCATAACTCGTATGTATTATTCAGACAGAATTATTCACATACTGCACACACATTAAAGTGCACGTTTAACATATGTTAGCAGTGAAATCGGAAATCAGAGCAAGACGAGCTGTATGCTTGTATAAGCGGCATTTGATTTGATTTGCATAAATTTGGGACAACAATCTAATTATTGGACTCCCTTTAGCGGGTCTTAATTCACAAATCAATTGCTAGCAACTGGACAATGACATATGCTCCAGTCAGCTCCACAATCACACCTTTAATTTTACAATACTTCAACTGTTCACATACAACTTTGAAAGAGTACAAAAAAGTCTTGACAAAATTGTTATAAAAAGGATATTTCGTTTATATATAAAGTAATTGCATATTCCGGACACGTTTTTCTCGATATTAATTGTTTTTGTAAATAAATTCTCTCAAGTCTCTGCTTAAATGCACACACCCCACCACAACACTGTTGTTATGCAATACCTTCTCGTTTTGTTTTAAGCATTATTATGTATGATGGTACATCTTGATATGTGGTTTTGTTATGGATTTTGCATTTAATTGTGTTTTATCTTAAAACACACAATTAAGTAAGCATTGTAATCCTGGCCAGGTTTCCTCCCATTCCACTCTCCTAATAAATTAGCATTTGTGTAGTTTTTTGGTTGCTTACAAAAGGTTTATATATGCTATTGGTTTTCTACCATGGTTGCGTATCTTTCATTTCTTAAAGCCAAGTTAAGACAATCAAAAGGCGGAAAGAAGAAATCTGTAGAAGCTTGCAATTCGAAGTGAAATCGGTTTTAAATCATATATGAAATAAAAAGCTTTGAAATGTTTTAAATGCAAACGAAGAAGCAAAAAGTCTGAGAATTTTTTAGGTGTGTGACCGAACCTCGAAAGAATTTTGCAATTTGCAGGGATTGCCAAGAAAGAATTTTTAATTTAATAGGAGTGAGTTTGAGTGGGCGGTTTTGATTTGAATAAAATATTCGTAAATGCTAAACGGAATCACGTAAAATAATGATATTTTCATGGAATATAGTTTGTACGTGAAAAATTATTGACCAAGTCTAATTCTAAAGCTATACCCGAATCCTTTGCATCACTTTTTAAACAACACAATTTTTTTCATAGCACACAGTTTTCTGGAATTATCAAATTTGCAGATACGTTATTTTCATGATCTAGATGCATACTAAGGATGAATTTTTGGAAATTTCACCTGTAGTTCTTCTACCATATAGTAGATAAAAAAGAGATATGGAATTCTATTTGGGTCCGATAGCACTTTTTCCAAGTGATTAATATGGAAATGCTCGAGTTTTTTGATACAACTAAATGTAGCATAACTTGTGTGACTAAGTGGTCTGGCTTGACCGACTACGACCTTTCCACTTGTTTTTATTTTGTATACCCCAAAATCTTCTATTGTAAAAACCACCTTCAAGCAAATTTATTACTGACAATGGTGCTTGGATCCTGTAAACAGAGGAATCCTTTAATCCTCCTCTTATTTGGGGGGATATTGTAATAGACACTTAAAAAACATATAAGCCAATATTAAGTCTTTCATTTTTACAGAAATATAAGCATTAAAATGTGTCAAAAAACCCTTAAAAAACTAATAAAAACTGACCTTTGTTTAATTTTTTTTGCTTAATGTGTTTTTCGGTTGATTTTGCCTACGTTACAAAAACTATCAATGTTTCTTTCAAGTTTGGGGTCGATATACCATCTTTTTGTAGGCGGAAGACTTTTTACTACAGACGGACACCTAGATGAATACTCAGGCATCGGACACGGAATAAAAATCGAACCTCACCTAAACCTCACATTTATTAATATATAGCCTCATAGAAAATACCAAGTTTCTTATTACTCCCCATACAATTTCATAGGAATGATCACGCTAGACGCCCCACAGTACTGTCGAGTTTACTAATTATATTAAACCATAAACAATTCTATGGAAGTGTGGATAATCTTGCAAAATCTAAATAAAAATTATCAAAATAATTTGTAATCATAATAAAGATAATTGCCCCAATAAAAGCACCGTAATATACAACAGCAACGAAAAAAAAACACAACAAAATCAATTTATCAAATTGTTGACACTATTTTTATATCTATACATACCCTACATTGAATACATTGTTTAACATTGTGCTTTGCTTCGTTTTCTTCAATAATCAATCAAAAACTGATTATGCAGGGATTATGTTTGATCAAAATCAAAGACTTTAACTTGTATACATATAAAATAAATAAAAAAGGATGATACTTTTTAATAAAATAACAACAACAACAATAATAATAATAATAACAACCACAACTACAGAGATGTCTACTCTATCATGTCCGTTTCAGAGTCTCAAAATGAAGCACAATCACACCAATGCTATAATAGGAAACCATACAAACACACTCCCGCTCGATTGGAGAAAATGTGAAAGAAATATTAGGAAAAACAGAAAAAAAACACTTAAGCCAAATTTGAGACACCTTTCATTCTCGTTTTTTTTTTTTTAATCTTTCGTTGTTACAATTATAATTTTCGTGTCATAATTTTTACATCATAAAGTGATTTTTCAATATTGGGCGTTAGCTACTTAGACGAAGGATAGAGAATATCTATGCTTTAAGAGCGCTCCTGAAGCCTTCTTCCGGTGGCAGCAAACGGAATGATACAAGTATTGCCCTTCTCAGAATATGCAGGGTATAAAAAAATGAAGAATATACTCGTAAATAATGTTGAGGACTAGGCAGAGCTCTAGGTGGATGCCCAAGTCATAGACACTATTTGATATGCAAGAAAATAAAATAAAAATAAAAAACACAAGAGAATAAAAGAATATTGGGAAAAAGCCAGAGCAGAGAGGGGCTTTTGAAAGAAAAGAAAAATGTTATACGTATGCAGGGCGAAGATGTATTAAGCCAGACTAGCTGTAGATTGAGGTTACGCAAATGCTAAGTAGGTAATGGGATAGAGTTTTAAACGCGGAGGGAAGCACCACGCATAAAATGGAGAAAAGTTGACACGGGAACATTGAACCATGCACACACACACACAAATGCACCCTAGACAGCCGTACAAGACGACCTAAGTCAGGCCCGGCAGCATTAAGTTTAAGACAGTTTTAAAGAAAACACCCAATACACACATTTGTACATGGCTGTGAAAATAATAAACAATACAGCCGCGGTCACCCTTTTGACGTTTACCGCACACCCTCCTCCTCAACCTTTTCACCAACGACCCAAAAAAATTTTTATAAAAACACGCAACAAGTAAAGAAGTAAAGACTTGGGTGAATGAGAAAAAGAACAAGAATAGCCATACCAACAAACAAATGACGATGCAAGGAAAACGCGTAATCATGATTAATTGCAGGATAAATGACTCTATAGTTAATACACACACATAGACAAACAAATAAATATATACACACGACCCATCTCCCTTTCCACTGGCTTCCCTTGCATTTTTATAAATGAGTCTGAAGGAACTAAACTAGCCAGAGACAACCCGACAATAATAACAACAACAACAAAAGCAACAGCAACAACGACAATTACTTACTACATGAAGACGCGTGACGAAGGATGCAGCATTTTTAAATAATTTATATTTGAAATGTAAGACAACACTCAAACTCCTCTCTTTGTTCCATCATATTGATTGTCTGTACCACTCACTCTTGTTTCTCATCCTTAATGAGAAAAATGATGACTAAGCAACTTCAACAATCCACAAACAAACAAGTAATTGACCGAAACTGTTTTAGAGTAATTAAAGGGTTCAAGAAATTAATTCATAAAGTGGGAAATGGGCTGTCAGCGCTCTTCAGTGATGACAGGGTAAGAATTTCTATGAAAGTGTATGCATTTAAGTGTTTAGAGGAGATTTTAAAACGAATTGTATAATAAAGCAATTCATACTTCTTGTTTTCACTGAGTCAGAAAGTAGTTTCGATTGAAGTTAAATCTGATAAGCATAAAAAATGGGTTGACGTTGAATAAAAGACTAATAACTGCTGGATACTGGACAAATTTCGAAATATACTGCCACCAACTAGCCAAAATGCATGATTTTTTTAAAGCGATATCATGCTGCTACCAGACGACATTATGAAAATTGTACAAATAATGGAATAAAATATTTATCATTGTAAGATATCTGACTTTCATTTCCACCAAAATAATTCTATGCTAACCATACCATAATCACTTTTTCTACCTCCCGAAACCGCTTCGAGGTTACAAAATCTTTCTAAACACACCAGAAAAATCTAAATGACTCTTTAATGTTCGAATATACATATCAAGGGTATAAAAAACATGTGCTCTAGCACAAGATAGGAATGCATCCAATTTCAAGTATATTCCCGACAGAAACTGCCTGACAACACACTAGCTTTAAAATCCAAGTTAATTAAACAATAATGTTCAGATGTTTGAGATGAGTAATTGAAATGTTTTAATCTTATAAGTTTTTCATGGATTTTACTTTTATTTTTATTTTTTCGCTGTCTTAAGATCATTTTGGCATCAGTTGTTTGTTTTGGGTTGTCCTGCTTCCTTTCCTGTTAACTGGCCATTACTTGCTATTGTTTGTAGTATAAATGAAATGGCACAAAAACAGGAAATTTCTTTTTCCACTACATATAAAAACAAAGTTGATGAAAATGTGTGTAAGAGAAAAAAAATTAAAAGAACGAAAAATATTTTACACGACTTTGAGGGAAATAAAAATTTCACTGGTAATGAATCAAAACAATTTTCATATTCTTCTTAATTAATCTCCTTTCTTAAGGTCTTCGGCGAAGGCAAAAAACAATAAGATAAATGGAGTGTTTCACAAGACGAAACGGACGTGTTTGTGCATGTCTCTAAATATGTGTATAAATAAATAAGTAACGAACGAATCTTAAATACCCTCCACATCTATAAAACACACAAGCAGTAGGCGCAGCAAATACCAATGCAAGGTCGCTGTATTTAATGGATTGTATTTTAACTAACCACTTAGATTCTGCGTCAAATAAAGTTGTTTGTAAATTATAGACGTGTCCCTGTTATCCCAAGTGACCAACAATATATTGTTTGTGGGTCCTTTGATAAATAATAATAAATTTAGTATATCCTCCCCTTTTATGTAGAAATTTTTAGCTGAGTCCAATGGGTATGTCGTATATAGACACCTACATACACTTATATCTCATCTTCAAGTTTTATTTGACGTAATCACATCGTGTACTGCATTATTATCTTGTAATTATAGAGAGATGTGAAGAATATTTTTGCAATTGTCATAGAAATATGTTATGAATGCACTAAATTCCTGCATTCATTCAAGATAATTGTAAACGTGTTGCAAACGTTTTAAAACATTCAACATTTCCTTACTTACGGTTGATTACCCAACAAGTGAATAAAAATAAGTACGTGTTGTAGTTAAAAGTTTTTCGTTATTCTATGTTCTTCTTTACAATAACAAAGTAGGTGGGTGTTAAATCTTAAGTTATAATAGCGTTATGCGAGCTGAGTGTTATAAGAACGTTAAAATAATGATGAAGGTACGTTGATGTCCATGCCAACTGGAAATGCGGTATAAGAAGAGACGGCAAATTAGCCAAATCTCAAGTTGTAACAAAAAAGAGAGTTAAAGAAACTGACATATGATGAAGAGCGGTATCCACAAAACTGATAAACAGAAAAGAATTTCACAAAATAAAAAATGAATATAAACAAAAGAAAAACGGAGCAGAATGCATTATATTTTGTATGTATATAAATCTTCTTTACATAACTTACTTTACAATCCTTACCTAAATAATGCTTAAATTGAATTTCTACTAAAATTTAATGTTTGGAATTTGTCTTTAAGTGCAGAAGGGTAGGCTTTCTACTTGGCGGAAATGAGTCGCTGTACTAATGGAGATAACATTTCCCGTTATCAGTTGTAGTGAATTAAAAGAAAAGAACATCGCTAGAGCAAATATATACATACAGATATATATTACAACATATGCATAACACGCTACATGCACTAAGCAATAATATGTTAAAGGTTAATAAAGGTTTTTTTTAATTTTAATTATGTTATAAGTTGAGTAAGGCCTTACACACAACATTTCACAATGCCCAAACCTTATATAATATAGAATAATATTCATTGACAAACTCCATTTAACCGCCTAGTACAAGCTATAGACAAACAATTATTCGATATTCAACATTTTGATCCTACATTCATCTAAAAATGTATTCAATTTGTTTTTATTGAAGCCATTAAATCAAAATCCAGGGATCTCAATTGAATAATTTATCTAAAATAATAGTTAAATCAATTTAATGCATTAAATGTCTGCAATTAAAAACTTTAAATTCATGGAGCTCTATAATGATCCTGTCTGGTTTTGGTAGGAGGTGCGCTAAGTTTATTAAAGAGGAAAGACTCAAAGACCCCACAAAGTATATATATTCTTGATCAAAAATTTGAGTTTATTTCACAATGTCTGCGCATCTGTTTGCCTGCGTTGAAACGCCCACACCACCGGAAAATGAAATATTGACATTCTTAGTCCATTTTGGGGGTTGCTATATAAAGCGGAAAATTAATATTAATAAATTATTAATATTAATTTTAATAAATTTGGCATAAATGGATGGGGTCGCATAACAGGCTTACTTAAAATTTGGTATAACCTACTTTGGTGCAGAACCCACAAGTTGTATATAATACTTACATATATTATTAAAGCCATAATCAGGTATTTGCTATTCCCACGCTTTGTACACAGATGTAGAGAGTAGTTAAGATTTAGTCCAAGCATAAATAACGAATAGAAACAACAAGTAATTGTAAAAAATAAGTAAAAATTTTTTGGTCGCTCAAGCCCGGCCATTTAATACCCTACAGGACTTACTTCCAAAATTTATATATATCTATAATTACAATAGTTTAGTAGCATCAGTAAGCACGAGACATCGACATTGTCCTAAAAGTCACCTCGTGAAAAAGTCTTTATAAAAGGGGACTGCCTATATATCCATTTATTAAAAGGCTCATGGTCGTACATTTTGAAATATTAAGCTGAAATTTTGCACTTACATTTCTAGTGTCTGCATAAAGCAAAAAATGTGTCGATCGAGTCTAAATTTGGCGACATTTTACAGTGTTTTGTCCAAAAATATCAAAAATTACCGAATGTCGTTTTATAAAGATTTCTGTCAAGTAAGGGCCTTATGTGGAGAGAGGTCCTAAATTTGTTTTAATTTAAATCATTTTCAATAGTGAACACGCACACCCTTGCCCTAAATTTCCTCGAAATATCTTAAACATTGTGTACGATAACTTGAACACAATCTTACCTGGGCAGGAATCGACCATTATATTGCATTGTTACTTGAAGGAGGCCTATATGAATCGTGGTTTTTGGTCGTCATGTTCTATTTAGCCTTGAGTCACTTTGCCCTTTAAATCCTTTCATTCGATGGATCATATAGATTGTGGGTACATTTAAATATATTATTAAATAAATATTAAGTAAACTGCACTGCACAAAATTTGTAGGTGGAAAGTATTCGAATAAACGAATGAAAGATTCTATGTTGACAGACTACAAAAAAGGTTTAAGAAGAGTTTCAAACTTTATATAATCAAAAATGTTCTTTTAAAATAAACCAATGAATTAAAACGTTTAGATCCTACTATAATTAGGAGTAGAAATTGCGGAGGTCTCATCCTACACATAATTTTCTTTTAAACCTCATATTCTACGCTTGGCCATCAATACTACAATCTTTTACATTAGAAGCGTTAATGTTATGCTTTTAGCTATTATACGATTATTTTCATCCTTAATGTGATGAAAATCAATTTTTATTCATATACAGTATGGTTGTGAATATTTATTTTCCGCTAATTCATATAATTATCTAACCAATCATTGCAAAATTAATTTTAACTGCAAAACCAACATCTGACCTCTGACATAATAAGAATTATAAAAAATATATTTTTGACACTTCGGTTAGCTCTAATAATAGCATAAAAGTATACGTACATGGTAAATGGATACACTATGGTTATCACCATCTCTTGAGTAAACAACAAGTGAAAACGTCAAAATCGGTCAAGGCCGATCATTTAATACCCTACACTACTTACTTTCACATGATATGCTTCAATTAGTTGAGTAGTTACAGTTAACGCGAGACACGCCCATATAAGTAAAATAAGACACATTGTGAAATATCATTATATGGAAAGGTGTTCTTAAAGATATTAAGAATTGCAATTTTCTCAATCAATTGGTCCGATTCGGAGCATTTTCAATAGGGTTCTCCTTTGGAACGATACATATCCTTGTCCATGTCCATTTCATCGAAATGTCTCAAAAAACGCAACCAGATTTTGACTCTGAAGCGATTCCGAATCGATCTGGGAATTACAAACATCCGCGCAAACTCAATATACCCTTTGCCACGAGTGGTGCAGGGTATAAAATGACATAAAACTAAAGCATATGATTGCCCCGGTGTGCAACCGAACAAAATTTGAATAAACACAACTTGCCGTATATAACCATCACAATTGAAGTAAACGAAGCAGGTTTTCTTTATATATTTGTGACAAAAGCGATGATAGTGAAAATAAATGCAATAAAATCTAAACATAAATAAGTTTGATGATGCGACTCATATTGTCACTTCAGGTGAGCAACTTTTTCCTAGACGTTACTGCTAGAAAGTAGCAAAGGTATTTGCCTTTTCATTTTGTTTATATAAGAAAATGAAAAACTATTTTTTATATCCTTCTGTAATATTTTTTGATTATGTGCAAATTGGAACTTAATTGTTTGTATAACCGCACAATTGTGCTTACATTCTCTCTCCATTTGTACATAACGGTTTTGTTTCTTTTGATATTTTGTTACCACATCTTCTTTGCTCAATGCTGTTGTTACGTAAAGGTTATGGAATAAATGTTGTACCGACTGGAAGGGTTTCAGTTTCTTGTAGAATTTTAGCAGATTCTTTAACTAAAATGCACACTTCGAGTTGTACAACAGTTTCACAATTTTCAAAATTGGTGACTGTGACATCCCAACAGAGACCCGGGCAGGTGGACGAACTTGTTCAGGGTCTCACTGAGGTTGTGATACTGATCAAGAATATATATACTGGGGCTTCCTCCTAGAAGAGCCAAGCTTCGTATAGCCCCCATTGTAATGTGAATAAGATGGACTTTTAAATCATCAAAAGTTTAAAGATACTATGAAGTAAAATTTACAAGAAAGTGAAGCAAATTGTTTTGATGTCAAATCAAACAAAACAATTATATTATATCCCGTATAATCCAGTTCGTATCCACATAAAGTCGTAAACGAAAAAGTTTCCATAACAAATGAGTTAGTTAGCTTCTAAAAAATATTATGCACGGTGTGTTCAAAATATATTTACATACACATAAGGTGCTCTCATACTCACTGCAGTTAAGTACGCATATATTTTACTAAGTACCATACAATGCTATTGTAAATTGTATGACAGTTCCATTCATTTCATCACTGCCAATTCATATACAAGTTACGTATACGGTTCATCGCGATGCCATGAGTTTAAACAAAACGTGAGCGCGTGTTCATATATGAAAATTGTGATAAGAGCATACACAGGTAATGAAGGGTATGAAAAGGTATAGGGAAATAAATGGTATGTGGAGAGGGAGAGATACTGCATGAGTGAGGTTAACGTTTTAATGCAAAATCTCAACACGAACATCAACACAATTCGGCTCAATTATTAGTAAAAACAAGTAACAAAAGCTATATACGCCTTTCCGTCTATATATACGCAAACTTTAGGCGTGGTAGGCGTATAATTAAATGCACCCTCTCTCTACAATTTGTTTTACATTTTGTCTTGACGATCGAAGTTCGCTCCTAAAAAAATTTTCGTGATTTGCGCGTCTGTCATTTGGGGCTATTTGAGCCTGCGTGAAAATGAAAATTTCAGCTCAACAGCAGACAGACATACGAACTCTCTGACAATGCCGTCTAGGTGGTGCAAACGAAGTAATAATCTTAGAGTACCCGCATCTTTTGTGGAGGGTATAAAAGTGCAGACGCACCAGTACTGACTGGTGCGTGTCAGTTCGCTATTAATAATATTGATGATGATGAAGCCTAATGATGATGTTAACTGTAATGTGTTGTATGGCTAAAATTGAGACATTTATTCACACGCACATTGTATGACACTTGTTATAAATAACTCTATATGAAGAATGATCGTTGTAATTGTTGTTGTTGTTATTGTTATATACAAATGCTGTTGATTGTGTACATTATTTTACAGCTACTTTTGAGCATGCATAAACACGTGCCGGACATCTGCTCTACTGCTGCTGAGGCGTGCTTTACACTCATTCCCATCATCAATATGTTTCCGTGAGCATGCCGTGTGGTTATTTGATATCACTTGTTTATACTGCCTGGTCTGTTAACAGAGCTTACATGGCATCATTTTGGTAATGCGTACACAGTATAAACAAGCACAATCAGTTTTCACATGGAGGATAAATAAACTTTAGCCATTAGCTTTCTGCCACCACCTCCGCTACCTTTCTCCCCCCCCTCGGTCTCTCGCTGTTTGTCTTTTCTTTACATATTTATAAACCATTTCATAATTTACATTCCATTTCAATTATTTACTGTGCATTCACCTAAAAAATGTTGCAAATATTTCCGTTCTCTGCTTTAATAACGCGTGCGTAAGGTACATATAATAAATACCTTGGATTTTAGTACTGTTTGTGTGCACAAGTATGTAATGGTATTTCGAAAAGGCTTCTCTTTGTTATCATTCCATATTGTTGAGCTTTCGTACGTGACTCAATGATTGTTCAGTTTTGTTGCAGTCTTCGCCATGTTCTGTGGTGGATGCTATAATATGTTGTTATTGTTTTTTGTAAACCAGAACTTTATCACCGCACTGACATTGATCGCATTTTTTTTACTGTTTTCTCATTTTCTGGAGTTGTAATTTAAAACAACAACAACAACAACAAGAGCAATAACCGCACGGCACCATAGGCAATTGTAATCTTCTTGAAGCCGCATCATTCGTGTTTATTTGAAAAGTTATAATTACTGGAAAAATAATTTAACAACCCCTGTAGTAGCAACATTTCATGCAGTTATCACTGCTTACGTAATTTCTTCTTTATGCACTGAACACAAATTTTTACAAAATATTAATTGAAAATCTATCATATATATATGAAGAAGAAAACAACAACAACTATTATCTATTATGTCCTCACGCGTAATTATTTGGGTAACTGTTAACAAGAATTACAAAATTTAAGACTAAGAACTAAATCTGAACCCTATAGAAAGTAATTGTAATAAATTTTCAATTAGTTTATGTGGCTAAGAGGTTATGCGGTAATGAGAAATTGTGGAGAATATCTCAGAAAAACCAAAGCATTTTTACTTGTTGTAATTATGTTGTAAAATGTGATAATACCCTGCACCCCTTGTGATGAAGAATATATTAAGTTTATGCGTATGTTTGTAACTTCTAAACGGTAATTGACGCACCTATCTTCACCTTCAATTTAAGCGATCGATTCATAATCAAAATCCAATTGGATTTATCCATACCCTCGTGTCCTTCTGTCTGTCCAAAATTACTAAAGCGCAACCTACTGGTCCTATTTCAATTAAATTTAGTACAAACACATATATTAGCACCAAGCGGAACTTCTTTAAAAATGAAATCCCATTATAATGGAAGCCGTTCTTAATGTTTTTTGACAACATGTGGTGAACAATATTAATTGGTCTAATAGTTGACCATAGATCCGTTCGGAGCATTTTTAGAATCCCTTACTAAATTAAATGTAGCATAATTTGTGGAACTAAGTGGTGTAGGGTACTAAACCATAACATTTGCCCTTGCTTTTTTTCAAATTTAAATGGAATTACTTTTTTATTTAAATTCAGATTTTCTTCTATTAATTTGGAATTTTTATAACCTCCACATAACTTGAAACTTTGTACTAAGTTTCTATTCAGTTTGCAACCCAGAGGTAGTCATCAGGTATTCTACAAAATTTATATTCTTTATCACTACCAAAATATGAGTTTATCTAGTCATGTGAGACCACGTAATTTCAAGATATTGGTATTAAACTTTATACGAACGCTATTTAAATTGGAAAAATGAGTCAAGAGGCACGCTCACAATCGACGAAATTATATCTATCTGCCACAAAATTTGAGCTGTGAAGTTGAATATGGTACCCACTTAATCTTTTAACATGTGGCCGGCTAACAGACATGCCGATAATTTAAAATAAACATTATTCAGTGTAAAACACGGCATGCAAGTTGTATACATATTAATATTTTGTTGTTGCTTCAATTAAGAATATTACAAATTAATATTAGAAAAGAAGAGAAAATGATTTAAAACATTTCATTGTCAAACTTATTTTCACTCTATTCTTCTACGTCCAAATCCTATTAGCGGAAATGTTTGGCGTTACTTTAAAGTTTATGTCGTTGTTAGAATGATTTTATAAAAATTTCCTAAAAAAAAAATAAAATAGAGCAAAAGGAAATAATATAAAAATAAAAATAAGTCATAACACTTATGGTCAGAATGCGATACAAAACCACACCACCTACACTACTACTACACTGTAACTATAACACTTTGGCCACGTTGTTACTTCTTACACGGAGTATTGGCGACAAAAAACTCTTGAGCAAATGAGTGTTGCGCAATAAAAGAAAAGTGACACCTTATAATAGCTACTTTCCGGTTACGGATATGTGTATGTAGAAGAAGTGGTCAAAACGACCGAACTGCACTGTCTCTCCAACATAACATGCAATCGAGATAGAATAAATGTAATGAATAAATACAAAAGCTAGCTGGCTAGCCATTCATACGCTGTGATGAGTACTAATAAAAATGGCTCATTTTGCACGTTTCTACTTAAATGCCAACACGTGACTTAAATGTGAAGAACACTTGCCTGTGTGTTGCAGTTCTCTTCCATTTGGCTTCTTTGATTCGCTTGTATAATGTTTTCCTTTCATTTCATTTGTGTGGGACAACAAGGTGTATTCCAGTTGAGCGTGCACAACATACATATGTTTCTTTTTTATTTTATTTCCGTAAAAGCTACTTTGTCAAGAGCTGTGAAAGAACATTTCCGGTTTTAATAGGTGAATGGAGAAAACCACTTACAATCGTTTCTGCGTGGCTCTTTAAATGTATCAAGCTTGCTGGTGCAACTACAACGGCGTCAAAGACCCTCCAATCTACACATAATCTAATCTATAATCCAAACTTTAATGGTTTCTGTGAGCAGGTTCTTATGAAATGACATCTGGATCGCCATTAAAGTATGAGTTCGTTCGTTTGTCTGCGTGTTTTGGTCCACATTTTGAGATATTCAAATGAAATTTTTTTCATAGAAGGCATTTCTATTTTCTCTGCGGAGGTTGCCACTTAAAATGGGGTAAATGGGTTGGGAGCTCAGACTGGGACTTGCCAGCTGATACACTACTACAGGGCATCATTAGATACCGGCCACGCCAACTAATTGGGCGTGGGCAGTTAATTTTTTTGCTTGTTTCTTGTAGTTTTATTATTTTCTTGTTCTCTTTTTTCTTTCTTCTGAACACACAAATCTTCGCTGATGAAAAAAAGCTCTTTCTCTCTACATGTCCTCAACATTACATATTTACATATGCATACGTGTAAATGCATATGTGTCAATGCGTGTGAAAGCGTCTGAGACCCATAGAAAAACACACAAAAATCGTTGGCGTGCTGTTGTGGTCGGTTGTCTGGTGAAGTAGCATTTTTACACCGTTTTACGGCCATCTGAACCATTTGTGCGGTTCGTTGTTGATGCGGTTCAGCATTTAACTGCTTCACTCTGCTGTAGTTTTTATTTCTACGAGCCTCACCCGCTGTTATTGTTAGATTGGCTTTTATGTTATCATTTGCATTTGCCATTCTTCTAAAAGAAGAATAGAAAGAAGGGCAAGGAGAACGAACAACATTTTTAAAACAACACAAGCGACAATTTTTACAACAGCTTGTTACGGTTTTATTTTCCTTCAATACAATAACAAAGGAATGATATTATGGACAAGTCACAAGAAAACAGGGTGTTGAATTATTGGGTTATATAAGAAAGCAGGCAATGCTATAATAAATCGAAAGGATTATTATTTCTAATCACCGAAAGATATTTTGCTTACCTGAAATGAAGATTTTGAACAAAGAATACCGTTGATAACAATGTAACGGATACGCCCATAACAGCGCGTAACTGTCACATCAAAAACATATATTTTGAACATTACATGAAACCCGAATATATCTTAAAGTAATACTTGAAAGGTAGATAGATGAGCATTAAATTTGCGCGAATGTTTGTCAACACCAGAGATATTGTACTCTAAACGGTTACCTAAAGCCACATAAGCCTATATGTCTGTCTACCCATCTGTAACTGGTGTGCGTTGGTACAAATATCATCAAATCAATATAGCTTCGCTTGGTCCAAATTTTTGATGCACTCCACACCTAACCAAGTTGTGTAGGGCAATTAATGATTAAGCATAACCGCACTCGTTTAAGAAAAGTTTACGTTCGTTTCTTTTATTGAACAATTGCGCAATTTTTTGCACCCGCCATTATACCAAAGTTATATATTATGTGTGTGGACACTGGGGACATATACATATATAATGTATAATGACACACACTTCAACAACAAGTGCTGCTGCCGTACACCAGCTGGTTCCCATGAATACCAAAGAAACGTTGAGAAATAATATCTTCGAACTAATGTTTGTGCAACAACATCAATACAAGACGATCTGTAGGGGTACTGTTATATTTATGCATAGCAATTATATTTTTCATTGTTTCAGTTCCCATTCTTCTTCTTCTATTTCTTTTTTTATAATCTCCACATAAGATAAGTGGGTATACTACCTTTGTCATTCCGTTTGCAACACCTATAAGGAGGCGTCAGAGACTACAAAATTTATATATATGAAACTGCATCAAAAACTGAGTATATCTACACATGTACATACGTCAGTATATCCGTGTATAGTTGGTTTTCTCACAGACAGAGATTTTAAGAAATTGAGCTGAAATTTTGTACAAACAGTTAAAGTTTCTGCACACATATCGCCATTTAATTAAGAACAATCAATAAAAATAAAAATCTTTTTATATGCCACAGAAGTTAAATTCGGTAAAAATATTTATAATTATGTGCTAATATTGGCCGCGGTCGGATAAAAGATATGCCACAATTTACTTAGAACTTTATTCAACGTAAAATTTTACTTGCCAGTTAATACGTAATGCATACACTATTAGAGGGCGTGACCATACCAGGCCACCTGCTTATGCATAGATGTGGAGGGTATTTAAAATTTGGCCTAAGTGAAATGTACCCTGCTTACTTGTTTTTATTAAACCAGAACATTGTCTCACTGGCTCACTATTCTTGATTTAGTTTATTTTTTTTTCTCGTATCTGCGTTTCTTACATTCTTGACTTGCTCCTCCAGTCATGAATGTTGCCATTTAAATGGATTTATTCATTCATTTATTGACATTTAGAGACTTACACTTGTCGTTGTGAATAAGAAGAAATGGCCAACAATTGTGCAATGGTTGAGAATGTCCTCAGGTTCGCACTTGTTAAAAGCAAAGACGAGATTTCGGCTAGAACGGTTTCAAAAATCGTTGTTGCGATTTATAAAGTGTACCAATCGAGAATCCAAAGTTAATTTTTAAATTTATAAATAAATATTAAATATTTTCATATGCAGGATGTTTTTTTCGAATCTTTAATCGATCTCTTGATGAACCCATGATTTTTTCAGGGTCTGGTTAAAAGCAAATAAAAAGGTGAGAATTGCAAAATATTTAGATTTGAAAATTTTATGTAAATTCTTTAATCGTGAAAAAATAGAAATATTTGTTATTTACTTGCTTTTATTGTATTTGTTCATCTGAGAGTTGAAGAAACCATTTCATAACAAATTTCATCACTCAGCTTATTAGACTCGTGAATGCAGCACTTAACACAGGTCAGGTCGCCCAAGCTAAGGGCCAATAAACAACTCATCACCACTGAACTTAAACTAATTTGAAGTGGAATGTTTATGTTTTTATCTTGCTTTACATTTCCCTTGCAACTGGGTTTCCCCACTCACAAACCAGACGTAAAATTCTCAAATTGCTGGGTAATGTTGAATCTTAAGTGGGAAGAGCAATGTTGTGGAACAGGGGAAGAGAAATGCAGAAAAATCTGATTTCATTTAGTTGTTATTTTCTACAACGCATTCTCTCCCCAATTTACCCTGGGCAAGTCCAAAAATTAAGTAATGCCCAAGTGGTAGGAAAACGAATTAAAATTTTTTCCGTTGTGTTCTCGTGTTCGTGGGATACCCACGTTGGCAATTTCTCCTATTGGAAAAGAATCAAATAAAACGGAAACGAGAAATTTGAATTGTAAAAACAACAATAAAAAAGGAATACAATTCGTCTTCTACATAAGAAATGAAAATCATATTAAGGATTGAACGGAAAAGGCAAGAGGAACGCGTTAAAACATTATGCTTATGCCACCACCTCGACGTTAGCAGTATACTCACTTTGTCAAAACGTTTGCAACCCCAAGAAAGAGGTGGCGTAGACCCCCTAAAGTATACACATATATATTTCTGATCAACATCATATTCTTAGTCAGTTTAGGCTTGTTTATCTGTCCGTCTGGGGGAATCATTCTCTCGGTCGCAAAAGTGGAAATATCGGCTTATAATTTATAAATCACAACAAAAACTAAAGCCGGGTTAGTTTTTTGAGTTTTGCTCAGCAAAAGTGAAAAATCATTTCGAAGAAGAGCAACAGGAGTCGATATTTTACATAAGAAGTTCCTTAAGACCACGCCTATAATGTATAATCAACCTACTTGCATACTTAAGGTTGTGGATGTTCAACATTCGACCTGGGCCAAATACAACTTTCTTATTTGTGTTTGTTATTGATGCGTGCTTATCATGAAGCGAAAATGAAGATGAATATTTTTTGTGTGTGTTTCGACACTTTTTGCGAATATTGTTAAATATCGCCAACTAAGCCAACAATACAATTCAACGACATGCCCCATTTGTGTTATGTTTTGTGCATGTGTAGCAATAACATTTATGCTTATTTATACATTTAAAAAACATTATAATTTGTGTGCACACATTTTTATATAGTGACAAGAACGCAGCTATATAGACAGACAGTTTGTATTGTTTGACAAAAATTTTACATAAATAAGCAGATTTTCACTAATTTTCATAACAGATTTTCTTAAAGGCGAAAAATTAAATAAAATGATTGATAACCTTTTTATGGTGTTGAGCATTCAAGGGGTAGCATGATAAGGGGAAAGCATGCTAACATTTTACTAGTTGCCAGATAAATACATACGTTGTTGAACGCGTTCTTGAATTATTATTCATAGAAATCCATTCAGTTAATTAAAATCTCTTCAGATGCGAATTGATCTCTTAACTAATTCGTAAAATTTTAATATTTTGCGCTTTAGCCAAACTATGAAAACTTCATTAAAATTGCATTCATTACCTTGTCATTTTTCAGCCAACTTGAGCACAAAATTTATAACTTTAACTTTGCGTTTTCCTTTTATTTATTTGCACGCTGCGTAACTAATTACTTTTTTATTTGAAGGAAGAAACAGTACGCACACACACGTACAATATAATTTATATGGCAATCTTTATAAAAACGAAACAACAAGAAGGAATAACAATATACTTAAGGAATTACTCCCCAACGACTATTTAAAGAAGGATGCATAAATTTAGAAAAAACTGCATAAAGTGAAACCACTTTATTTAGAAAATCGAATTCTTTTCGGTGGATAATTTTTGTACATATATAAATAAAGAATATATAAAAATATAATCTAAACTTAACTTTTTTGGGTCAAAATTTAATACTTATGTACATCCCTTAAAATATACATATTGGGAATCGCCGTTACCCTGCTACCTCTCTATTTTTTAAGGCATTCTCTCGATCTCGATAGTGGTATAACAGTGATGTTGAAAGAGCCCACCCACAATTCAACAAAAAACAGAAATAAAAATATTCAGTTTATGGTGCAATACTTCATTGGGAGTCTATAAATCTATTCATTAAGTTTACAGATTGTATTAAAATTTTTATTTTTGGCCCATTCTGCTCACAATTTAGAAATATTTTATTACAATTTTAAAAGTACTGCTTGTCAAAGGTCCGCTCAAACACATTTTAACAGTTTGCTTATTCACTTTTACTCTTAAAAGGTGACAATTGCATTATTTAGCTGGAGGGCAAACAATTCAATTGCGGATGTTTTCACACCTAATAACGTGGATGGGAAGTAATTATAGAACAGGAAATTTTCATTTTATTAAGAAATTTTTTTAAAGCAATTTCTTCCCTCACTTAGATTTTGAATAATAACATATTAACCCTTATATCGGCACCTGGGTCCAGCCAGTCCTGTTTCACTATCTTTTTCGTCATTTTAACGTTTACACTACCAAGTTGATATTTCCAAAGTGGCTAATTCCAAACATATTTAAAAAAGTGGAAAATGGCCCCATATGGGAAGTGGTTCTCAAAATTATTCCATTCGATAGGTGTTCCTCCTTAGGCCAATACATGATCTTGTACCCAAATTTTGCGAAATATATCAAAAAATGCGACCTAAAGCTTGCAAACAAATTTACATGGACAGTCAGACGGACATTGTTAATCGATTCTGAATCAATCGATATAATTGAAGGTGGCTGCGACAAATGCCATTTAGGGTTTACGAACATTGACCCCAACTTAAAATTAACATTAATCAGAGAACAAACACACCCACACTTTACAAAAATTATTAATAGAAAATTTTATTGTAGCTTTTTTTGATTCAACATGTGCATCAATATTACATTAAAAACATGCATTAACAGCTCGATTATTATTTATGTGCTTGTATGGTGGAAGTGTGTACGCGTATGTGAGCATATTACAAATGCATTGAAAATTTCTCTATTTCTCTCACTTTATGTGTTTTATTTTTTATAATTTTCTTCATAATAAATTTCGTTATCTGTACAATACTCGTATATGTGCCACACACACATATATATATGTGTGCATATAAACAGTACGTAGAGTAATGTTTGAGTGTTTGTATAAAGTATTTTGTCATTTATTGACATTTCAGCGGTTGCCTAGACACAAACATATGTTTCTGTGAGAGAGTGAGTGCAAATAGAGAGAAGTGGTAGTGAGAGGGTGTGTGTTATGTATAATAAGAAATACTCCACCGAATTATATAGCAATTGGCAAACTCGAATATGAATTGAAACACACAACCATGCACACTCACATAAGCGCACACAATTGCATGCGTCATAAATAACTCGATTAAGGAGAAACGTATGCGTGTACGTTTATTGATGATTAATCGATTTTATGATGATGGCAAATTCTATACGTACGCACATGTATATGCATATGCGTTAAGCATCCAAAGCAGCAATAAAAGAAGTACCAAAGCACAGAAAAAACGAGTACGCTTAAATTGCTCATAGAGTCAATTATATTACATCCGTAAAAAGATGCATCTGAGTAAATTTTTAATGTCGCATAACTTTAACAATATTTTGATGAAAATTTATAACCAAAAAAATTATAGACAACTTATGGATTATTTTTAATGGAAATTAGCTGTAAACTATTCAGACGAATGGGAATGTTGTGGTCCATCAATCATCAATGTCGACAGTGTTTCTCATGAGGTGGTCCACATGGTTGTTGATGGGGGTACGCGCTGCGCTGAGCTTTGATCACCTAAGAGATAATTGTTAGTGACAAAAATCAATCATACCTAATATCTAAAATTATCGAAAATTATCCTTTTAACCGAAATTCAACAAAAACCAGAAATTGTCCTTTATGTTTATTATTTGGGATTAAGTACCATGATTGCTTTTACTTAACTGTCAAAACATATATTTTTGAACTTCCAATCTGGAAAATTTGTTGAGTGTTCTAAGTGTACAACCCTACAGCTCACGGCAAAAAAAAGAGTGAGACATTGCCGTTGTTGCTAAAGTGAAACACATTAGTCTTGTCCGTACGTCCATCTGTTGTCCGTTTAGGGAAATAAGCTATAGGCCAGCGCGGTTTTTTTTATTTTCATAATATGTATTTTATAAGTACCTGGAGTATTGAATGCACAAGATAAAACTTTCTAAAATGAGACTCGCCTCATAATTTCAAAAACGGAGACGAGCTGGGTTATTCATCCACATCCACAGTTAAGCCATTGCAATGGAGCCAGGCAGCAACGATGCTACAAATACATTCCCACCTCCCAGCAGTACCTCGGCTCCTAATCATTCATTTGTCATAAAATTTGACGTTATGTTAGTTGCAATTCAGAGGTGGCGTCACTAGATTGTGCTTGAAATCTTTTTTTCACGTTGGAACCCATCTTTGAGAATGTGTTCAAAGTTTTAATTGCAGAAATTGGCGCATTATCTCTAATGCCAAATCATTATAAATTTAAACAACTGAACAAACTAAGTGTGACTCGTATTTAAATTTAAATACCCCGCCCCCTAACATCCTCTCTACACTGTAGAGCACTGGAGTATGCTGCCCTCTAAAAGTGTATGCAACACGTATCAACTTAGACTTTGAGTACTAACAACAGACACACACAGACATTTCATGCCTATATCGATTAAGATTTTGATGCTGATCAAAAATATATATGCCTTGTAGGATATCCGAAGTCACTCAGTGGATGTTACAAAAAGAAAAATGAACTTAGTATACCTTCCACCTTATGAAGAGGGGACAATTATTAAATACTTTGTTGAGCAGCTTTTTTCAATGGTTATTTACAATAATATACAATTTTCAGATGGAAAATGTTTACAGGTGAAATCACTGTTGAGCACTTAATTAACATTGAAATAAATTTCCCATACACACGGTGCCACAAACACACTTGATTTATACTGAGAGACATGTTTTCGTTGGATAACCCTCCCATATGCAAGACACAATAATTCTACAGAATATTACATCACAACAAGGGTTATGCACACGTATAAAAAATTTCTGTTTCAAGGCCATAAAATTTGTGGATTTGATATCTATCAAGAGCATGATACTGTGTTCGTTTTAAATGTTTAAAACATACATTTTTGTACTGTGCGTACTTTATATAATATTGTAGTATATGTGTTTACTTATTATATTGGTAATGAAAGGAGACATGTTTACGATGTCACTGTACGGCAATAAAGAAATTCGTAAAAGGACTCATTAAATTAAATGCAGTGTAAAATGCTCATAAAACGCTTCCGCGTTAACGATGACAGCAGCAGCAGCAACAGGAAAAACAACAACAACAATTATAATAATAACTACAACAATAATAATATGATGTCATAAGTTTAAACGTGTGTAAAAGGCGCAGGATGAAATTGATAGAAGTTACGCACAATAACCTCAAAGGCAAACACGTTTTACATCATTTTATTAACAAGCAACGACAACAAAAATAACAAGTCACATTGACTGTCTGGCTAAAATATTTGAAAACAAGTAAAAGACTATATGAACCCTCCGCAAGTACATGGAAACTGCGAGCGCGGCAAGTATATCTAGAAACCGAATTTTGCTGAAAAAAGCATTTTTTATTAATCGTGGGTGTGTTCGGATGTGACTCACTTATAAACGTGTATACCTTTCTCACAATCACCATGAGAGGTTTTTGTCGATTGCCGCTCTTGATCGATTCTGCACAAGGTAGGCTCAAGCAAAAGAGAAATTGTTAAAATTTTTAAAAAACTGTGCTTGACGCGAAATTCTTGCGACCAGGAGAGTGATTATCACACATGCACGGATAGAGAGGCCGTCAGATGAACATGACTGGTTCGATTCAGTATTCAATGCTGATTAATAATATATTACATATCTCCGATGGGTTGCGAACGTTTTGACAAAGTGATATATACCCCATACACCATGAAGGTGAATAAAAAACTTGATGAAGGGTTTACGTTTTAGTAGTTTCTTTGGAAGCTATCATTGTACCGTATAGCGAAACGACATTGAGGAAGGGAAACGTTAATTACATTTAATAAAACAGTTGAACGATTGACTAAATAACCTTACTCAAACAACAACAACTACAACTAACCAGGCTGAAATACAAGACAGTGAAGAGTATGACCTTAAAAAGAGGAATTTTAGATTGTAGAATTGTTATATAGTAACAACACCATAAAGTCGAAAAGTTAAATAGAGTAAGGAAGAGAGATACAAGCAGTCAAGGAAACTGATCAACAAGCCAAGGGTAGTTACACCACTGAGTGATGCTTCTGTCAACGCTGTCATTAACCGTGATAAAAACATGAAGATGTCAATAAGTTTTAATGGGAAAATAAGTACAACATGACATCAACAACAACAACAACAACAATAACAATAACAGTCACAAATAGAGCAATAGAAAGAACACCAAAACAAGCAGTGGCAGTTAATTTGAATTTCTTATGCGAGAGACGAGATGAGCGTGTGCCAGCAAGTAAATGATGTTTGTTTAATTTTATGCGTGGCAGCATTAAGTTATTGAGTTACTCAGCATAAGCCACCTTACCATGCAACGAATGAGTGATTTTCTTGAACTCCCCATAAGGAATTCGCTGGAAAATAAAAATAATAATAGGTGAAAGAGGAAGGAGAAGAAAGTAACGAAAATTTCTAGTAATTTGACGTTGATTACAGAAAATTATATCATTACCAGGCAGTTAAGCAGGTAGATATACACAACAATATTAACAATACCTTTCTTCAATAATATTTTCTCGCAGCGTGCATACTGATATGTTGTAGGGCACCTTGGTGAATACATACATATGTATAAATATAAGCTACACGAGCAAAGTTAATTAAAAATAAATAAGTGGAGAAAAGAACTCAATATCCTATCACTTGATTAAACGACTGTTGTGTTTATTATATCTCAGAATCCACCTTCACTTGTATTCATCCATCTTGCGCTCTTTTGGTTAACATTAAGCAGATTATAACGTAATAGTTAGTATTATATGTGGTTTTATTCACATGCCCTTTTTATATCAAATATATAAATATGTATTTAATCTTTTCTTCCTTGTTGAATGAACAATTTTTCCAATTTTTCCATATACTTGCTAGCCAATCTATAATATTTATCCTTATTATCTGCTCGTAAATATAATACATAAATATACATTCATTTCTTTGTAGAGCATGAATGACTATATAAAGTTTTCATTCACTTTTTATGCTTAATAAAAGTTGTAGTCAGAAAACTAAATTTGGCTTGGACCAAATCTCAAATACCCTCAACATCTGGCACGTATATGAATGCGTTATATATTACGAATATATATATTACGCTTCCACTTGCAAATCGAGTGTTCGCTTAATGCGGTTTTTCCAAAATTGTGGACCTCTATTATCTGGCCACGTCTTTTTTTGGCACAACATCATATCTCAACTTTTGCATTAGATTGTTGTTGTGGCTCTTATCCATTTAATATGGCGATCACTGAAAACTAAGTGTCTGTACATGACACTCAGTTTTCTGCTCATTATCTCAAAATGTACGACCGTGACCTTCTGGGTGTTGCAAATGGTATGACTGGACTTAGTATCTTAGTGTAAAGGGTATAGCAAGTCATAGACCAAATCATGGTTACGTTCCAGATTTATGCTTTTGTGGCGAATCCGCTATTTGATCTGGACCAAATTTTAACTTTGTAGCGTTATTATCCAATTTTGTTTATTTGAAATTGAAAACTATCTGTAAATATATAAAGTTCAATATTTTAATTTTTGCGTCCATAAGCGTTTTCACAACAAGCGTACACACATGGTGGAACATGTCTAAATTAAATCAGATTTTTATCTTAATTAGGAAAATATATGCTTTATAAAGTCCTTGACGTCTCTTTCTGGATGTTGCATTCGGAATGACAAACTTAGAATACCCTACTCTTATGCAGAGAGTATGAAAATTTCAAAGGGACTACATATTAAGAAAGCACACACACAGCTTTAAAATTTTTTTTTTTTGAATTGAAAATAAATAAAAGTATAAATATTACGTTACTTTGATTAGGTAAAAATTTGGTTCCCTCCGCTTTGCTTCAATTTCAATTTCAAGTTTATTTTAAATTAAATATAATAAGCAATTTGATAAGGTTATAAACTGTGACATTATTGGACACATATTTGAATGTTTGGATCACTCTTAGAGTTCGAGGATGTGCGCGACCCCTTGGGTGTAACCTTAGTCCCTGTCTGTAGATTTACTTTGAAAATCCGTCATTCAATCTCACAACTTATAGGCTTCGCGTTTTTCAAATTGTCTTTAGCGATTCTATTCTCATTCTATTTGAAACGCCTAGACCTAGACCCTGAAAGGGTCTTTAAATGTGATGTAGTGAGTTTTGGACTGCAAGCATTTGCAAAGCTCTTTTTGGCATGTAAACCATCAAATATAAGGAAGGAAAAAAAGGTAAAAAAAAAACTAAACTTGGCTTATTTTTCATATCTTTCACATGTATATAAAAACAACGTTTGGTATATAATTATCCGTCGCCCTCTAATTATGTGGGGGAATTATGTATAAGCTTGGATGTCGAGTTTTACGCCGAGTACGATATTTTGTTAAATGTGGACGGACATGCTGATATATAATACATATACTCGTAGGGCCTCTGACGCATCCTTCGGGGTGTTGCAAATGGAATGACTAACTTAGTATGCCCCCATCTTACGTGGAAATTTATGTAAGGGGATTCTAAAGTTTGAATCGAGCACAAACAATTTCATTTTAAATATTTCTTTTAACAAAAACCAACAACATCCACTCGTTTGTGGACCTAACCTGAACCTGAATTGATGTAGTCTGTAGTCTATTGAATAAATCTTCTTACAATATATTATGACAGTTACTTAAGAAAAGTTACTCCTGTTACGAGTATTATTCACACCAAGACGAATGAAGCAACAAACTGAGAAACTGTTATATTTTTTTCTTTCTTATAACCGCTGAGAACTTCATTTATACTTTAGTCGGCAAATTCCAAAGAACCAAACAAAATATAATCATGGATTTATCATTGTAAATAAATCCCAATGTTTCGCAGTGTTTTAAAACAAACCAACCAACAGCAATAACGGCGGTATGGAGTAGTAAGCCAAGAGTAACAACAGAGTAACAACCGTAACAACAAGCAGCATTAGTAGAAAGTTTTCAGGGAAATTTCTAGTTTTTTGCTTTATTCAATTTCATTTACCACCTGTGACACAATCGCTCACTACAGCATCACATAGAGAAAATAAACCTTTGCCGGTAAGGGAAGCAGACCAGAGAAAGATATGCCATAGTGCTGTGAGTTAAGTAATTCTGAAAAATTGTTGTTTCTTTACTTGTTGCAATCAAAGCGCGTTGTATACCTGCTATATAGTGGGCGGTTCTTTACTTACTGCGTAATGTGCAGGATACACGTTAAATCAAAAGAACAAGAAGAAAACGAAGAAGACAACGCTTTATACAAACGCAGACAACCAACGTAGCAACAAACATGCGAGTAGGTATTAGGGATAAAAAACTGCTTGTCTCACAACTTTTAATTAGTTTTTGCTTTAAAAATACACACCGGTCCCCTCTACCCACCCATCAGTACCACCCTGCATGCATGCACACACCTTAGTTAGATATAAATTGTTGTTGTTGTTGTTGTTGTTTTTTCACTATTATAATGTTCATGAGAATTATAAAAAATAAAAAAAGTATTCTCCCCCATTTTGATTTCTGACCAAAGTTGTATGATTTCTAGTCAGGTGTTGCATTTTCTCAGATTGGTGTAAAAAAACACATCAACGACAAATAAGCAACTTTCACTACCGACATCAAAGTTGGTAACCAGGAGAAAGTATTATAACAAATTTTTTATGTACCTTTTTTCTAATGATTTCTATCGCAATTTTTCCCTTTTACAATAACAAAAACAACGGGCAACAATTTCAATTTAAATGTTCACCATGTAATTATATGATGTGATGAATGAGAAACGACAGAGCAACAACAAGCGTAAGCAGCAGCAACACTTTAGATAACAACAAAATTTATTTCAACATTTTTCATGCACGTAATGGAATAAAAAAGTCTTTGCTGATAAAGGCTGCGCGATAAACAATTTAAAATAATAAAATTCTCATTTTTTCTCATTTTTAAAAGAAGAAAAGTTTTACTTTTTCATCATTATAAAACAGAACCTGGCTGCCGTGTTGCTCTTATGTTTTGAATAATGTAAAAGGTTTTCTTTTACTTCAATAGAAGCCAATCGAAATGTTAAGCTGTCCTATAATGGGTTCGCTTAAACACAGTTTTTAAGAACAGTGTTAAAGGTTTATAACCTATGTCAACTTGTTGTAATATTAAATAATGATAATAATCTTGTTGTTGATTAATATAAAAATAAAAAAAATTAAAACACAAACAAAAACATAACCAAAAAAAATTAAGATATAATTAAGAATCCTTAACTTTTCATATACAGTCTCTCGTGATCAAGTAGAGGCCGATAGACTAATTTTATCTTGATCGTAACACAGGCGCCCAAAATTGCATAATTGGCGTGGTCAACCCACCTGGTCTACCTTGTACATGCATATACCAAAAAATTTGCTGTGGATATATCCATTATGTGTATATTTGGTTGTTGTAATATTTTTTTTTAGATTTTTTAATCGTTAAAATTGACTTTTTAAATTCTACAAATCTCAATAACGATTATAGTTTACAAAATAAATAATGAAATTTTGAGTCCCCAAAACGGGAATGCCTAACATATTCAGTGACTTCGTTTCATTTAAACTTTAATAAATTTGTTGGTACTAAAATAAACGCACAAAGCGACAATAATATGACAAAAACAAAAAAATTGTTCCATGGTGTGTCGTAAGTCATATACCACTTATACCTTTATAATACCTCCTTGAGATTTAAGAAATATCCATTTTGTTATAATAACGGCAAGGCACAGAAAATTGCCGAACGAACCCCATCATGTGGATAAACGGATAATCATCAGTAACCTTAAAGTAAATTTGTTTTTATGTCCGCCCCATTATAGTTGGCGAAATGACTTACAAGTCAAGTCCTCAATAGAAAAAATTAATAAAAATGGAGCTCCTCATATAAACAACAACAACTACGTATAAGTATTGAGAGCCTCCCACATAAGACCTAAGCAACTGGTTTAAAATTAAAGCAAGTAAATGAACTAAATTTGGCTTGGGCCAAATTTTATATACCCTCCACATCTATATAACTATAGATCAAAAAGTAGGCGTGAAAGGTACCTCATTAGGCCCTGTAATAGTGTACGTATTATGTGCAACTTATAAGCCGGACTTTACACCATATATACTTTTATAAATTGGACGCGTATTTCTTATCTGATTATGCCAAATTTTATAAATTCATACAGCAAATATTAATTTTGTAGACACATTTTGGTGATTTATTATTTATCAATTCTGTTTTATCACATGTGTGTTTGGGTAGAAATGTTCAACTCAATATCACGAAATTGTCGACAGTGATTGTTTGAACAAAAGGTACACGGAACGAACGAGAATATACAATACATAGTTTGTATGGTGTTTGGCCCCTTTTCCTAAGTATTGCAAATTAGTATATTTTAAGTGGAGCGTATAAAAATTACGACGAAAATCAATTCTCCTCCAGCATTATTGTTTGATGTTGCCGGATACCCAAGATTCAGTCTAACCCATACAAAATGTTCTTACTCATGCTGCATTTAAAATTTAGTTTAAGATAAAATACCAGACGTTACAAAAACATCTCACCACAATTACCAAAGAAGCAACATGAAAAGTACAGCACAACCAAGAATAAAATGCAAACTGTGGTTGTAAGTAATTTATAAGCTCAAAACAGTACAAATTCATTCTTAAGCATGAACTCAAAGAAAGTGAATTAAAAGGATTAACTAAGGAAGGAAAAGATATTGACCGATAATGTTATAATAATTAGTTTAGTTGTTTCAGTAAACGCGCGGCATTCATTTTATATAAATCACTTCGTGAAGTATCGTCAATTGGAAGGGAGCTCTCAGAATGGTCCGATCGCATCCAAATTTGCCACAATCAGTTATTAAGTCATTTAACTATTATACAGACGAAGAGATTTCACCAAATCGATTGAGGACATTGTCGAACGTGCATGCGGCATTTGCCATTTAGGAGTTACACACATCTGCACAAACTTAATACACCCTTTGCCGGAAGTAGTGTAGTGCATAACGCAATAATAAGAAGTGGATCTAAATATTAATAAATGAAACCCTATTGACGTTAAACCAAATGTTATCAAGAACGCATGAACCAACGATATATGCAGCCTTCGTAGATTGTACAAAAAGACGCTTAAAATATTTTCTCTTATTTGATGTGATTCATTCCGTTTTTGGTCCTTTCACATGACCGTGCTCCCTAACTAAACTGGCCAACAACCAATTGTTGTTGACTTTATTGACCAACATGCATTCATTTTCTCCAGAAGCCAACAAACGTCCAACACGCACTCACACACCATTACACGCCTCTCCTCAAAGCACACGTACACTTGTACATATTTACTTAACTGTTCTGTAGCATTTTAGCAAGTGTGGAATAGTTGTTCAGGCTGGTAGCACAATATGGCCAAATTTCATTTTATATGAGTTGTGTGCAAAAAGAATAGAAAACTACGTTTCTCAGCATTCTTACACATACGTTTCGTATATTTGTATATTCATTTGGAAAACACATTGTGCACATTATCTTGTTAACTTATAGTAGAAATGCCGGACATAACAATTGTGTGTCGTAAGTTTCCTGTGCAAATTGAAACACAATGAACAAATGCCCTCACACGCACACATGTGTACACTGGCTAAACATAAAAACACCAACACCAGCAGCGACAACAACATTTAGTTTAGTTGTGCAATTTGATAAAGAGACGGCATTCACGCTTCTCGAACACATCTCAACATGATGTGGCAGAGCAGTACCACGAGTTATACAAGATCTCTTAACTGGAAGGGTTGGAGATTTTTTGTGGATTTCACAGTCGCTCGCTTTCCTTAGCTCATATTTATTTATATATGTACGCACTTGCTCTACTTACTGTTATGTTCTAACAATAATATATTTATTTCTGTTTGTAGCAAACGCAATGTCACCTAAGCTGCTAGTTTATATACGTCTATTGACTAAGCAGAGCGACTGTGTTGTGCTTTCTGTTTAACTTAATTTTTTTTTGTATTACTACCGTCGTTGAAAAGTATTTGTTGTCATTGTTTAGTTTAGTATCGTTTTTCCTTTTTGTTCTAAACATTTTGTAATAATAGCTTTTTGTTTCTGGTCCTTTATTCACTCATTGACAATTCCTCTGTGCTCGGTTTGATAAGAATGCATCTTTAAACACACAACTCACATGTTTGTACGTATGTGTATTTTTTTGTGGGTCGTGGCAACTTGCAACAAACAAGTTCAAGTATTGTGCCATGATTGTCTACAAATTATATCCAATTTGTTGTTTCATATAAAAAGATTTCAATTTGCATTCATTTACGTGTCTGTCGACGGTAATGTATGCATTTATTGATGTTTGTACTTTAAATAATATTAAAATACTTTTTTCCAATATAAAATACATAATTGAAAGTTTTATGGTGAGTCAATCCCCACCCTTGAAAAGAAGCTGATAGCGAAAAGCTAATTTCAATTTTAAATTCATCTATAATCAGTTTTGACATCTTAGGCAAAAGCAACTTTTGACAAAAAATTCTAATTTTTACCAAATTTTATAAAATATAGAAGTATCTCTTTCCTGATTTAATTAAAATGCATTGTTTTATATATTCCTACTCAACATTGAATTTTAAATCCATTTAGGCTTTCTGACCGGCCCTGTGCCTGTGTGAATTTCTAGGCATTTATGTTGGAAATCGTGCTGAAACGCGACAAAGACAATTTTTTAGACAAACGTTCTAAGCTCAGAGCACTGACTTTCAACACTCTCACTATTTTTAGATATGAATTTGAAATTTGGAACACACTCATCCTTCATTCTGAAATTCGGCATATTTGTTAGTACCCTTTATTTTGTGACGGAGGAAAATCGCTACTCTCATTTTCCTCCCACACAAATCCTACTTGTATTATATTATGAAATATAATCAATATATTTATGTATTTATACCTATACATAGGCTCTGCTATAAACATAAGTAGATAATACTTGTATATAAATTAAAACTATACATATTAAATTATAAATGTTATAAATATAAGTTATCGCATGCTACAAAGTTGTACTAATAGAATAAGTATATTAGTTGTTAAGTTAATTAATCTGGCCACTCCACTCAATGTCCACGTCATCAGGTTCGCGACGGTATATGACAACCACCGATTCCAATATCGACGTGGCGAAAAGGCCTTCTTGCTTGAGCCACGAAAACTCTCTGGGGGCTTTTTCAGCGATGAACTACGAAAACCAGATGAAGATCAAAAGGACTGGCTTGATCTTTAATCTCGCTGCTGTGTACTACAAGAAAATCTTGAGTCTTAGTGAATAACAAGGGAAAAATATAACGATTTCTTGGTGACAAGTACCCAGAAATCTCACGGACAAGGATAACAACACTGGTACGGCGACTATTGCCTATCAGTCCTGTAATTAACAACAAGGTCATACTCGTATATATATATTAAAAACGAGGACATATAAAACAACTCATAGGAATCGATGGTGACAAATGCCTCGAAAGACAACGCGGAGTGGAGTGCTGGATGGATGCATACTAAACACTATACTTAAGCTAGAGTAAAGAAATAAATATGGAAATAACAAACTGAATAGAAACTGAAAAGCGTGTGTTCTCTATTTATAAATGTATGTGCGAGTCACCCTATAAACCGACGGCTTCAATCCCTGGCTATAGAAGAAAAACTCGTTACAATGTTTAAAATTGCTTTTGGAATGACGATGCCTCTTCTGAGATCCTTAAATTCTACTTGAAAGTTATTTTCGCTTTACTCCTGAAGCATAAGACTTGTAGACCTTCAGAAATTTGAAAAAAATCATTCCTTTATAAAATATTTGTATTAAAACTGGGTTAAATCGAATATTTCTACAAATTTACAAAACGTATAGTTTTTAGGATCAGCAGAGTTTTCATTAGAGATACGAAAATAAAGTTATTTAGAATATTTAACGTAAAAGAGTGACCCCTATGGTTACAGTGGTTAGAAATTTCAAAAATTGAACATTTTTCAAAGTAGTTCGATAAGAATTCTCTACTTGGGAAGAATACAAATATTGCCACGTCCCAAAATTATTTATACATATTGTTGGTATATTTATTCAACTACGTTTGATGTATGTTTTCCTTATTTGGAGAAGTAATACAAAGCTGCTCTACTTTGCAATAGGATAATGAAGTCCTAGACTTGACACACGCCCTTTTTACTTGTTTTGTTCTCTTTATACTTATTTTGATTGTTTTACTTTAACGTTTGTCGATAACTAATCCCGCGATACTCGAAAGAAAAATTAATTAAAAAATCGTCTACATTATGAAAGGTGTCAATTACATGTGCGCCGGTTTGTTGCTTTCAACTTTATTCTTTTCACATTCCTCTTTCACTGTGCGTTTGTTTTTGTTACAAAGAAGCAAAGGTTTCAAGCAAATAAAATGAATTTAAGGCCACATTGCGAAATTGTTATTTTATTATAAATAGAAAAAAAAAACCTTCGATCTATCATAGGGAGCGGAAAACGTAGAAATATTTGGAAACAATAACTCAATGTGCAAAATCAGTTGAATCTTTACAAATGCAAATTTTCTGAATTGAAAAATAACTGAAAAACATCTTAAGCCTGCTTTAACACTTGTAAATGGTTTTATGGATTATTATCCACCCATCTATCTGCATATCTTAAATATCTATTTACAGCATAAATGTTACTTGTTTGCCAGCCATTATTAAATCTTTACCTTTTTATGACAATTTAACTAAAAAAAGTCCTTCCCGCCGGTTTTTTACGTTCCTTTCCTTTCTTTATTTATAAAAAGAAAAATTTTTATTATTATTATATGATCTGGCAGCGTTTATACAATATTTTCGTTATGCATCCTCTTTCGTTGCTTTCGTTTTTCATGGTCAAATGAATATAAATGCGATTTGCACTTTGCTTTCATTCTGGTGTTAAATTCAATTTATATTCATATGCGTGCGCACATTTTCACTCTATTATTTGTACATTTGCATACACTTGCACACACACACACACACACACACACAAACACCTGCCGCTTTGTTTGAATATTCCGTTGCTTAGATCTCTCCATTCCCTTCTGCTTCCTACATCCAATTTTTAACACTTTAACAGACATTTATGCAATGAACTCGATTTGATGTTTTCATCTTGCTTTCACCGTCTAACCATTCACCATCGCTTTATTGATAGTTATATTCTGTTTTTTTTTTTTCTTACGTATAACACGTGATAATGGAACAACTAAATTTACAGAAGAGTTTGTTACCTTATACTGTAGCCTTTACAATTTTAGTGATTCAGTATCACTCAATCCCTACGTCTGTCTAGCTCTCTGAAGTTTACTCATATACAATGTATTCAACTTCAGGTAACCATTTCAAGTCGCTAAAATAGGCTAATGTTTTATAAATGTGGTTATTTATGTATTCTAACAATAGATTTGTCTAACATTTCCGAACCCCTTATGATGCTCGAATTACGGTAAAACCCTTCGGGTACTGGTAAAAATACGATAAAGTAGAATACAGTACTATATTCGAAATGTTGGCCGTCACAAAACCAATCGATTACCAATTTTTCTTAATCTATCTGACATATTCGTCAAATTAAAAGGCTTGATCACCGGAATGTCTTATTACATTCAGTGTCGTGATTCTAAATTAAGACAAATTTATAGACGATTATGATATTTTTAATACAGTAACCTTCTCGACCTGGGTTTTGAATGAATGGGTTGAACGAAAGAACACAAATCATAATTAGTTATACGACATCACTCGAAAAAACAAACTTTAAAAAAAATGTTGATGCATATTCGCTTAGAACTCCTCGTTCCTTTGACAAAACCTCAAAAGATCTTTCAATTAAGAATTTGTTTTTATGTTTATAAAAAAGCAACATAAGAAAATAGAAAATTCCTATATTATGAAAAGCAAGCAATAGATTGACTTGGGTCAAATCTGAGGTGACTCCTTTGATGACTGCTTAGGTATTGTAAATGTTACACTTCACATAAAATCGATTTGTGAGTGTTTTAACAACAGAAACGGGCACCATTAAATCAAATCAAATAAAATCAGATTTCGATGCTGATAAAGAATATAATTATTTCCGTCCCTGAAGCCTTCTCCTAGTAGTTATGAACGGAATAACAACTCAGTGCCCTTCTACGTGGAGTAGGGTATTATATATTTCAACTCGATCCACTATATCATTTTCATGTAATGTCTTTCTTTTTGTATATTCATTCAATTTGTCAAGAATACATTTATAAATCTACAGATATCCATTTACACTAAGGCATGAGTACATTCGCACTCTTTACGTAAACAGTTAACGTTTGAATAAGAACAAGATAGAAAAGTTTGGTTAAGACCGAAGCTTAAATACCCTCCACCTTTTGTTATTCTCTAAAAAATAAGCTCCTATTGCCATATTTATGTATATGACTGTTTCATGTACTACGCAAATAGTGTTTTTTTTAAATTATAGGCATTTGCGTTATTCAATCACGCCCATTTTTGGCATAGTGTTTAATAACGGTACCACTTATACATATACTAAATTTCAACTTGAGAGGCATAGTATTGTGCGATATATAATTTTTTAAAGATACAATTTTTTCGAGGTATGATGAGATTTTCGTTTATTGTGGGCGTGTTTCTTAACCGATTTTGCCCAATTTCAATACGGAACAGCGAAATTGAACTATGAATACGTATGCAAAGTTTCAATTTGATATCTCTAAAATTACGACCGTGAGAGTGCCAACAACAGACGGACACACGGACGGACATGTCTCAAACGATTTCTCTTTTCATGCTGATTAAGAATATATATGGTTTGTGGGGTCTCCGACGCTTCCTTCGATGTGTTGTAAACGGATGATCAAAATGAATATACCCTCTTCCCTAAGGTGGAGGGTATAAAAAGCAAGTAAAACGGAGCTATATTAGACGTACGCCAAATCTAGGGGATATCAAGCGTCATATATCTCTTCTAAAACGTTAGGAAATAATATCTCAAATTTCTTTGAGCGTAAGAAAAATACACACACGCCCACAAGATTGTTCCGGACATAAGGGAGGAAAGGTCATTGTAAATTTTATATATATATGGGGCAACCTACGCCATAAACCACTAAATCATAATAACACTAATATTAAGACTACTTTATGTAGGCGTGGTTAGTTTGACTCGTTAATATTGTTTTTTATCGCTTATGGTTTGTCTGTAATAAAGTAAAAACCATAAAACCTATACGTTTTATAAAGTTCTAAGAAGGTCCATGGTCCAATTTAGCCCATTTTCAATATCAAGGTACCTGGGTAAGGTAGAGAAATTATTTATACCCATCACTTATAGGTCTACAAGTCTTATGGTGCAAGAGTAATGTGAAAGTAGAATTTAAGGATGTCAGAAGAGAGCAGATGTTATGAACAGATCTGCAAAATTTCAGAACATTTGGCATACTAGTTAAGTATCAATGGGAAATTTTAAAAAACGTATTCAATATAAGACATGCATGTAAAAGTGAGCATTATGTATTAATACGTCACGTGAGACTATTCGAAATCATACTATCTTCTTTTTAATATGTCTTTCGAAAGGCTGGTCAAATTTCTAACATTCATGTACCGTTAGAATGTACAAATAAAGCGCTAATTTTCTTTTTCCTTAAATCGAGACATCAGTGGACAGATTTTGTCTATTTTATACTTAAAATACTTTTGACGTTTATGATCAATATGTGTTCCAATTTGTCAGGTCGATAACTCAAAATTTGCAACTTTGAATGCTTTGGGTGCAAGATTTAAGTCGCCATTGAGGACGTGTCTTTGGACCAATATGCTCAATTGAAATAGGAAATCGTACAAAATATCCAAGTTTGCGTGTACAAAATTTCAGAGCGCTATTTCAATTTTTAATATCATGAAAGTTCCAACCAAATGTGTACAAACTAAGACGGACTTACGGACGGACAGATGAGCAAATCAACTTGCTGATATAATTTATGGCTTCTGTAAATAGGAGGCGTATATGTTATTCAACCAATTAAAATCTGCGGTCTGTACAAAATTTTAGATCAATATCTCAAAATTTATGATGGTGAGAGTGCCAACAGTAGACAAACGCTGATCAAGAATATATACGAGTATATACTTAGTGGGGTCTCTGATGCCCGCTTCTGGGTGTTGCAAATGAATTAGCAAATTTAGTTTGCGCCCCATCTTATGTGGAAAGTACAAAAATATATAAGAAAAGTACGAAATGAGTGTGTAAGCTGACGGTGCTTTTGGGCTACAAACATAAATAAGAAGGAAATCACGTCACTACGGAAATTTAAAATGTGTATGTGTTATGCACAACACATCACATGTGTGGATGTAAAACTGCAAAATGAAATCATGAAAATTCTTTTATATTTTTATGAGCTTAAGTTGAACCTAAAAAAAATGAAATGCAAAACGTTGTCATTGTAAATTGTCGTCTACGTCGTCGTCACCATCACCACGATCCTTATAAGAGGTGCACGTGGATATGTAAAACATTCCTTTTAGTTTTTATTGTACTTATAATATTATTATTATTATTACTATTGTTATTGTTGTTGCTGTTGTCATACACTTATTATGATTGTCATTGTCGGTACACATGCTTCATTTGAGCGCTCACACTTTTTTTCTTTCTACACCCCTTTGGCCTTTTTCACCATTTCTAACATGTGACCTGTCACAAGGTTGATGTTTTATGAGCAAGGAAAAAAATTATATATGAACACACAAATACAATAACATTGCATGTGCTGCCAGACAATGAGCAGCCGCTTAACAACTTTAAATGCACGAATTATAAATGTTTTGTACTTAAGTGCACGAAATGTACGAAAAATATTTTTATTGTACAGTTTTTTACCTATCTAGTCAAAAATATCTTAAACTTATTAGAAATGGATTTGCATTTGATTTGTAAAGTTTCTTACTATTTACACAAGAAACTCATTTTGTCCAATTTGCCTCAAGCTGTGAACAAACAAATAAAACAAAGTCATCCCTTCGTATCATATGGAAAATCTGAGATATCTACCAAATACTTTAAATAAATAAAATATTTTCCACACACAACATATACGGATACAGATAAGAATAAGAATGAATGGAAATGTATGGAAATGGACACTACACATATGCAGTGTGCGGCTCGCCAACGATTGAAAATCGAAATATTAAACGGTTTTATTGTACGGTCTAAACTATACAAATCAAGAAGCATTCTTAGAAAACCGAAAATCATTTAGCTCGAGCTCAAACCATTTAGAAGTTACTCAGATAATTCAGCCAATAAATACAATGTTAAATAAATTTTGTGAAGAACTGTTGGTTCCCTATTTAAGCTGTAAGGCCCAACATGTAGTAAAATGACAAATTCCGCTCACTCTCGCATGGAAGCGGTTGACCACATAGTGGATGCATATAATTTGAAGATGGATGGGTTTTGTACGCAATATATCGCAATGGGAAGTCCATTACATTTTAGATTTGTGCTATTCTAATATCTTACGACGTAAGCGTCTACACAAAAATTAAATGGATACCCTTACATATTAGGTGTAGTAAAAGGAAATCCATTATTTTTTCCAATATATGGCTTTAGTTATCTGTATCTCGCGTTGTATAAGTCCGATCGGGTTCCACTAAATGGCGTTCAAGAGATGAGATTTCGCGCCAAAAACACTGTTCTGACAGTTTTGTTATTATTGACTCAATTTGGTATCTCGCCTCCACGGTATTATTCTTCTTAATCTGCCTCTTTCTATAGAAGTATTTTCCGATGTTTGTAAAAGTATATTTATTGTCTCTCTCCTTAAAAATGATTTAAGATATTTTATGGAAAATGATAGAGCTTTAGCTCAACTAAATGTGCAGCCTAAACTTTTTGAAAGTTTGTTCATTAAGCGATCAATAAACTCCAAACTTTAACCATACGAGCATGGTTTCATTAGTGGAAAATCTATCGTAACTAATTTCTTAGAATTATCTTGCCATTGAAGGGTTTTTCTTGTGGTAAGCAAGCTGTGCTTTTGTAATAAATTTGGGATAATCTAGACTTTAGCAATGTGTATAAATATACACTTGCAGCACTTACTGATAGAACATGCCACAGGAAGAAGCTAATGAGCAATCTACCTCTCCTGCACAAGCAAGTAGAGTCTGTGGATATTGTCAGTATGAAAACAAAAACACAATTGACTGATTTATTATCTTATTTATATAAAATTCTAGCTTTCGTTTTCTATTTAAAACTAGAACACTTGAAACTACTTTGTACTTTGACCTACAATATATAAATATTATATTTTGTGTGTTCATTTAACATGATATCTAACAAATGAACTAAATAATGGGTAATTACACTACACTTTATACAAATTTCAGTAAGACATTCGATAGAGTAAATCATGACCCACTTAAACGTAAACTTTCTTTAATTGGATTTCAAAATATTAAAACGGTTAAGGGCTTCTTGTCATACCTAAAAGATCATGCCCAGCGTGTTAGCGTCAAAGATAATTTGCCTAGAGAATTAATTAATTAATTGTTTCATTCTGAAGTCCTTTGGTTATTGTACTAGGTGCAGTAATTCTGAACTTCTTCGTTCGGATGGGGTGAACGGTTTTTGTGATTGTTTGCCCAATATACATTGTCTCACATTTTTGTAGCGTACCTTCTATGTCTTCATTTGTTTTAAGGTCTTTAATTATGGCTTTTAAGTCTTTTTCGTTTACGTGGTCAAATATTTCATGCCAGTCATTCTTTTTGAAGATTACCTCAGTTGAAGATCAGTTATCTTGGAAACAGAGATGAGGTTGGTTCGTAGTTCGGGTACATGTAATGTTTCTTTCAATGTAATTTTGCGATCAGAGTATGACGAAAATTTTACCGTACCGCAGCAATTTATATCGGTGGAATTTTCGTTAGCTAATGCCAACTTTTTGCTTTTCGCAATACTAATTTCGTTGAACAAGTACTTGCTAGCACACATAGGCGAAGAGGCTTCTGAATCAAGGCACCAATCGTTCTTTTCGCAATAGGAAGTTATGATGAATGCTACTTCGTTTATATTGCAGGATATTTTTCTCATTTGTATGTTTGCTGCTTTTGTTGTTTTTTTTTTTTCGTATACATGGCGCCTTCAACTTTTCGATTTAAGTTTCGTTTTCTTGCTTAAAATTCTTCAAGAAGTTTTACTTTGAGTATTTCCGTGGTGGGTAGTTTTTTTTGTGATTTTGTGGCTATTCTGAAGGTTACGTAATCGTCTGGAGTACGTATAGTATGATTATTGCTAGCAGCTCATTGATTACGGTTAATTATAATTCGTTTAATTTGTCTACAATTACGAAAAATTTTTGGACATGTTCGCGCATATCATCGCCTGTTTTCATTTTTATTAAGATAAGGTATTTCAACAACATGGCCTGCCTAGCTGGTTCTCTTGATCGGTAAATTGAATTTAGTTTATCCCATATTTCTTCTGATGTAGCGCAATTTTTTATTGGTTGAAGTTCAGATGGACTGATTGACAATATGAGGTCTGATTTTGCTTTTTCATCAATGTCTTCCCATGCTGCTACATCTGCTGCGGGTCCGTTCAGTTTTGTTTATTTTCCAGAGATATACTTCTATTCTTCGTTCTTTGTTAGGAGCGCCTCCACCTGAATTTTTCAGGTAAGAGAAGATTTCTTTCGACAGCGGTTCGATTTTGACCGCAAAGCTCATTTTAATTTAATTTAAAAATGAACGAAAATTTTCTTGTTAGAAAAGAATTTTTATTTTTTGTTGTTCTGGCTCATAACCTATTGAGGTTTTTATTTAGAATGAAATAAATATTTATGTTCATATAAATAATTACAAATAGAGAACATACAAATTTGGATTTTTGTTTCACGAGCACGTTGAACATATTCAACAGTTTTAGCCCAAACTTCGTTATCATCCTCTAATTCAATTAATTATCGAAATGTTGTTTAGGATTCATCATGTCCCCAAAAAAAGGTTGTCCAATTGGAGTCTAAACAGAAATAGCTTTTGCTCTCCGGGAATGAGATGCAATTCTTCTTAACCGACCGCAACTTCTTAAGAGAATAGTTGCCCTTGGTGTTATTATATCACCTTTTTTGCTTGGAGAAATTAACTTAAATATATCAGTATAAGTATCGCGATATTAGATCGGCACTCATAAGATGTCTGCTATAAATACACTGTACCCATCTCACAATATATAGAAATGGCCTCCCAAGTAAGACACATTTTTTTAAAATACTTCATCATCCTCTTATTTCGATCAACAATTTTCTTGTTTTTATACCCTCCACATTAGTGATGAGGGTGTACTAAGTTTCATTTCCAATGCCCAGAAACAGGCGTCAAAGACTCTACAAAGTATATATATTCTTAATCATCGTCAAAAACTCAGTCGATTTAGACATGTATGTCCGTATGTCCGTAGGTCCGTTTCTCACGGGCGTAAACTTTGAGATATTGGACTAAAATTTTCTACAGGCAGTTTTTGCACGCAGATCACTATTAAAAATGGGAAAAAATCGGTCAAGATCCACGCCCACAATCAACAAAAATCTATTTATCTGCCACAAAAATTAAGCTAAAAACTTGAAATTTTGTATATATATTTAAAAATATTAGCTTCATCTATGTTCTAAAAATGGGCGTAGTCGAATATTATATACGCCCACAATCAATTAAAATCTTTATTTGTGCTACAAAAGTTGACCTAGGAACTTGAAATTTGGTACGCTTACACATAGTTATCTCCTTGACTGATGTGCCAAAAGTAGCTGTGATCAGAAATCAGACACGCCCACAATTTACAAAAAACCATATGCACCATAAAACTATACTTGCAAGCTGATCCATAAGACATACACTATTAGAGAGCGCTACATATATATTTATATTTGCCACGCCCACTATTATGGATGCGGAGGGTATTTAAGATTTTGTCTAAGTCAAGTTTAGTTTTCTTACTTGTTAAATCAGTTTTTGGTTATCGACCGATGCAACAAAGTCAATGCCGTATGATGTCGTGGTCTGTGTAAGTTAATGGTACAATTACCCAACTCAACTATAATTATCATGTTTTCACTTTTATTTTAATTAGACATCTTAATGAACATAATTGGATTTTCGTATTTTATGCGTTCGTCTACGCAGCCATCCATACGATTCACATCTCACTCATTCTGATTACATGATTTTTACCTTAATAAACTATAAACTGTAAATTGGTTCTTGTTAAAAACAAGAGATGGCTAGACATAAACATCGAGAAAAAAACAGCTGAAGCGAAAAACACAACATAAACGGAATAGAAAGACACGAACAAAAATTCAACGGAAGTCACTTAATTTCTGTTTCATTTTGTCCATTTTCCAATTCATATCCGCATTAATACAACTAGACAGGCACATCCTTATAATGATATTTTCTACATTGTATGACATATATGGTTAAAAAATATTAAATTTGCACGAGACAATGTTAGTGAAGTGTTTATTATAATAGAAGAGGGTGTATGTGCCACTTAGCCAACTTAGTGAATCTTTTTCCCTTTTAAAAATCTATGAATGAAAAGTTTAACATTTATATACAAAAATACAAAAAATGGGTGGTAATGCAATCAACAAAACCTGTTACCGACCTAATGAAAATACAAATTATTTCCGCACATGGTACTGATGAAAAAAGGTAAAAAAAATGTAAAGCTTTTTCATATTTGCATACGTAAATATTTTATGTATGTATTGTGTATGTATGATATAAAATTATGTAAAAGAATCGGAAAACCTTTCAATAAGCATTTAATAATAATCTTCTATCTGCATGAAATGGCGTTTGTTTTTTGTTATTATTGTAAATTGCGGTGAAACCACTAAATAGATCGAATTCAAAATTGCAGACTATATTTCTTGAAATACATGTTGGACTACTGTTATAATTTTAAAGGTGCCGCTCCCCTTATGCAATAACATTATATGGGAAGAGGTTCTAATAGTCCAAAATTGACACATCCATCAATCAAGCTAATTAGCTATTATTTACCACATTTTGTCAAGAATATAATGAAATGCGAATTTTTGCCATACAAAGACTTCTGTTATAAAAGAACCTTATATGGAAAGCAGCAGCATTGATCCGGTTTAAATTTGAAGCACTAAAAATTTTAATGCTGGTACACATGCATTGTATGCAATAATTACGCGAATTTTTGATAAAAATTGTTTTTATACATTATATATATTGTTTTGTTCAAAACATCCCCAAAAGTATATATATTCTTGATTAGCATCAATAGACAAGTCTATTTAGCCCTTATGTGTTCGTGTGAGGTTGAAATATCGCGCTGAAATTTGATCAACGTCAAAACTAATATTGCCACGCTCAATATTGCGGTAGGTAAGTTTATTCATATACATTTGACGTATTTTTTTCTTATTTGGAGAACTAATATATTATTGTGCTCTATTTTACAAGTTGTGGCGGGTATCCTAGATTTGGTGTATGCCTATTATAGCCACTTTTTTCTTGTTGCACCATGACATGCTGGTGCTCGAATTTATATGAGCAGTTGGACACATAAACGAAGATATATAAGTCGATTAGACGAATGATCTTAAATCGATTGATATAAAAAATTGAATGAATTGCAAACATTTGCACAAAAGTGGTATACATGGTGTGGTGGTAGAGGCTATAATTATATTAATTATTAACAATAAGTGTGAATAGCTAAAAATATCTTATGAACGTATGAAAAAGAGATTACATAGTCTACACCTACTACTCTCCAAATTCAAAGATGAATGCTTCAAAAATGATTTCCTTAAAAATACAATTTCTTTTTTTCTATTGCACAAATCTCCACATAATTGTCAATTGTCAATTCATTGAGTTTTTAAATATTCGATCGTTATTGCTTTATAATCGAGTTTATCCTCCTTCGTTTACAGTTCATACGAGAAACTTCTGTACCTTTACGACAATCACATAAATATTTAGGCTGCAGAGACACGTGATGAAAATATTGCTGAAACTGAGGGATAAGCTTAACAGTAGGCGCATTTATATGAAAAAGAATGCAAAGTAAGTGTAAGTTATCAAAACGAGAAAGGAGAGGGCGTGCCAACGCACCCACAAATACGTAGGCTCTTTTGCTAACTGGTATTTACAAAAATATCTGACAGCCCATCACATTGTTCAACATGTTTAAATGTTTTCATATTTGTTTTTCAATGTTTGTTTGTTTTGTTGAGATATTCTCACTTCTGTATCTGTTTCATATATGTTTCGTTTAGTGTTGCAGTGTTGGTAGAATGATAATATTTATTTGCCATAGCAGTCAAGGGATTTGAGTTTAAACACTCGCAGGTGTTGCTAGATATATTACGCACACACACACACACAGTAACTTCACGTGAACAATTTTATTCTTCTTTTAGCTCTACTTTACATACACACAGACGGTCCTATGTTACATTGCTTGCCAACTGCTAATAATTGTGTTATACTTCACCATTTGGTTACCTACCAGGATTTGTGTTGCAATATCTGTGATTGTAAAGCACTACTCACATAGGTATATTTTACATTATAGTACTTGAATAAATATTGACTTAAATGGTATTCATTCAACTCAATCTTCAGTTTCAGTGTCATTTATAACAAAGGAAAACTTGGAATGAAAACATACGAAGAATATTTAAACACATACAAATCTTGCTGTTCAACACCCCTCTCTCCGTTCAAATCATATACTAATCAACAACAAGGCGTGCCGCATTGAAATTACAATTAATGGGATTATACTTACAATATTTTCCCACAAAACACTGCATTAGGAAATAAGTCCTAATGTGAGGAAAAGTCTTAGTTTTTGTACCTAATGAGATAACGCGAGTCTGCTCGTGAAATATCATTATATGGGAAAGAGTTCTTAAGATGGTCCGATCGGATCCCAACTTCTCACAACCAAATATTAAGCCACTTAACTATTCTTCACTAAATTTTGTCAAAAAATATTAAGAATTGCGATTTTTGCCAAATAGAGACTTCTATTATAATAAGATAGACTCTAAATCGATCGGAATTTAACATTTAGGAATTACAAACATGCGCACAATGAAAAAGAAAAAGTGTTTTTTCGACCAACTCTATTATATAACCTATTTTACATATACATTCTATGTACATATATTATAAAATAAATACTAAATATATAATAAACAAAATTATACTTGTACAATATAATCTCTTCCCCTACTATAAATTAATGCATACTATGCTGAAACATATTTTCATATGTAAACTCGGCAATAATTAGCATATAATCCAGGCAATGATTTAATTAGCTTAAATTTGAATAGCACACATACCGGTACGGACATATTATATTAAATATCATAAGTCGAATAATGAGATTTTATATGAAAATAACATTCTAGTGCATTTTAATTATCATTTATAGGAAAGCAATTTCACTCAAAATTAAAACCTTTATTTAATTTTAAATGCATAAAATAGTAAAGCCGACCATTTATGCTATAAACCTCTATAAAGCAGTGATTTGTGGTGATATTTTCCTTAAGCATCATCACTAAATCCTTTGTTTTTTTTTTTATATCATAAATGGAACAAGTTGTTATTGTTGTTATTGGAGTGACTCTATAAACAAACAACCCTTTGCTCATAAAAACACTTTGCGCAAAGGTTTATATGAAAGCAAAAAATGCATATAGTGCCCGTAAGGTGGAATGAGGAGTGTTTGATATTGATTAAAATGAAGCCATGTGTGTTTGATAGCCATAACAAAAGCACAGCATAGCAAGGAACATATTCATCGTAGCCTTCATAAAATGCTTAACACATTAAAGTGATTAAAGATTGAAAAAACCATACGACTCTTAAAAAGGCCGTAAAGCGTCCACTTTAATATGTTTTCTGCCTCGTGTCCAGGATGTAATAAATTTGTATAGGTGATTGTAACACCCACACTTTTTTTCTGTCAGTCCAATTTACATAAATTTTATAGATTTCGTTTATTTTGTTTATTGTCTGTCAGTCCATTTATATGGTTCCCTCCGATATTTACTTATCCTCACCTTTAAAAAAATACAAAATAATAAACTATCAAAATCATTTTCTAATTTTTATAATTCTAAAAATCGAAAAACACGTCTTTGAAAGTTTCCCTGTTTAAAAAGTTGTTACATCTGCACATAATTACAATTAAATTGTGTTAACATGTTTTTAATACACTTTTAACACATTTTAATTTTTAAACTAATTTAAAAAAAGTATATTAACTACTTTTAGCCAGTACCTGATTACGCCCTACAAATATCCAGTAAGTATGATTCTTCTTCAAATAGGGTAAAAAACCCTATGTTGAGGGCAAATTATACATATGTGTATAAAGTTTCAACTGATAGGTTGATTTTTATCGAGCGTGGGCTTGGCTATCAACCATGTTTGTCTCAATATAAATTATTTGAACCAGGAGCATTTCAAGAACAGAACCACACAAACATAGACGGAAATGTCTAGATCGACTCCGATTTTGATTCTGATCAGAAATTTATAAAGTTTGTAGCTGTTTATCTCTCGCCCCTCCTCCTGGGGGTTGTATACAGTACAGTAATACAGTATGTATACTCACCATCCTACAAGGAACATATAGCAACAAAAACAACTAACACAACGCCACTTAATTAACTGAAATATCACATTGAGCAGATTTATGAAAAACTTTTTACATTTCAATATTCGTGAAAGTTTTTAAAGGTAGAACACAAAGTTTTCCTATCCCACCACACCTTATATTATACAAGAGCATAGATGAACTAGGACAAAGTAAACACGAAGTGAGACGGCGTGTTCATAGTCATAATCATAGTCATAGAGTTTAATAAGCTCACATTTACTTTTAGCGTTTTGAAAATCGCAGCAACTTTTCCATTTTAGCGCTGGTGTGTTTTCTGTTCTTTTTTGAACATTCTACGCAAATTTTTAGTGGAAAAGTTTTAACAGATTTTATGATACTGATTTCTTATTGCCTCACTTTCTCTCCGTCTATGGGTTTTGTTTCTTGTAGCTTAGGACCCTTAAACGAAATATTCTCGTTTGTTGCTCATAAAATCAACTAACCAACAAAGTTTATCATCATCATCACCACCATCATGACTATTATTGTGCCTCATTTTGGTGTTGTGTATGCTTGGGTATCTTTATGGCAACCAGCTTGTATATATTCTCTGTTATTTAGCAAGGGTTTCGTATGGTCTAAAATCAACACCAACCTGACACAATTGTTAACACAAAAATAAAGTCCTTCCTCACTTATTCACGCAGTGTGTGTATGTTTCGCTTTATACGTTATTAATTTGTTAAGAGATCTGCATAATTGCTGCTAATATTTGTGGGAATTCAGCCGAAGCTTTAAGGTTCAAGTGTTTGTTATTATCCTAAAATATTCATTAGTCACTTGTAACGTGATAGGTTAGATTACTGTTTGACTTGTATCGTACATTGTATTGAAGTTAATCTCAAGATGGATATAATGCCTGTTTTAAAGCAGCCCCAAAAAAAGCTGCAATTATGAAATTACGCAAAAGATTTATAATTTTTCATCTACCAATTTATCAGAAGTGGACGTAGTCGCATTTCATATACGCCCACAATCTATATTTTGAATAATTGAGGTAAAATGTAACGCATGCACTTACTTTAGTGTTGCAAAAAGAAGACGCAAAGCCACACCCACAGTTAACGCATAGACGTGAAGAGTACCCTAGGCTTGACATAAGACTCTTTGAAAATAAGTTTTCATATGGCTAAAATTAATACTAAAATATATAAAAAACAAGTCAGAAAACTAAATATGGCTTAGACCAAATCTTAAATACCCTCCATATCTACATTCAAACGGTGGGTGTGACAGGCACATGATTACGCCATTTAATAGCGTATGTATTACGTATCAGCTGACAAGTCCAGTGAAGTATGGTTTTTTGTAAATTATGGACGTGTCTATTATGCAACCATGCCCATTTTCCTCATATCGTGAATGGGATAACGGTGGATATGCGTACTAAATTTCAAGTTCTTATGTCAACTTTTGTGGCAGATATAAAGATTTTTATTGATCGTGGGCGTGTCTATTATCCGACCACGTCCATTTTGGGCACAACGATGAAAGAGTTACCTATAAATATGCATACCAAATTTTAAAATCATAGATCAATTTTTGGGAACGATAGATAGCTTCAGTTGTTGATTGTGGGCGTGGCTCTTGACTGATTTTGCCTATTTTAAAGAGATGTGCATGCAAAAACTAAGGTGTCTGTACAAAATTTCAGTTCAATATTTCAAAACCGACCGCCGATATATGGCACAGCCAATTATAAAATTATTCTAAAAATAGTCCACTTGCGCGAATTTTCAACAGGCTTTCTCTTTGGCCCGAAATTGTATTCTTTAAAAATTTAAAAAAAAATAAACCCCTAGCTCTGTTCATGACAAATAGTTAAGGCTAAATCCTTAATTTTAATGTTAGCTGTCGAGAGACTGCTGAAAGAAAAGGCACCAGCAGCTGTGCCTATTTTATTATTATTTAAAAGATGTCCAAAAAAACTCAAAAAATTACTGAATTCATGGACCAGTTCCTGGTTAGGTTTTTGGGTTAGTGGGATTGATTTCAGTCTCTGGTTTTTAATGAAATTGTTTTAATGTATTAATTGCTTGCATCAAATTTGAATCTGATCAAGCAAGCCCTTTTTGGATCTTTTTCCATATAAGGCTGGTTACAAAAATAATTTTTTCATAGCAAGAAACCACAATTTTGAATATTTCATAAAGGAAACCAACTTTGAACTCTAACTCCTTACTTTGAGCTTAAGATTAGTTTAATAAAATTAACTAACGTGACGTTATACTTGCTATGGCAATAATTCTTGCTACCGAATGAGGAAGATTTAAGAAGGTATTTGAGCAAAGGAGAAAGGACACAATCCACGTAGTTTAATTTTATGGCAAAACATTTTATAGCCGCACAATATACAATCTATTGTGGGTGAGCATAGTTAGTTAAGCAGTTTTGCTTAAACCTTGTAATAAAGGCATATTAATAATAATTTCATCATTAAATGTGGCCATTAGCCCAGCAGCAAAACCCAGAGAGGCACAGGTGTTGGCATTATGTAATATAAAAACCGTTTAAGCTAAATATGCTGGACTGGAGATTTTTTACCTCTTGCACTATTATTTAGCTGCACAAGAACAATAACAGTAAAACATTGAGACAAAGTGAAGCAATTGTAATTCTATTGCTGTTACTTTAAGTTTCTGATACAGGAAGCGTTGGGTGTAGTTGGTTGTTCCTTTCACAGGTAAACAGTTCCTTATTTTACTGCTCCATTAAGTTGGTTTAGTTGGAGAAACTTGCCAGCACAGACTACTGCTGCGTGGACGTCGTTATGCAATTAACAACAATGCACAACTTTTAGTGCAGATGCTGACAACAATACATTAAGGCTGCTACACTTGTAAAAACTCAATTTAATTTCTGGGCACATTTGTTGGAGGTAAACGATCAACGCTGTGTATTGTTGTCTTATTCTGGACTGTTGCTTCGGCTGCTGCTGCTGCTGCTGCTGATAATAATAATTTAACAATTTCAGTTGACTCTTAATTACCTGACACATTTCATTTGCAACACCCCACCAACCAACCAACCATCCAGTCAGATGGTTATTCACTCAGTCACGTTTACACCATTAGCTAAAATACACACCCACTCTCTTGCACAATATTATGACTGTTAAAATGGTTGACTGTAAATATGGGAATTTCCCCTTTAGGTGTCAATATCATACCAACACCTTACTCGATGCTACACAAAATTTTGCTATCGTTCACTTTCAGAGTCTTAACCTTCTCTGCACAACATTTTGAATTAATGTTTTAACACGTTATAAACATTATAATATTTACCCAAAGTCAGTCAATTGTGTGTTTTTTTGGCAGGATACACGTCTTGAAGGAAAAGGTTGTTTATAATTGTTTTTTTATAAACAATTCTTTATAACAATCTCGAAGGCGCTTATCATTAACTTTGAACGTTTTACTTTAGTTTTGGTGCCGTAGATCTTGCCTTGTGTCCTTCTTTTACTGATAATTAACCAACAGTTTTGTAATGTAATTTAAAGTGACATTATGGTGAAATTCCTAAGAAATGTAAATGAGAATTTAATTGAATAGTAACGCAACTCCCATTCCATTAAAATAGCCAAAAATGCAAGTGAAGGGAAGCAATTATTTAACACATAAAAAAAGTGAAACCGTCTTTAAATTGCGTTTTATGTTTCATCTTTAAGGGTTTCAGAAACACTCTAAAATATATATACATACTGGATTCGACTCTTCTTAAACTTCAAACAATCGTCCATTTTTAGAGCAGTGAGCACAGTGTGTGCCTTAATTGCTCTCTGGTACTCTCGCGGTCACAAAACTTGAGATATTGAGCTACACTGGTTGATGGTCGGACTTGATCTACTATAACATTTTCACTTGTTTAATATTAAGAGTGTCAAAAAGTATAATATCTATGCTGCGTACGGTTTTTTTTAATTGTCGCGCCAACTTTTTGGCCCATTAATGGAAGATGTAACATGTCCATATACTAAATTTTAACTACATTGCTAAACTGATCATGAATATATATCCCTTGCAAAATTTCTGACGATTTTGCACACGCAATATCCCATATATTATGTGGAGAGTATAAATAAAAATTGTAAGTTTGCAAAATTTATAATTACGTCAAAGTAAAAATTACCGCCAGTAAATACTTTATCTAATTACACTACAATGTTGAAAAAGAGTTTTTACATATTTCGAAAATTCATTTTGAATACGCCCTCCTATAAAGGACTTACTTTAGGTGTTAGTATGTTTTAGGGGTTAATTTAGAGTATTTTACAAGAAGAGCATCTTTGTAAAGTTTTGCATATGTATTCCTCCTTTTTGCCTGGAACAAGCGTGCGAAAATGGGTGTGGTCAAATTTGATTCAAAGATATTTCTTCCTTATATACAAAGCACCTCTTCACATATAAAAAAAGGTCAAATAGGCGTGTCTGCCCACGACTTATTTATTGTGAATTATTTGAGTGAAACATTGAAACTTTATAACAAAATTGCCACGCTCAATAATTAATTATATTGTAAATATGTTTAATCTAACACATTTATTGTTTATTTTCCCTATTTTGAGAATTAATACAATGCTGCTCGATTTTGCACGACGGTAATGATGGTGGGTACCCCAGATTTGGCATGCACCTAATATAGCCCTTTTTGCTTTTTAATTCAATTTAATTTAATTTTATTTCATTTCTACATATGTATATTTTTAACATCCCAACAGTTTTTTATTGAATTCAATAGTTTTTCCTTCTTTTTTTAAATTGGAAAAGAGACACAAAGGAAGAGAATCCATAAAGAAAATGCAACATAAAATTTATAAGTTTCGGTCAACACAGTTCCTTAAATCATAAGAAAGCCAATTAAGTCAATGCTATATATCACAGTCTGGACGCACGAACAACTCAACACGTTGTGATCTAAGCCGTACACAAATGCATATATTTTACGTGTATATAAGAAGGATACAAAAAATACCCATCTTTGCTTTGTGTATATGTGTGTTATGATTGAGTATATGTTTAATTAATGCTGCGGCCAATTTCGTAAACCGAACTGTGGGTAGACTACTCAACCTAATATTGCGGTGGTGATTGAGATGAAGATAACGATAGAGAGAAATTAATATGTTGCTATAAATCAAGACAAAAGATAACTTTCAAAAGGGAAAAATAAAAGCAAACACATAGTAAATGTTCGTCGTTGCTATAAATGTCAAAAACCGAGTCAGAAGCTAACTCACCTATTTTTACACAATATTACAGCCCCGAAAATAGTGCACCTGTAACTGAAATTTATTTAAGATGAGAGCAAAAATCGCAATCAAAAGTAACGAAAACATTTGTCCATCCGTCCTCCTTTAATTTGATAATGTATTTTTACAATTTTCGCCTCTCAGTAAAACATGCATGTGGGTGGTATAGCATGAGTACTTAAATTCGACTTTATCCAAAGCACATTTTATATAGTGATGGACACTGCAATATATTTGGAAAAGTAACGTAATCATTTTCATAAATACTTACACATACATGTTTGTACTTGTTCAACATTCAATACATATACATTGATGGTTAACCGCACGATTGCCACACAATGGCTAGCATTTCACTCGACACTTCCTCGACTGATGCGTTTGATTTGATGGTTGTTACGTCAACAGCAGCTATCATAACAACAACGCCATAACCATCACCGCCACAACAATGACAGTGATATTGGATAGCGTTCAGTGATACTGACAAATAACCGCGTGTTTACCAGGTCATACTTAAACACACACGCATACAAATATGTGTTATATACACAACATAACATATATGTGCAAAAAACTTAGAAAACACTGGTATACATATGGCGAAAGTAAAAGTTGACAAATCTAACAAAAAACGTCCTACTCCTAAAAAAAGTTAAATTCCTTCCACCACCCCTCTATAATGGGCGTGACATGTACTCGATTACGATCTCTGCACATTTTATTTGCTAACAAACACGTCCTGTTTTATACAGGATAAACTTTTTTGTAAATCGTGGGCGTGTCCGTTACCTAACTACATCGGATCTTTTGGCACATCGTAATTATAAATTTGTATACCAAAACTGAACTTCATAGCTCAATTTTTGTGACAGCTAAATTAATTTTTCACCATTGTGGGCACGACTCTTGACCGATTTTCCTATATAATAGCCATCTTCGTGGATAACTAGAAATGTCCGTATAAAATTTCACCCTAACATCTCAAAATGTACGTCTGCAAGAGTCATCCGGACGAACATGTCATATTTTAGTGCTGATGAAGAATGTATATACTTTATGGAGTTTTCGCGCCTCCTTTATGGTGTTGCAAACCGACTAGTAAGCTTAGCATACCCCCATCACTAATGTGAAAAACTGTCCTTAAAGTGTAACCTAAAATACACAGTTTTTAATCTCTGTATTTAATGCAGAGAAATAAAAACTGATATATTCTAAAATCTGAGATAACAAGTAAAAGGCTTGTATTTATACTGACACCTACACTATAGTTGGGAGAAAATATCAATTGGCAAAGGGCATGAGGATGGTTGTGGGTTGACTATCTATAGCAAAAACCCTTTCGAAACACGCAGTAATGAGAATGTGTGGTTTGTTTGTGCTGAAACACACAATAAACAATGTCAATGAGTAGAAGAGAGAGCAACACTCCTTACTACATACATACCTACCAATACAAATCATCAAAAGGTATTATCTTTAGTTTAAGTACCCACATCTCTTTAATGGACCATTTGAAATTTTTACTTATTACTTGTTACTTAAAATAATTCTTCTGCAAAAGTCCTAAAATCTCATGTATATCTTACAAGTCATCATTGTCATCATCACTGCTGGCCGATTACAAACTATTTACGTCTTTGATCTGGTTCAAAAGAGAACGAAATTCTGTTTCTGCACGTCTTCTTCAATTTTGTACACCAAATGTTTGCAGGGCATCAAACACTTGGTACCTTCACCAGAGTTTCGGTCTTCCTCATGCGTGTCGTCCATTCGATTCGGTTAAATAGATTTTTGTCGTTTTTAGGCGTGATTTTTGAAGTGGAAAACTGTAACAAAATACCTTAAATTAATTTTAACCTCAATTACCAAACAAAGTAAAAGCATTCCATACAAGTATGTTCCTTTTTTATACAAGTTCTAGTCCTGTCAGGGTAAAGCGAAGATCTCTCACATTAGAGGCCTCACCTTTCGGATGTCAGAGGAAAGGGTGCTAAATTGAACTCAGCGGGAATTATATTGATTTTTAAGTTTTGCAAAAGTTCCTTAAACGGTGTTAAGTTCGGTCATAGGTGTCCAATTCATCTTTTCATATGGTTCAGCATCAAAATAATGACTTGTACTCTGTAGACTTTACAAGAAAATATCACTTCATATAAAACTGAAAACATGAAACAGATTTAGAACCCTAGTTGGCTAAGGCTTTGACTTAGAAAATTCTGCATACTGTTCTTTTACAATTTGTCCCAGAAACTTGTTACAATAAAACTCCTTTATAAAATGTCTTCGTGTTTCCTAAAATAATTACAAAATGTACATTCCGAAATTCTACTCATCTTTTTCTCTCTGTCTTATATTTTTGGTTTCATCTTACAAGTTATTAATAAATTTTTGCAGTGTTACGTGGTTCTATGTTGAAATAAACTTTTGTAACCGCACGCATTAAGGTCAATATGGTTACGAACGCTAAGTCAGTGGAATTTCTTTTTTTTTTCTTCTTATATTTCTTTAAGATTCAATACGGGATAGCACGTCGACTATGCCAGAGACTCGAGGGCCAGTACAAAGATATATGAAATGCATTGCATTTTTATTCTGTTTCCATTGTTTGCGTTTCTTGATTTTTCATTTTTGTCCTTCAGTAATCCCAACAATTTTACGATATTGACTTTTGTTTTGTGGTTTATTAATTGAGTTTTCCTCTTGATTATGTCGCTGATTGAAAAGTTTATTACGACAAAACATTTATCAAGTTTGTATAGACGTATAAAACATTAAATAGAAGAGCAAATATTTTTTATAACGAAATTGTTATCAATATCACGTTGGGTAATTTCATTTGTGTCTCTTGAAATTCTGTTTGCATTAATTTCTTTTATATTAAAAAAATGGAAGAAATTTTTATTGTTATTTGTGCTGGGTTACAATGAAATATGTTTTTGAATAATGTTGATATTGTCTCGCTACCTGCTTGCTAAGGTCAGTTTGTTATGAACGACCTTAGCAAGGCTAGGCAGCTGCATTATTATTCCTTTGAAGAATTCTTTACAACATATTTGAAAGATATAATATGTTTATTGTTGCTTATGTTGAATGAATGAAAAGTGAGAATGTGAGCAGGATTAAACTGGCTTTAGAACAGATTAAGTTACAGGTGCATTGCTAAGGCTCAATTTGATTCCGGATAGGGGGTAAAGCGATAAATCGTTTTAGATCTGAATTTATATTTCAGGATATCTAACTCCAAGTAATTTGTCTAGTTTTCTTAAAGTGCAGGACACTGTAGATTTTTGACAGATTCCCCCTTTATTTCAACTCTTTAATTTTCTAAAAAATAAGTTAGGGCCTTCGGTTGACGACGACACCAACATTCAAAAGCGAAATTTTGGGTCTGTACATGTTAATGGTGAATACAAGTCTCATCCGCAGTTAATACATTGTCCAATAAATCGTCCCAGTGAGATTCTATAATACAATATTTTTATCAGTACGATTTTTTAGGTTTTATTAGTTATTATAGATATTATATATTAAAGAGTCATGCCCTAATTTATTGTTATTTGTCTTCCAAGTTTTTCCAGAACGCCGGATTTAAAAGAATAATTTTCACTTTGCATTTACTTCAATGCTAAGTAGTACTTTATTACTCTAAAAATAACACAATAGTTCTATCGAGAATTGGGGGGCCTTACGCTGCAGCTTTAGTATTTATGTTATGTACAGCCAAGAAACGAAACCGTGGTAACTGCGATGAATGCCTTTATTAAACATATGTGTACTAAATTTGAACTTTAGATGTATATTTTTATGGTTATGAGAGAATTTTTTATTGCGGTCGTGTCCGAATTTGGTTAATTTAAACAAGAACTTACATACAGAAATATTTGTAGTAAATTTCAGCTCAATATCACAAAATTTACGACTGTGAGTGTTGCAGCAAGAAACACACGGACGGACCATGTATACATAGATTGACTCAGACTTTAAAGCTAATTACACTTTCATTACATTACATTACACACTCAAAGACACTGTCGGGTCTCTGACATCTCCTTCTTGGTATTGCAAATGCCGTACTAAACTTACCATCTTACAGTAAGGAGGTTGTAGAAATTTCAAATCCACATTTCAGCCCAATATCTTAATGTTTGCAAACGAGTGAATTTCAGAAACAGATATACGTACATCCTTAAATGCAACCAAATGCCTAACTTAGTGTACATTCCATCTTGTGTGAAGGGTATAAAAAGATATACAACAACAAACATCGACTTTTAATTCCTTTCATAACAGTTCACTGAATATTTGGGTTCCATAACAGTCGGATATCAATGAGTTGTACGTAATGTCTTTTGGAATGCATACCTTATTGCTTTATTTGGTTGTTTCTCCCTTTTCTGTCTCTTTCTCTTTCTTTCGTACCCACTTTCTGATGGCAACTCCATTTAGATTCCGATACCCGTTTACCTGTTACGTCTGCACCCCCCTTACATCAAAGCAGTTTAATCCGTTGGCAAACCAAGTAAATTTACTTGAATTTACTAGTTCTAATACCATTATAACGGCAATTGTTGTTGATCACAGCTTTATTCATTACGAGTACATCTCGTTGTTTCATTTATTCATGTTTCTTTTGTCTGTCTGTCTGCCTGAATGCGTGAGTGTATGTGTATACACCAGGTAAACTGTTGTAAATTCTAAAGTTCAATTGCTTGCAAATTCTCGATTGCCGGGGATTATTTTTGCTACCTTCATCTTGTTTTGTTTCATTTGATTGTTATCTCTCTTGGTTTTCTTTATTTTTGATATTTTTTCATTTTGTCTACTTGTATATTTACAGTTGCGACTAAAACATTTGATTGAACTAACAATAATTTTTCCTTAGCACTCTTTACTTCACAAACAAAAACATTATCACAATATTGTTATTGTGTAATAAATCTAGTTTAAAATATAGCAAAGAGGAAATTAATTGTTTCGTTTTGTTTATTTGTTTTTTATTAATAAATTAAATAAGAGGAACAATAGAAAATTCATTTCGATTTCTCTCAAGACGCACATAAAACTCTTTCTATACTTTCCACATAAGATGGTAGTTTACTAAATTTGCCGTTCCGTTTGAAATACCCAGAGGGAGGCGTCAGAGACCCCGCAAAGTAAATATATTCTTGATCAGTTTTAAAGTCTGAGTCGATCTAAATATGTGCATCTACGTGTTCGTCTGTTATTTAAGATATATATTTCTACTTTCTGCAGTTGAGGGCCACGCCCACAATCAACAAAAAAACACACACAAATTCATGTATGAAAATAAATCTTGGTATTTACACACATATTTATAATTATAATCCAGGATTCAAAAAAGGGGGTGTTCGGAAAACGATACGAAATGCATACACTATTAGAGGGTGCAATCATATTCTTGCCACGCCCATTGTTTGTACGTAGATGTGTAGGGTGTATAAGATTTGGTATAAGAAAATATATATTTTACTTTACTCGGTAAAAGCTTTTCGTGCAATCTACTATTCGAACACTTCCGCAGTTTCTATTATGTTGAAATTTTGCACTCACTCTCACATCCTATGACAATACAATGTAGTATACTTAATATTGTAGGATATTTAAAATGACGGCTACTCATCTTCATCTTTTCCGCCATATGGCCCATAAATTAACACTGCGCCTGCCTTGGGAATTAAGTTATTTCATACTCAATCCAATATGGTGATCGCCTGAAGATGTACATATTCCTTTTACAATTTATTTACCAAGGGTATCAAACGTTAAAGCTTCATGAGTAGATAAAATAATGATCACTATAAAATAATTAATTTAATATTAATTTCTTTTAAAAATCAGCCACAATACTCATTAATGTTAATAATACATGTAGTTTTTGCATCATGAAATATACTAAGCTATTAATTATGCTTAGCTACTGAACAATAAAAAATGTATATAGCCTAAGTTCGTCTCATATAGAGGATGGACAAAATAATATGAACGCCACGCAATATACGAAGTACTTCTTGCTGCTTTCGTGTAAATAATGCAACGCGTATGAATTGCACAGTTTCGTGCCGCGTACGTGAAATATCTAACAAAACATGATAAATGTCATCGGCGAAGAGAAATAGTGGTCGAAACTCAAATTTAACTGACAGACACCGACGAACATTACAAAAGATTGAGGCCAGACAACATAAAACTACCGCGTCAAAAATGGCAGGATATTTATTACACTATGAATTTAATTCGCAAAAAATTGCAGCTGTTCTAAAAGCAAATGGTGGCCCAGCATCTTAACAATTATTGTGTATATGTAAGGTGTTCATAATATATTGTCCATTCCCTGTAGACAATTCCTTTAGCTTGGCTAAGAAATATCAGAAGCGTCTCTTACATTTATGGGTGCTACGCCCAATTATGCAATACATTTCTTAATTAGTTTCCCCCGTCCCCGAATTGTAGTACCTTTAACTTTAATATATTTTGTATAATTGCTTTTTATTTAGTTTAAAATAAAAAAGGTTTCCTATTAAAGTGGAAAAAAATCACTTAAATTATATACTCGTACATACCAATAATTTTTGATTAAAATTTTAAATTTACACATTTGCAATGGCTTTAAGTTTGGAAAAGAACAAAATAAGATAATCTAAAAAAGAATCTGGCCTGCTTAGTCTGACGTATGGAGACTTGGCTACGATAGGTCAGGCTATACTAGCCAAAAATAGAATGGAAGGGGACGTTTTGATGTGTGATGGCATGGAATGAGATAACTAGGCTACATAAATTAGGCAGTGATAGAATAACAATAAAATAACTTTCCGTTGGGTTATGAAGGATAGTTCCCCATCCTTATGGGAGATGTCAAAATGTATCTTTTATGCTCTATTAATTCTAAATTTGTTCATATGAAAGCAGTTTCTTTAATCGTAGAGCATTCACAATTCCTATATTACCAATTATTGCTACAATACTTTCCTTCTATAGTCTGAAAGCTTTCAAAACTAACAACACTTTTCTAACCAATAAAAGTTTGCCGTCTCTTTAAGACTTTCACTTTGTGAAATCCTGAATTGGTCCGTTCTGAGAGGCTTGGGGAGGTCAACAGTCAGAGTAGAGTAATACTACATAAACACAAACACACGTTCGAACTTACCGAACAACCAAACATGCAAAAATAGCATAAATGAATTTATTTGAGAACTTTATATTTCGTTGGTTTGCTTCTTGTCCCACAACGAAACAATAACAGTAATATATATACAATATAACAAAAACAACAACATACAAGGTGTATATACAATATATAACTTTTTAAAGAAACCTCAAGTAACAAAAGGTTCAAAAAATTTGACACTACGGGTCAGCCGTCAGCATCAGCACTTTTTCGGTTGTGCAGAGCATTATGAACATAAAAATATTAAAATTGAATGCAAAAATTTTACATATTTAAAGATTTTTCTTATTTTTTATCCCGTTGCATAAGTAATCAGGACAGATTTATATGGTAATTTTTCGTTCCGCAGGACAACGTTCTCTATGCAGAACCAACTGCTCAATCTTTAATCCTTATGTAATAAAACAAACGAACATATGAATAGAGATCAAAAGGGACAGTGGCAGAATGATTGATTTTCTATGGCCGACTAAAATACACGGATAGGAAAAAATATGTAATAACAGTTTCAGCCATTTATTTCAAACACTATTGTTTTATTTCTGAATAGAATAAGTTTTTTCAGAAAAAAATTATTTAGTTTTTTTAACGAGCCACTATTTAGTGATCTGAACAACTTATTGCGATATCTATTTATATGTTGCAAGGAGATGATAAAATTTACCATCACCTTCCAATTCTTCTACCGGGAGTTTACTTCGTGCATTGATATCTTAATTTTAGCGAGCGAGGGTATGCCTGAATGACACAATGGCAGAATTAAATCAATTTGGACTTTGTGCTGTCTCTGACGCTTCTCTTTGAGTGTTGTAAAGATTTTAATAATTAGTCTCCCTAGCACGAAGTTGTAATACGGTAATACGAGGTAATCATTCGCAATAGATTTCAGCATGATTTTAATTGATTTTCGTATGCCATAGCCTTACGTAGTGAACCTTCTTAATGTACCTGCGTATATTTTTGAACCAATATTAATTATTCAAATAACGGTAAACTAGTAACATATTTTTTGTAAACACACCTATTAAAAAAAACATATACAACGACAACGAAAATAAGCGCAACCTTTCAAACACACAAAAAACCATTTTTTGTGATACAAATGTTTACGTAGAGTAGAGGAGATACGCCCGTTGAATTGCTGCTCCCTGTTGCACGCGGAAACAAACATTACACAATTGAGTAAAAAAAAAAACGTTGTATTAACAACAACAACACATATAATAATGAATATAAAAAAAGCACAAACAACAACAACAAAATAGAAATTGTCACGCTCAATGAACAAGAGCGGTGTGCCAAAATCGTATTATCGCCTGAATAAATTGTAAAGGCGAGTTCTAGCCGCTGCTGTAACTATAACTGTGTTGTGACAGATAAAATAGGTTTTGCGTACGCGTCCAAAATGATAGATGGATGGATGCATACGTACAAGAATGACTTGGTCGAATGCTTGTATGGTCACATGCACTCACTATTGTTTCAACCGTGAACATTGTTATTTGGCATCAACTATGAGTGTTTTTTTCAATCATACCAAACATTGCGAATACGTACGCACAAATTTACACTAAACAAAAACCTTCTTGGAGTAACCGGTAGTAAAGTGGAAGTTGGGAGTTTTTTTCCTTCTTTATACTTTATACCGTATCGCGCCATGTGTCCTAACACAATCTACTTTTCTCAGTTTATAGTACTCTACCTAGACTTTACTTTATTCTCTCTTTATGAACTCTGTATATCTCTGTATGTATATAGTTCGTGTGAGGGTGGTTTTTATTCTGTTCTGTTGGTTCGTTCGTTGTGGTGTTTTTGGGAAAGTTTCGTTTCACATAAAGCAACAACCGTTGATGTCGGGTGTTTGCTTGTTTTCGTTGTAAATGGAAAACAGTTGTTGTATCATTCGTGGACGAACACTCAAAGCGGAAGTACGTCGTCTGATAATCATATGTTAATAAAAGCTTCGTGTGTTAAGAAAATTTCATTACAAAATATTACGAATATTAAAAAAAAAGTGTGATGAAATTCTAAAATTATTAAAAAAAGTTGCATGATCGGGACTAAAATGTGACATTAATTGAAATTTAAAAAAAAAAAATTAAATAAAATATAAAAAATATCCAAACAATCAGGATAAACAAAATGCGCGCGTCTTAATAAAACACCGACATAAAGAATATTTAATCCTTTTTAAATTTTAAATCAATTTATGGCGAATTATTTATATGAATTTTTTTTTTATAAAATTGCACAAGTGTACGTTTACCTCTACCTAAAAAAATTGTACTTTTCATCAATTATTTTATGATAACGATTAAAAACGCCTGTGAAAGATGACCTTGTGCAGGATATATTCAATTTATGTGTTAATGTTACAATTAGTTTAGTTTGTAAAACTAAAATTAGTAAACGTGAGGTATTGTCATAAAAATCACTTCGTGAAATATCGTTGAGTGGAAAGGGGTTCTAAAAATGGTGGATCAGATTCAAATTTGGCACCGCCAATTAACTATTCTTTGCTAAATTTTTTGAAAATAAATTAAAAAATGCGATTTTTTTCCAAAAGAATATTTTCTTTATAAAGAATGTTTTAAAGGTAGTGTTCTAAAAATGGTCCAATAGACAGACGGATATAGTTAAATCGATTTAAAGAGTGGTTATGAATCAATGAGTATTAAAGATGCGTGTAATAATTGTTTTTATATAGAAAGAGTGGACGTGGTAATTAGCTGATTACGCCCTGTAGTAGTGGAAGTAACACGTTTCATTCGGAACATAAGATTCTGGCCAAAATAAGGTTTTCTGTAAATTGTGAGCGAGTCCACTTTCCAACATGGTACTTCGATGGAGGCACTAATTTTAAATGTGTATATGTACCAAATTTTAACGCCATATATATATTTTTGTGAAAATCTGTTGAGAGCCACGCCTATAAAAAACAAAAATATATCCATCAGCCATAAAAATTGGCATAAGAAATTTGAAATAACGAAGAGACGTGCATAAAATCGATTCAAAAAGAAATCATTTTGAATCAATCGATATGAAAATATTGATTCTGTCTTCGGCCGTTTAGTAATTGTAAACATATGCACACTCTCCTCTACAATGACGTAGTTTATAGAACGAAAAAGCCAACATTATCGAAACTCCAGTAATAATCATTACTATTGTGATTATCAACATGATTGCTATAATAATTATTATTGGTGCTGTTGCTGTCACAGTATTAGTCAATTTTAACAATATAATGATGAGCTTGAACCCATTTAATCATGTGCTCTGATGTGATATCGAATTGCAATAGACCAGAACACAACAACAGAACAGAACAGTATACAAGGTTCTGAGTAGCAAAATATATTTGCTTACATACATATGAAATTACATATAAACATGAATATTTACATATACGCCAATGTGTGTACTATATATAAAAGTTATACTCAGGCTTGTAGTCATAGGTGGTGTTTAATTGTGCGGCAACTACAATATTTAATGAATACACAGCAACAATAACAACACCCATACCAAGTAAAAACTAACTACACAACGTATACCAATTTCATGTCAACAGTGCTTCATGCTTGAGCAGTTTTTGATACCTGACGCTGATTTCAGTCTTTTAGCTGTTCAAATATTTAGTTATGCTTAAAGTCGTTTGACACAATTTAATTTAGAGTATTCGCTAAGGATACTTAAACGATTTTATGCAATCGTAGTCTGTGGAGTTTATAATCATAAAAATTTACATTCTCTTCAGTGTAAGAACTTTTATCTCTTTATTCCACACAACATTGCACAGAATAGTTCAAATTTATCGTTGAACTAACAAAAAAAATATACAACTTTTGAATGATCTTTTAAATGAGGCAAGTAAGTATATAACCATCATGTCATTATATCAATGTATGTGAGAACCACTTATATTCTCACACTCATTAATTTTATTTGCCAGTTAGGTGCAAGACGCCCTCTACAAAATATGCGGCTTTGTTAGGTTTGTTATTCCATTTGCCACATCAATAAAAGATAAAGTACAAATAATCTTGAGCAACATCAAAATCAGAGCCGATCTACAAATGTGCGTCTGTGTGTATGTAGGTATTGTTGAAGCTTTGTAAAAATTACATCGAAGTGTTTATTATTAAAAATAGATAAAACGGCTTATTAGCCACGCCCCTAATAATTTAAATACAAAAATAAAGCTACAAATGTAAATGTGGTGCACAAGTATTATGCTTTTATACAGAATGTGACCGTCGAGGTAAAAAAATAAGTTAAATCCGAGTCCAAATTTGGCACAGCCAATTATTTAGCTAATCGAGTATTCAAAACCAAATTTTGTCAACATAAGAAATATTAAGAATTTCGATTTTTTTTTTGCTACATAAAGAGTCAATCCTTGCAAAACATTTCATTGAAATATTTTTAAAAATTCGGTCTGACGAACATGGTTAAATTGATTCAGATTTTGTTTTGCTGTTTGTCCAACCTTTCTGTAGTTTTTAACTTTATCACTATTTTAACATACATTAAATATAATTTTCACGTGCTTTCACATACATAAACATACGTCCTCTTGTCACCAAATGTATTCGTAAGCATACAATACTAATAAGTTAAGGTATGTAATTTTGTAGCTGTGTGTATATAAGTGCATAATCGCTAAGGGAAAAGACATCTTAAGTGAATAATTTGCTTCTATATTCTTACGAATTCCCACCTCTCGTACTATTACCGTCCCTTTCTAATGTCTCTCTGTGTTTAACTACTTATAAGTTAAAGTGATTCATGCATCTTTTATAGAGCCGCCTTTGACACTCTCCCCCTCTACTTGTTGATTCCCTTGGTTAAATACGTTTGGGAATGTTAGTAACGAAAATTTAGCTTTGATGCTTTAACAAATTGGCTCTAAGTTCATTTTAGAGTAATTTAAAGGAAACAAATATACGATGGGGACGAAGGCTATGCACATAAATTCAAGAGCAGCAATCTTAACACCACAATTACAGTACAATATACCTCCTAACTAATCCAAATTGGTCGAAGCGCTCATCTGACTGAACTGAAAAATATGCAGACAACAATTCTAACGAATCGACTCGGAAATTGGTTCAGAAACTGCTTTTCATTCGAATGGACTCCGAAATGACGTAGGCACGCGTCTCGAAATAATTATTTCAGATCTACTCTAGAATTAATTCAAATACGATTAATTCAATATCCAAATTATTGCAGATGCCTACTTGTACCAATTTCGAAATCACCCGACTGACTTAAATAATTTAGAATTTAGCAACGAAAACCACTTAAGGCATTGCCGTGTGGCTATCTGTGTTATAGGCTTTCTGTACCCATATTTCTCAACTTGAAAATATCAATTTTTTTTGTTTGTAAATTCAATTAAAACTAATAAACAAACATGTGTTATATAAACGAAACAACAACAACAACATTAATTAACTTTGCTCAACTTTTACACATCATCACAATCACAACTGTTACTCTATGATCACAACCTTTGAAAAAATATTGTTTGTTTTTTTATAAATGGAAATAATTTTTACACAAGTGTCTACCATACAACAACAATGGATGAAAATAAAATGAAATAAATTGACAACCACAGGCAAAGAAATCAAAATAGGCTATAATAACAACAACAATGGCATAAAGTAAGTCTTTGCTATATATCACAATACAACTTAAACAACAACAACCCAACCAACTGCAGCCAAAATCAACCAAAAGTTATAAAAAACAAACTTACAAAAAATTGAATTGAAATACTCTTCAAGTTGTAAACAAAGGCATGAATGAACAAAAAAGAAAACTTATGGCTTAGGCCGCAACTTAAATACCTTCCACATCTGCACAGAAACAGTGCTCTCGGCACGTCTTCTATTAGAAGTCTTACGTGTGAAATTGCAAGTCGAGTTTTACAAAATCACCTCAACAACAGACCAAAACACAAACACACGGTCATACGTAGTATGCCCAATATTTTGTGGAGGGTATAAAGAAAGACAACAACGCATCGATGATAAGACAAACAACAGTGAGTGTCAACGCGAAATATCCATGAAGAGAAGCCCAATAATAACTCATACGCCTACCTGGATTATGTGTTGCAGCCAGCCGAAAAACGCCGTTACCAACAAATGTACATTTGTATGCAACACATACATTTGCTTGCATATCTACATATATAATAATACATAATTACGAGTATACATAATATGTATTGGTAGAGTTGGTTCTCATGGCATTTGAGGTTCGTATTGTGTGAATTTGACACACTGCTGAAACTCTTTTACATTTCAAAGTAGCATCATTCTATTTCCGTACGCTTCACTTCTATGCTAGCAGCGTACTCAATATAACAAAACGTTTACAACACTCTGAGAGAGGTTACAGAAGTCCTATATATTCTATATATCAGCATCTATGTCTGAATTCGCCTAGCCATGCCCTCCCGTCATGTCTTTTGATACACTCTTACGATTATGTATTTCTACAGATTTCTTAAAGCCAAATGCCATGTCCACAATCGACAGAAAAATACATCGTTCAAGGATGCATTTGTTTCTAAAATTAAATTTGCTAATTGGAAAATAATTTTACTTTCTAATTGCGTAAGACGGTCAGACTATTGTACTATGGGGATGAGTTCATTTGTATCGATTTAAAAAATTATTGTAAGTTATTAGCTTCTGACCTATTTTTTTTTACATAGAACCTTGCAATCCATAATTGGGAAAATTACTTATAATGTATATATAATAAAACTCTAAGTCCTACCCAATTACATAAGAATACGGCCAACCACCTGAATATGTATCTTTGTTATATTTTTAATCGTTAAGCTTTATAAATCAATCATAATTTTTATTCTTAATTTAAAGCACTCCTAAACCAAGCACATGCAATGTCAAATATATCCTATCATTAAGTTTAATATTATAAAACCAATGCAAAATATTCGAAATTCGACTTGAGCCATACGGCGCTATTGTCTCTTTCCTATTTTTAAATTAAACAACACTCTTACTGGTGATTTACTTGTCACCGCTGCAAGGATATTTAACATGCATGTGTATTAAGTTTGAAACTACGGCGTATGCTCATATGCTTCTCTTACTGAGCTTGGCATGTATCTGGTGATATTTCCTTCCGCTTATATATATCATATCTCTTTACAAGCGTACGTAAGAACTTTTGTACTATACGCTTCACACTTTACACCTATTCACAACGGCACGTCATTTATTCATTACTTCATTCGAGAACCTATTGTTTCATACACTAGATATAACATCTTATTATATGTACCTACGATTGATGTTTCCTTTTGATAACAATACTAAAGCGAGAACATATAACAGTGAGTGTAAGCAAATAGAATTTTAGGTGGTAACTTAATCATCAATTCAAAATTTAATGAAAAATACATTTTGAACCACATTCACAATGTGTGGAAATATACATAGTGACTTTGTGTTAACGCTTGTAACACCCAGGAGGAGGCGTGAATATATATTCTTGCGCAGCATCGATTTGTATCGATTATTAGCATTATTAAAAAGATACGTTATGTGGAACTGAGAAAGTAAAAATAAATCTCGTTACCAGTTTTTTCATTTACAAATTGAAAAGCTGTGAAACGTAATACAGAAATATAATAAATTTTTGTTTCATGAACTATACGTATCATCGACATACGTTTAGAACACTTTTGTGGTGAAAATATAATTCAAAATGCACTACAATTCAAGTAAGAAATTTATACACACGAGCTCTTAAAAGGGTCTTAAACGTCTGCAAAACTCCGGGATCGAGTGGCAAATCTACTGTTGCCCTTAGCAAATGTGCCTCTAATAGCTAAACCATTGCGTAACATTTTTATTAAGAGCTATCATGTAAGCGCTTACTTTATATGCTGAAAATACAAACTAATGCTATAATATACAAAGTAAAAACGTTTGGACTGAAGAACTATTTCGCTCGATTTATATCGAACTTTTTGGGTAACCGCTCAATTCGAGTTTTATCGACGAATTTACATCCCACGAATTCTATTTGCTCTTGAAATTCGCGACATGAATATATAGAGTAACATCCGTTGGACTGAACATGTGTGTTCGACGGAGTAGTCAAGAATTTCGACTTTCTCAAGAAATATAAGATATACTTCACTTTAGGCATCCGAACCATTTGCACCGCCTACATGCGACGGAAACTAAAGTTTAATTCTCATGTGTGATCAAGAGCTTTTAAATTTGATCTTGAGTTACTTGAGTTTCTTGACGAGAGAGTGTCTAACACTATTGATACCCTTGAGCATCCACGTAATGTGAGCTGTGTTGTGCTTGGGTTTACGCTTTTTAATATAAAGACTTCTCCCTCTATACTCCTTCGTCTAATCATTTTGAACCACCATTTTGATAAAAAAAAAAAATTAAGCAACTGGCCATGTACACGCAGTGGGCGTGCTAAATACAAGATTACGCCCTGTAACAGTGTAAAAAGTACGTATCACCCTACAGAAGAGATTCCACTTAACCATAACCCGACCAGGTCCATTTTTAGTTTATCGATGGATGCCTTAATATAAAAATATGTGAACCAAATTTCAAATTTTTCGTGCCAATTGTGGTCATGGCACTAGACCGATTTTGCCGAGTTTAAGATGAAACCGAATATATTAAAAATGTGTCAACTCGATATCTCAAAATTTACGACTGTAAGAGTTCCATACATGACTAGATTGTTACTGGTTATGAATATATACTTTAAAGGATCTCTCCTTTTTCTGAGTAAATATCCAACTTAGTAAAAAAAGTGTTCTCCATAGACGTATACACGAATCGATTCAGTATTTGATGCTAAACAAGAAGGTATAGGGTGTGTGAATTATTTCGTTAGATGGTAAAATACACCGTCATACTTATCTATATACATGCGTACTATACCGTAGAGTATTAATTACTCTTTTACAGCGTTTTTCACTTAATTTTGTTTATTTAAGTTTCACATGAAAAATTCTGCACATTTTAGTAAATTTTTACCACAAAGCAGTTAATGTCTACAATTAGTATATTTAGTATAATGTACATAGTAATATATTGCAACGACAACATTGTGCAAACTTTGTCAAATGTCCAGCATGTGTGCGTAAATCGAATAGCGTCAAATGCTTTCTTCCACAAAATAACCGAAACACTATGTTATACCGCACTTTAATCTAATTGTGTTGCTAACACAACAATAACAACAACAATTTTTTTTTGGGATTGACTAGTTAATGGACTGACTGATAGACCACCTGCAATACTCTCTTCATTTTACAGAAATTTGTTGGTTTTACATACACATCTGTGGGTGAGTGTGTGTGTGTGTGTGCGAGTAACGTAATTTAAAACAAAGTAATTGCATTAAAATGCAACCATTACTCTAAAGTTACGTGAGAGTGTATTGGTCCGTTCTTAGTTAGTGTCGGTGACAGCATTCCCGCCGCTTTGCCACACAATTTACATTTTAACTGACTCCTGGGTGACGTGTTTGTTGCCATGCACAATCATTTGTATGAGTTTATATAGATGAGATTTGAAAACTTTGAGATTTCGATTTTAATCAAAACTGCTCCTCTCCTTCTCCCTCTAACTCTCCATCTCTCCCTTATTTGAAATTTTTAGCCAATGTTTTAAAAGAAAAATTTATAATAGATTGAAAAAGGTTTTTTTTTGTGGATACTTGCTCGTAAAAGTGTTAGAAATTTTGTTTACATTTTACGACAATTTTTTCCGTCATTTCATTACTTATTTGGACTTTTTTGATCCAATTCAGGTCGGTGGTATAATTAGTTTGACCAACATGATTAAAGCGATTGGGAAAGTGAATCTGTAGCATTGCAATGAAACTTTTTCTAGCGCTGAAGTTAAGCCATCGGTTTACCAGGATGTCTCGAACATACATTTTTAAATAGGGAACGCTCCTTTTTTCTTCTTAATAAGATTTCACTTTATTTAAAGATATATAATACATACATATATATATACATGCATGAGCATGAGCATGAGCATTCATTGGAATAATAGCGTGAGCTACCCGACTTCCCTTGTCGCATCACTCAATATGCACAAGTGTAGACAATGTAAACGCAATCTTTATTTGGACGGTTAAAAGTTAAAAACATCCGCACTAACATGGTAAATGTGTCTTGTATTGCAAGTGCGGTGGGATATAAAAAACTAAATATTATTCTATCTAATTGAAAAAGTTCAATTTTCGCTAATTTTATTTCATTATAATTGTTTGTATTGAAGTTTAACGGGAAAATATATCTTTGGAAAATATATGGGCAAATGAAGTGTCTCTTCATTTTTGCATCATTACACTTGTCCTTTTACTCCCTTTATCACTCATTCGCATTGTTCAATACTGCACATAATTAGCTGGAGATATGAAATTAATGCTGTCATTATGTGTTCAGCATTAAACGCATGAGGTGGTAACAAGTTTTTCCCTTTTTAATCTGATGCTTGTACTTTTTGTCTATGTAGTGTTTTTTTTCAGTTACTTTGTTACTATTACTGTTGTTTTTATCCTCCTCACACATAAAAAAAAGTGAAGCGCGTGATTTTTCTTTGTTCACCGTATGTCTGACAGCATAGCAGCGACAACATATTAATTATCTTATATAATATCATCAAAAACACGCACAAACAACAATAACATCATTACCAACAACAAACACACATAAACAAGCCTCATAAAAAAATTATTTTGCTTAGGCCGAATGTTGTACTTTCACAACCTTAGGAAAGTTTGAAAAGGATTTAATATCAGGTCGGGGACGTTATTTTAATAATAAATCGTTACGTTACGCTATCTTATTTCATATATTATCTTATATATTATATATTATATATGTACATTTATACAAAAGCAATCATCACATGATGTGCTTGCACAAGTGTGCTCTGCTTATAATAATTACACAATTTAAAATCACAGCAGCACCGGAGTTATACTAAGTTTGTCATTTTATTTGCAAAAACCCCGAAAAAGGCCCTTCAATATATAAATATAAATATATTCTTGATTAGCAACCAAATCCGAGTCGATCTAGACAAATATGTCAGTGTGTCCGTGTATCTGTCTGTGGTTGGAATTGAAGTTTTGTACAGACACTTTTATTTTCTATACGTAGATCGCTACTAAAATGGGAAAAAAAAATGTATCTACCAAAAAAATTTAGCTTTGCCGTCGAAATTCAGAATTGATATCTATAATTATCTCAAACAAATGGACCAAAAATGAACGTGCTCGCATAATAAATAATCATTTACAAGTTGATACGTAATGTATATACAGTTGGAGGGCGTAATTCTATACCTACCACGCTCACAGTTTGTACCTAGATGGTGGAGGGTGTTTAAGATTTGTCCTATGTCAAGTCTGACTTGGTGAGGTTTCTCAAAATTTTGGGGCATCAGTCAACCGATTTGGCCCATTTGTAATATCGAACTGTAACAAACTGACAGATTCAGGTCGATATCCCGGTTTTTGCGACCGTGAGAGGGTCATGAACTTAGAGTTCAAAATTTAGGACGTCATGGAGATAAATATCAATATCAAACACGAAAATTATTTATACCAAATTTTGAGTTCAGTATTTTAATTTTTGCGTTTTAGAGTTTAGAGTGTGAAAACTTACCCAGATACACGGACAGACAGAGAGGCTAAACTGACTCAGGATTCGTTGCAGGACAATAACTTTATACACATTTTAGGTGTGACTCGCCCCTTTCTGCTACTTACAAACTTTTGAACAAAACCAATCATTATCAACAGGTTGTCAACGCATCTACGAGGTTTCTTTCTGATTCTCACCAAACCTTCTCTGAGTCAATTGAGGTGGTGTTGGCTTTTTTCCACAAAAATTTACTTCTTCAACTCAAACATACATAAAGCATACACACTTCGAAATTTTTATATACACACGTATGTACGTATATGTAAAAGACTCTGACTACATAGTAATAGCTTTGCTTAACACTACTGTAATTGCGAGGAGACAACAAGCGGCACAAATTAAATCAGCAAAAAATTCATATATGAGCTTATCTAAAGGCACAAGTTAGCAGCAACTCATATATGCGAATAACGAAATTTCTTCTTTTACAAGCAATATAATCCGCAAACACATACACAAAGGCTGAATTAGGCATACGCCAAATCTAATGTACCTAGCATCAGTCATCAGCTATTTGAAAAAAAAGCACCAGCACTACATTTTCAATTTATTTAAATGAACATGCACGCAATATAATGAATTTTCGAGCGTCCAATAGTAATATTTTTCCCAAAATTAAAAAAAAATTATTTTCACTTTTCATCGATTACGAGTAAAACCTGTAGCAGACACGCCCACTTGAATTTATTTTATACACTTTCGCAACTTTATTTTTATGCGTGAAAAGGTGTTATATGTACATATTTTAATAATACTTTGTACACGTGCGTCAATCGAGCCTTCATCTTAAAATATCATTCGAACGGCTGGTCCAATTTGTATTAGTCATGTACCGTTAGAATGTACAAATAAAGTGCTAATTTCACTATTCTTCGACATCGGAATTTACTATACTCACAACGACACATATAGTCTAGTTCAACACGTCGAACTTTTAAAAGTTGTAGGTCAGACAGTGGAACGATTTTACCTATTTTAAGTAGAAAACTTATGACTTTGACATTTGATTGACTCTTATTCACCCAATTTTGTCAAAAAATATGAAGAATTGCCATTTTTTACCCTATAAAGACATTGACTTGACTCATTGAGTCCGCCCGATTCAAAGAGCTCCTTGAAATATGAAATATTTCGTAGGGTCACTTATGCCTGAAAAATCAATGTGGAGGGTACAAAATACAAACATAAGGAATGGCTTAGTGACGCTGAGGGTTTATAGTTCAACCTTAACGTGATTCGTGATGTTATGCTGCTTTATGCTGCTTGACTACATCTATGTGATAAGCAGACATCCAGCTGTACACAAAATGATAATTATGGTTGTAATTATTATTTCCTCAGAGCGCCAAAGTGAGCATGCCCCCTTGGGGCAAATCACAAACACTCATTTCCAAGTGTCTACGTTACGTACATCTATTTGCTTATGTGTTTGTTTTTTAAGACATAAGAAATAGAAATAAAAATAAACTTAAAATTATAAAAGACTGCAGATTAATATGGCAAGCTTATAAAGGCAAACATTTCAACGCTGCAAAAAAAAAATATGATGCGATATGTTGCCATGAGACGTGACCAGATCATAATGTTAATGAATATTTTATCTTAGTCATACACTAATCCCACCTTGTGCGTAATTTTTATAATTTAATGATAACCAGTAAAGATGGGAATGAATTGTGAAAGCGAGTCTCTTGCGGAGAGACACGTGGAAAATGAGGTTAAATATATTCTCAAGTCGGACTGTATAGAAAGGAAATGCTAAAGCCGTTCAAAGTAACACTTAATTTAAATCAATCGATCAACTAAAGTCTTAGCTTTGTTGCAAACTTTAATGATACACATAATTAGAAAAACTACGGTACTTAGTTTATAGCTACTCTTGTATATATATAACACCCGGATGGGGCAGAATTACTTAAGTGCAGTATTAAATGGACTCAAAAAGTCATTCTGAGTGTAGTTAAAAATTAGTTAATTTGAAGCCCCTTTTGAAATTTGTACTTTTATTTAGAATAATAAGAGATTTTAGTATATATGTGTAAATTAACCTGAAGATGTTTGTATATCTCATTAATCGTAAAAAGAAAGGACACCCCTTTTGGCTTTTATTTATACAAGCCACTTTCAGTTTTTAATTTTATAACTACCGCAGCTGAGGTGAATTGCGGGTATATTCACTTTGTTAAAAAGTTTGAGGATATGACTTAAAGCTTTCAGACATTCAAGGAAGTTTTACATATATCTGCACGATTTAAAGCGGCACATTCTGTGTTGTTTTCGATATCAGATATAAAAGGTTGCGCGAAAATTCAGAATTTGAGTTCCGAAACTTAAAAATATTAATTAGCATGAAAATCTAGGGGATGTATATATATATGAGATATTTCGATTTGGCCCAACATTTACCTGCATTGAAAATTGATTGAACCGGACTAATTTTAGGATCCTCTTCGAAATAAAAAAAAGTTAATAATTTAAAACCCTTTGTATGTGAGTGTACCAAATTGAGGCGTTTGAAACTACTCAACGAAAACATATTCTGAATCAGTATCGAATACTAAGTCAATCTGCCCAGTTTGTCTGTCCCTGTACGTGTGTTCTGTAGTAATCACTACAAATTGCCAAAATTGAGATATCAACTGCATCGCATTCAAGATTTCGCCTAAGCCACATACGGTTTTTTTTATACTTGTTTAAAATATCAATCGCTATTTGGTTTGAAGTTTAACTAAATTCTAAATTATGTAACTATTTTAGATAAGGAAATTTATAGTTATCCTCAGCATAAAATTTAAATTTGGATCTAATAATTTTATATTTAGAAACCATTTCCTCAGAGCTTATTTTTAAGAATATTACAAAAAGTTGACTAATACTTAACAAGGAAAAAAGTAAATTTAGCTTCAATCAAATCTTAAATACTCTCCACGTTTACCTGATTACGCCTCATCATAAAGTATGCATTACATCGAATTCTGCGACAAACAGAGTTTTCTACGCGCTTGCATTTTGCACGTGTTCCTGTTATACAAGCGAGCCGCCCTGCTTCAGCACATTGATCGATGGGCTAATCGTAAATATGTGTACAAAATAAATAAATTTTTGCAGCTGATAGATCGATTTTTTTCGATTGTGGATATGGCTGTAATCGCATTTTCAGATATTGATGCTGATCATAGTTATATATGCTCTTGCAGTCCTACTTCTGTTAATTGCAAACCGTCTAAAAAATAAATTTTAGTAAAAATTATGTTTAATACAATTCGAAGCAAATGTAGGTAATTATACGATCGAACTTAACTGACATTTTTACTTGTTTTTCTAGAGTTTTCACTTGTCTCCTTTTTTCTTAAAGCTTTCTTATTGTGGTGATTCTCTTCAACTTTAATGAACATTTTTACTTTGCTTTTTCTTATTTTACTTGTAAAGCCAGGGTTTTAGGCCCTACCCTCACCCATCTTATATGCACACAGAGAGAGTCACTTACAATTTTAGGACATAATAAGATTATTCTAAAATTTAAACCCGAGAGCTAATTCTTTAGGCTACATAAATGTAAATAAATTTCTAATTATTTAATTCCGACAAATTCTGTTCTAGAAATTTATTCTTTTCGAATCTGTTTATACCCTCCACTTAAGTGATGAGGGTATACTAAGTATATTCTTACGTTTGTAACACTCAAAGACATCAAAGATCCTACAAAGTATATATATCCTTGATCAGCGTCGAAAACTCAGTCGATTTAGACATGTATGTCCGTGTGTCCGTGCGTCTGTCTTTTTTTGGCATTCTCACAAGCGTAAATTTTGGGATATTGAGCTGATACTTTGTACAGGCACTTTTAGTTTTTGCACGTAGATCGCTATTTGAAATGGGCAAAATCGGTTAAGTTCTACGCCCACAATCGACACAAATCTATTTATCTGCCACAAAAATTGACCTATAATCTTGAAATTTAGCAAGCATTGAAATTTAATACATAGTTATCTGATCCACTGATGTGCCAAAAATGGGCCTAGTCAGATAACAAACACGCCCACAATTTCCAAAAAACTATATTCAACCCAAAAATAATCTTGAAGCTAATACGTAAAACATACACTATTAGAAGGCGCAATATATATATATTTGCCACACCCACCGATGTGGAGGGTATTTAAGATATGGCCTAAGCCTAACTTAGTTTTCTTATTTGTATATACTCGTATGAAATGTACTTGGACAGATTGACACATTATAAAAGATTTCAATAGGTTCTTCTTGTGCAGCAACTAAATATTATTTCGATTATTTTGTGCTGGTTAGTATATAAATGTTTGAACCTCAGGCTTGAAGCAAATCCCTTCTAGAGGACAAATTATAATTGACTTTTTTTGTCTCTTGCCCAGCTACAATACGGGGTATAAAAAATCCCATTTCTCTATGCAACAATATCCTTTATTTGCTCATAAGCTGTGAATAAAAGTAGAATAGTTAAAAAAGAAAAACACGTAGTAACCGCCATTATCAGTTCATTTGCCAATTACGATTACAGTCTCTAATGTCCATTCAACTCACACATCTTACAGACACGATACGTACGTATGTAGAGAGAGAGGAACGAAAATGTCACGAGTATAAAGAATAACATCACACAATATTTAAATCGTTTCGATATCAATTGAATTAAATTGTCTTGCTGGAGGATTATACGATGACCTGTCATTTGTTTTTGTTATATTTATAAAAAGCCACCCACCATCATTTAACACACGGTCATGTGCTATAAATCTTTTACAATGTGACTGAGTGTGTGTTTGCTACAAAATTCCTTTAGCCACCACATAATATATAATGCACAGAGAAAGAGAGAGTGGTCTTCATTTGGTTTATGTCGTATGCTAGCGTTCATGTTACTCAGTTCTACTCGTACCTGTAATCCTGAACTACTAGGTGGAAAGGTAAAAAAAATTCGAAAAAATTCAAACACACAATGAAGATATAAATAAAATAAATGCGCAAAAAATTTCCAACTGCAACAAAAAAAGTTCTATGTAAATATATACAATAAAAAACAAATGAAAATGTTAGAGCCAGTTACACCCAACCAGTTAATACCCTAGGCTCCTTTGTTCCAGAAATTATGCTATAATTAGTTTAGTTGGAACAGAAGACACGAGGCATTGTCGCACAAATAATTTCATGAAACATCTTTATATGGAAGGGGGTATTATATAGAAATATTCCGATCGAGTCCAACTTTGGTACAGTCGATTATTAAAGGAATTAACTATTCTACGGAGGTTGGGTAGAAAAATATATAGAATTGCGAATTTTCGGCATATAATTAACTTTTTTATAATAGAACCTTGTATGGGGATATGTTTTAAAAATGGTGCAATTCGGTCTAATTTTAATAAGACTCCTCCTTGGATCAATACATGTCCTTGTACCAAATTTCATTCAAAAAACGCGATCTGAATCATGCACACATTATTACATAAACAAACACGCAAGCAGACGGACATGTTTAAATCAGTTTCTGAATGAATCCATATAATTGAAGCTGGGTGTGGCATTTGCCGGTTAGTAGTTACAAACATCAGCAGGAACTTAATATACCCTTTGCCACAAGTGGCAAATGCAACAGGATATAAGAACAAGGACAATACTGATAAGCAACATTGTATAGTGTGTTTGATTTTATGCTTGTATATTGTAGAAAACAAGTGAGACAGACTAAATTTGGCTCACGCTAAAATACTCATTATCTCTCTCTCCCTCTCTATGAAGCGTAGCAATACTGCTATATTCGTATGAACTGGAATATCTAATTCTGCATTAAATATTGCTAAATAAATATAAAATGGATTAGCTTTTTAATTGTGGGCGTGGCACGCATATGGTAGCACTTTCTAAAACAGTATGAGTATGAGAGTATGAGAAAGTCTAATGCTTCGCGAAAAAGCGGAACTGGTCAACCATGCCCACATAGATATACATAAATAAATAAAAATGTCAAATTTGAATTTTGTATGATTATTTTTTGGAAGATTTTTATCGCTTGAAGTCGTTGCGTTTGGCCTAAAGAATGCCTTTATTTTAGCTCAATATCTTAACTGTTATGAATTAAGAATGTTAACATTATATGGACGTACGGACATGTGTCGGTGGATTCAGATTTTGACTTTGTAGGGTCTATCTTATTTGAACATATAACAAATTGAAAAAAGAGTATTTAATGTCTTCATATAAAGACATCCTACCTTAATATGTAATTGTATCATTGGTATCTGGGATTTTACAGTCCTTCTTTTTGTGCGTACGCACGAACGGACGAACGGACAGAAAAGCAAAACCGATTCTCAAACAGAATAACAAACTCAGAGTATTGTCTCTGTAGTGGAAGATTGAGATGAAGCAAACGTTTTTAAAATATTTAACAACTCTTGGCAATGAGAAGTAAATGAATACATACGCATTCGACTATAATTCATGGATACATACATACATATGTATATATGTAGTACAACACTATACATAAGGAAAGAAAAGAGACTAAATGATATAAATTACTTAAGTGAGAATTTGCCATCATGTACATGTATAAAGGACACAATCAAAAAATTTCAAGGTGAATCTACACGTATATATATATATACAATGGCTACGGGTTGAATAATAGATAAATTTTGATAATGTGAATACTAAATAGAATTTATATTGATAACAATTATATGCAAAATAATAATTTATGTTATAAAGTCAATAAATTGAAATAATTTTTTTGCGACTTTGTTAAAATCTTTCGGATTTGTACATTAATCACAATTAATCTCTATCAATGATTTGTCCAAGATGAGTGCAGGGCTTTTGTGTAAAGTCATATGTACGGGGTATACATGTGGCACATATGTGTACATTTAACATATATAACGGGACATAATATTATTTAGAAATAAATTAACTTTAATCAACATTAAAAGTGCCAATTGAAGATAATCAAAACTCGCATTTACTGCTGTGAGCGTGTGTACGCATACATACATGTATAAGAGTGAGGATAATTATTCTAAAATGGCAGACAATTCATAAAGAACGTGAATGTCTTCTTTTTTCTGACGGCAGCTTGGGTACACCAAACAGTTTTTCCTTGCACAAGCACACTTGGTCACCTGTTGTGCTATGTGTTGTCGTTGCAAATGATAGACTGATTGCGGCTGTGCACTATGGCCCTATGTAAACCACAGTACAAATTTTTTTTTTCATATTCAGATAGAATTTTTTTATTTAGCAAACAATATTTTCTCCCCTCCTTTCTATAGACTCTTGATTTAGCTTTAATATATTGGTACATATTATCTCAACTTGGCACTCAACACACATACCAGCCTTTAAGTGTAGAAATAATGAAAAAAAACACAAATCAAACACGAAATTTCGCTTAAAACAAACGGCATCAAAGCGTGGGAGTGGTAGACACCTGATTACGCCCTTAAATAATGTTTGTGTTATAGTATGTACTAGTCGAATTCTGGGTGACTTTTATATATCACTGACCACTACCTACAAATATTACTTAACAAATGATAGGATTTCTGGAATTGCTGTGGATTTGGAACTAAGTGGTGTACGGTATTGCATTCATTTGTTTTGTTGCTATTAAATGTAGCGAATTTGCAAATATTTTCATAAGGTGTCTGCAAATGAACAAATGCATAAAGAGAAAATGAATCGTTGAGATATACGTTGATAAATGGTATCAAATGTTCAACGTTTAGGGAACATTTAATAACTCGCACCATTTTATAAATCCTGACACCACCATCAGCACCACAAAGTCAAGCAGACATGTAGGACAAGGAAAAAAGAGTTCATGTACTTATATACTCGTACAAAAGGGAAAACAATAATACTAATGTATGTACACACATAAGTGTTTTTCTTTTTTTTTTCCACTTTTCACATAAGGTTGTCATTCTGTTTTCAATATCCGTCAGAGACTCTACAAGGCATACATATTCTGGATCGGCTGATCAGCATCAATCTATTGAGTTGAAACTTGGTACATATATTTATAATTAGCCCGATCGATGTGCCGAAAATGGGCCGGATTAGAAAACAGAAGAGCCCACTATTTACCTAAAATCTTAATTGGCGCGGAATTCGACTTTGTTGGTTGATAGAAAACGTTGAAACTATAAAGGGAGTAAGAGACTCACACGCTCACCCTTATGTAGATGTGAAGGGTATTTAATATTTGATTTAAGCCAAATGTATTTTTTCACTTGTTTTTCTATGAACTTACTAGCATCTCTGGTTGTGGAAGCACAAAAAAAAACATTGAAAGTTCGTTTCATTGCCAACATAAGTGGTGTTGTGTGCATTTCTGTTGAAAGTAAATTAAATTTTATTTGATTTTAAGTGAATTATTTTCACTTTTCACCCCAAGTATTTTTCTTTTCCTTCTGCTTTGTTTTCAAATCGCATAAAAAGTCACTATTGTTTACCTTAGTTTCGCCCTCACTGTGTACCTCTCTAGCTTTCATGGCAGTAAAACGGAAACTGTAAAAATTCAATATAAGAAACAAAACATACTGTCTGTTGAGGAAGGTAAGCGCAATATTATAAAAAAATGTTAATCAAAATTTATAGTCAGTATTTAGAGGATGGCTACGCAAAAGTTATTTTACCATTAAACCGAAGAAATTATAAAAATATTGTTAATGTTTTTATTACGAAATTAACTTGATATGAAAGTACATGGATGCAAACAATGCTTACACACAAATAAACTAAAAATATTTTGCAAAGGAATAGGAATTTTACTCAAATCTATTGTTCATACAAATAAAGGTCAGCAGCATCCCCTTTTGACCACTTAATTAAACAACACAATACATATAATTGTTACAACAAAACATTATAAAACTATCATCAGGTGGAATAAATGTTGTAAACAGAAGCCACCTTGTGCACTTGCTCAAATCCCGACATCTACACAAGAAACAAAAAATACTAAATTAATTGTGGCTTACGATGTAAAAGACAAATATTAACTTTTGGTTTTAGAAACCTGTAAATTTATATATATATACTTATGTACACACATATATATATGTGCGTTTGTGTTGAGAGAGAGTGTTTGTGGTTTTCAATTCTCTCTCTCCCTCCCTCATACAGGCTATACATAAATTATGACATTTTCATAGCCAAACATGCTCATGAGCACACAGAGAAAATGGTAATGACACACAGACATGCTTTAATATCAACAAGGTGACATAACCAATGGCTGCTCCTAACAATGCATTATGATGTGAATTGAATATACAAGTAGAACACACATATATAAGACTCCACTTAACTAGAAATGTTAGAAAAAGTATAAATATGGGCAATGTGTGACATTTGTTGTGTCATATCGTTATACCCTCAACATTAGTGATAAGTTACATGTATGTGTTTCGTTTGCAACACTCAGAAAGACATCTCAGACAAGGTATATATATTCCTGATCAGCATAAAAATCAGAGTCGATCTAGACATGCGAAGCAGTGTGTCGCTGTTGTTGGAACATCTGAAATGGAGATGAAAGCAATTTTAGATTTAGCCTAAGCCAAATTTAGTGTTTTTAATTGTTTTCATTATACCCACCATCATAACTATATAGGGGTATATTGATTTTGTTCAAACATTTGAGATATCGATCTGAACTTTGGTGGACATAATTGGCATCAACGTCACAATTATGGTATTAGAAATGGTCACATTCGATTTAGAGATTGGCCCAAATCTCTAGAAAGTTCAACGTGCTAGGCTAAGTTTTACTTTTTAAATCCAGTAAAACAAATTTCGATTCAAAATCAAAAACAGTTCTTTTTTTTTATGATTCTAGCAGGACATGCATGGAGGAATTTGTACCAATAATTCAAAAGATAATTAAAAAAGAATATTTGTATCATTTTAAAAGAATACTTTCAAAACGTCTAATATTGTAATATGAAAAATGCACATGATTGCTTTGTACAAATTTGCAAACTTTCGCCGAATGCTCTGAAATTCAGCAGATCTTTATATAGAAAACAATAAAAATATTGTCACAAATCAATTATATTATAAAGATGTTTATTAAATATAGTGCAAGTTTCTTTGGAACACGCCTTTTTTAATTAATTTTTTATATTGTTCACTATTTGTGGAACAAAATGCTTATAGCCAAAGGCTAAAGAGAGATTTCAGCACCGCCTTGTTATGATCTAATTCGTGGGTACGTCCAAGCATATTTATAAAACTAAAAGACTTGATTAGTAAAATGCCAGAATTCTACTAAGCACAATATGGTGGCCAAAGCACAAATTCCTTAATCGAAACTTAGAGCACTTCCACATACGAGTACACGATCAATATTAAATTTTGCTAATAGCTTTGATTCTGGTTCAGAAGAAAGTTGATTACATATTTCTTTATAATCTAGCGCACAGCATCGGATACTGGGTCGATCTAGCCATATCTGTCTGTGCGTATCTGAGGACATATTTTTCCTAGTCGATCACAATTTGGCTCAAGGGAAATTATTACACATAATATGAGAATTTGGACGAAATAGGATCTAGAATGTTCTCTCTATAGGAGAGAACATGTTCTCTCTATAGGAGAGAACATTCCATAGTAACCATAAACTGTCTCCTATGTACATCACATTTATCTGTGGTTTTATTCGTTCTGTCTCCCTTCTCTGTGTGTCTGTAATAAGCTTAAAATTATGAGTTTGTTAGTTTTGGTTCAGATACACACAAATTTACACAAATAAATGAACAATTTACGCATACGGCTACATACAAGTACAGTACATGACAACATACATATGCAACTACAAAGGGCAGAAAATTCTTGTGTTTTTAGTTTTGTTTACAAAAGTTATTTTGTAAAGTTTTGCATAAATCCAGAAATGTAGTGAGCGCCACAGAAAATTTTATCTGTGCACACGTATGCATGTTCACCTAACTTATAAAGTCTATTTGTTTTAATAAATATACAAACAATATTATGTGTAGTTCATTTAATTTGTTTTATTTCATATTATTACATTATATTTTGTACAAACTACTGAACGGCACTGTCCTCAACCTACTTCCAAAAAGACCATAATTAATAACTTTTACATAAATATTTACACAATATTTTTTGGAGTATGTGGATATGCGGTTTTTCAAGTGTATAAACAATATTTATTTACTAGCATGTTGTTGTTTTTTGTCTGCATTTGTATTTCATTCATTTCACTCGGTAACTCGGCTATTAAGTGAGAATTTTGGAAGTGTTTGTTACCTTCATATGTTATATGTGCGTAAAACTACATGAAACTCAACACATGTTACTTTTTCTAAGCAACTAAACCAATAAAATTAACATACACATAACATACCCTGTCCAATTGTTCCTACAGCAAACGTTTCAGATGTTAAATGTGAAACTACAGAAGGCGCAAATCGCTATTTAAACTGCGTAAAATCGGTCAAAATCCACGCCCACAATCAACAAAAATCTATTTATGGTCCACAAAAATTTAAATTCGGTAGGCGTATATATCTATAGTTATCCCATCTATCGATGTGTTAAAAGTAGGCGTGGTCGAATAACAGACGCGCCCACTATTTACAAAAAGCCATACTACTCTGGACTTGTAAGCTGATACGTAATATAGGGCATAAAGTTATACTTGCCACGCCCACTATTAGAGATGTGGAGGGTATTTGAGATTTGGCCTAAGCCAAATGTTTATTTTTGATCAGTATTAAATTGTAAATCGATTTATTTGATGATCATCGGCGTTTCCGTGTCTCTTGTAAAAATGTTCACAGTAACCAAACTTGTTTAAAGCTGACATTTAGTATTGATATTATTTGTTAGTGCAGATGTTTTGCTTTTTCCAATGAGCGAAATCAAAAATTTGATGAGCGCAGATATATTTTTTTATACGCATAATGCATAATTCAACGAAATTTAGCAAGTCTAAAACAATTAGATGTATTTGTATTTGCCGTGCCCCCGATTTAAAAAGAAATCGAACAGAAGCAAAAATCTTATTAGTTGTTAAATGAAAGCTTAATTGCATATGTGCCACGCCCATAATTTACGAATTCACATTTTTGTCAGCATAATTCACCCTTAGTAGTCCCTAAAAAAGGCGCCAATTGCACACTCACCAGTTCCAAAATACACAATTTACGAAAAAAATCTTCTTCGTAAACTAACAGAAACAAATAACAAATAACTGAACAATTGCTAAAAATAAACCGCAATTTTGTATATGCCACGCACACAATTTATAAAACACAAATGATTCCAGACTTGACCTAAGCAGAGTACAGCTTTCTTTGTGATTTTTTATAATTTCGCTTAAGGCTTGCTGGTATCAAATATGTTATGAATAAACATTCACACACATCCATACGGACATAAAATCAATTATAACATCCTTTGATTTTAAATCGACTGCAGAGAAAACACATGAAACTTTATTAGTAGCATTTGCTGCTGGGTATAGAGCTTTGGATAGAAAATCAAATGTAAACCAAAAGTGAAAATCACTTTTAAGCTCCTTTGACATTGTTATGTGTTATAACGATGCAATCGGACAGATTTTAAGAATTTCTGAACAATCACTCCGCCTACAGTTAAAATGCAACAACTTTACACATACACATGTGACATACTTCATGGCGATAATAATTAAAAACTACTTAACCGGTTTTCAGGCTTGACAGATCGACTTGAAAAATTTCTAAAGCAAAGCCTTGTATACATACTAAATACAACAAGCACTGAAAATATTAATAAATATTATGAATGCTTGTAATGATTCCAAATAAGCACTTTGTTGTTGCTGTTGTTATGCAGAACTAGCATTAGCTGAATATTAAAGCTAATATAATTCCAACAAATGAAGCCCACCTAACAATTGAGCATACAGTGCAGAATTAATAGCAGTAAGGGAGTCTTCAATACGATGCAGCTCCACGAACAAATTCAACTAAAATTTAATTAATGCTCACACACATAATCCGCTTAATAAACAGGAAAATGTATAGACATTGATTACGAGAACTAGGCGTGTAAGTATAACGTTGTATGTGTCCAACAAACACGTTTATAAAAATTTAATTCGCTTACACGTTAAACTCTGTCCATTAATTATGTAAAACTATGCGCTAAGTTCATATGTCCATGTTAATGAACGTGACTGAGCATTGCTACGGCATAAAGGCTCTATTTCAGGAGAGTAAGTGGATCAATAAAGATTCATTTTGAATATTCTCAGTTTTGCTGTTTAGTTGAAAACAGATTCTTTTGCTAAATAGAGATTAAATTACATAAAATAACAAAACAGGGAAAAAATACAATAATTATAAAGTCGTTCAATTCATTATATTTGATTCCCCACTCCACTTATCCCTAATACTAATGCGCTGTGCCATAATTCGTTTCATAAAAAGTTGGCAACTTAATACAGCAAAGCGGGTATTACCTGTAATATCTGCTACAAAAATATGTGATCGACTTTTTACAAACAATATATGCGACATAAAATTGTACTTTACGTAAAATTCTGGGATGGAAAGTACGAAAATAAACAGAAATTCTTAAGATAAGCAAGTTCAAAAACTCTGCGGCACACACAGAAATAATGAAACAATATGAATGTATATAACAAGTAAGAAAAGGTACAGTCACAACAAGCACACATGAGGGTCAAATACCAAGCATCGGTGCACCAAAGTTTCTCGGGGAGTATATAGGTCCAAATATCATCATGTGTACTTTCTAAGTAGTGCGGAAAATTTACTTAACCCTTGTGTATGGGATTGACCATTAGATGCTCCTTAACAAGTAAATGTTAAGCTTTAAGAGATGACTTTATGAATTGAGGGACTACCAATTTGTTCTCTAAATAAGTCGCACTGCTTCGATCATCGTACCTTCATGTTTATAAGTTACACATTAAAAAAGCACTACCAGCAATTTATTAGGTAAACAATTAATTTAAATAGTTTGGCAAATTGGGATTAAAGTGCGAGGATTTGATGTTTTATTAAATTTTCTTACTTTTCTCTTTTCCTTAATTTCTTCATTATTATAGATCTTTATACCTTCTACGTAAATTGAGAAGTATGTATATAAAGTTTTCCCTTCCGTTTGCAAGTTTAGGGTTTCATACAATATACCGATATATTCATCATTTGAATTCATCTAGACCATTATTATGTCCGTCCATGTCTAGGAAAATGAACGGTCATAAATTGTGAGATATTGAGCTGAAATTCTGTATAAACACCTGCACATAGTTAATGCATAGTTAGAACTTAAAATGGACCCACCAGATAGAAAAATCTCTCACGGCCACAAAAATAAAGCTTCAAAGTTGGTACTATATATACTTATAATTATCCCTTCTATCGATAGGATAGAATAACAGAATAACACCCTCAATTTATAAAAAGTCTTATTCGGCAGAATCTGACTCGTTAGTTGATACGTAATGCATAAAATATGGAGGACACAATTGGGTGCACATGTCACGCTCACTATTTGTACATACATGTGAAGGGTTTTTAAGATTTGGTCTAAGCCACATTTACTTTCTGCCCTTGTTTATTATTTGGTTTAACAAAACAAGCGATTAAGAACTCAGGTGATTTTCGCAAGAGTTCCAAAGTGGAATTACTTAATTTTCTCTTCTCGATTATATTCCAAGTGGAAAAAAAACCAAGGCGACATTATAATCTATTATGGGATTAAATACTTAAAAAATTTCCTTAAAAATATTGCTTTTATTGGTTAGAGTTAAACAATTTTTACGGTTTAATACTTTCGGATAATTACCAAAAACAATGGGAAACGATTAAAAATGAACCTTTAAACAATAACAGCAACATAACAACAGCAGTAGCATTATTTAACTGATAATTGAACACAATTGATGAGAATTTAAACTTATAATGTCAACTGTGTGACTACTGTTCGGTCGATTGGATTTTTAAACGCCAGCCTGTTGCCTCATATTTGGTTGGCAGCACTTTATTACACATATAAAGCTTATAGCATGCACTGTACACAACATCCTCTTGCAATTGCAAATTTTTATTGGCTTTAGCTTAACGTTACGGGCAGTTACGGCAATAAAAAATCATTGCAATTCATTAATTTGCAATACGTTGATTTTCTGTGATTTTATTCCTGAGGCCTGATCCACTAAAATGCCTCTCTTTCTCTCTCTCTGCTCCATTACACATTAGGTTTTAAATGCAAGCACCTACGCTTGCAATTGTACACCCACACAAATAAATATCCCATAATGTATAACAAAATATTTTTCATTGCTGGGAAAACACATTTCGAACGGTTTCGCTCTAAAAAAAAAATTGGCAATTGTGTACATAAATATGACTGTTGCATCCATTGAAACTGCTGTTGTTAATGTGTGGTGATGTTAGTATTATGTATATATGTATACAGGCGGTTGTTTGTGTGTTTTTACATACATACGAAAAACATATGTAATCATTTCCGTTATGTGATAAACCAACACTTTCGGCATGTTGCTCGAGTGTCATTACCAGAAATCTGTTTCCGTACCTCTCCCTATACACACATAAGGAGAAAGAGAGAGAGAGAGATAATACAACGTGGAAGCCTTTTTTGTTTTTGTTATTTCTGTTTTGGGACCATTCACCCATGGATCGGTGTGTATATATTGTGCCTTAGTTAGTCTGTTGGTTGTTGGCATTCCATCGCATTGGCATTGAATATCATTTTTAAATGGAACTTTTTTTATTTTGTTTCTTTGCTAATTGGCTGACATTTAGCAAATGTAAAACCACAAAAACCAAAAATACAGTGCACGTGCAAAAAAACAATGCAAATCTACAAATAACAATAACAACAGTCACAACAAGCACACATAAAAACACACAAATCCAATGCACAAACAGTTGGTTTGTGTGTTATGTGCTCTTTTATAGGCACTATCATGTGTAACTGTTCATGTAACATATATGTATACGTAGACATACGCTGTCGAATAATTGACTTGTACGTTTATGTGTGAAAATTAATGAATAATTTATTGGATTTTAGTTACATTTGTACACAGTTTCTGTTTGAATTTTAATGTTGTTGTTGTTGTTGTTGTGGTTTTGCTCTTTACCTTTATGGGATAGTGCTTAATTTGTGTGATTAATTTAAATAAAGATTTTGATTTTTAGCAATTTTTTAACAGGGCGTCCCAAAACCTTGCATCAACCGATCTAATTATATGAGAGAAGAAATTCGGGTCTCGTTAGAATAGGAATTTTTAGAAAAAAGCCCTCGGTTCGGCAATTTAGTTCTAATAAATTCGCGAAATTCATAAGTGGGAAAAATCGACCAAGAACCTCGCCCACGATCAATAAAAGCGTTGATAAATGCAATTTTGTGGTTCTTATAGTATTTATAATATAGAGCAACCAATGTTGTACCGATTGATTCAGAATTACTTTCCGAATCAATTGACCACACTCGTGTCTCCGTTGTCTGTCTATACAAATTTGTTTACAAGGTACAGATCACAATTTTTGAGATAATTTAATGATTTTTGAGATATTTTGATTTAGTACAAGGTCAAGTTTTTTTAACCAAAGAGGGCCCTTATTGAAAATTTACAGAATTGGTTCACTTTTAGAGTACTTCCCTATACAAGGTTTTATCATAAAGGGACAAAATTTTGCAATTGTATTTTTTTTTTTGACAAAATATGGAAAGAAATGGTTATTTAGTTTTTGTTGTTGTTGCTTTTGTTTCCTTGTTTATTTTTCCATTTTATTATCCTTTACATTATTTTTATTATTTCTATTGGGCCTAGTGTCAAGTTATACCTTTACATTTAAGCCTAAGTACATAATTGCATTAGCTGAATTTAATTCAACGAAATTTTAATAAATATATAGATCAACTGCATAACGGGCTTAATAATAAATTTGCACTGAATCGGACGTTGATTCACTAAGTAACTTATACGACAATGCATCTCGTTTACGGATACAACTCAACTAACTATAGCATCATTTGTGCAACTTAGCAGTGTAGGGTATTAAAGGGTCGATTACAACTGACTATATCATATTTACTCAGTTCGCAATTGTATATTTTAAATTATGCTTTTAATAACGTTGTGCATCTAACAGTCTCACCGTCTCAACAAACAAAATATGTGCAATTCAAAAATATTATATAAATATATTTTTTCCGTTAGGTACCTACTTATTGGAAGCACACGCACACGTGCTCTCATATAACTTCTTTGACATCTCTGTCACTGTCACTGAAATCGCTTGCTATCATTAAAAAGCATAAAGCAACAAACAAATTCATCTTGATTATTGTTAAACACACACCACTAATGTGCTCTATCATCTGTGCAAGGACTGAGGAGAAGACAATACTCTGCTTAACAAACAAGCGGGAAAAATACTCCAATAAACCATAATCACGGAAATGTGTAGAAAGAAATGCGCAAATGTGAACACCAATTTGCTTAAAGTTCTGCTGCTCCTGCTGGTGCTGGTGCTGCTTACCAATAGCGACAACGTACATATGACAGCAGGTGTCACAAAGAGCGTACGGTTATGGCAACCGTTGTCATGATAAACGATTATTGAGATTTATACGTATAAGCGCCTTAAAAGATGCAGCATTGTTTTCCTTGCACACACACTTAGAAAACAACCGCTTATACAATTGAACATGCTAAGAAGATTGAAGAAAACTTGAGAAACACACACAGTATTCTTAATGTATGTAGATTGAAAAAATAGTAAAAAAATATTTTAAAATTGCAGAAAAACAACACAAAAATATCGAGATGAGATCTGCTGCCTGCCTTCTTTTTACCTTAAATGTTCGGTCTAACAGTGAGGAGTCGGTTGGTGTGTAAAGGTGAGTCAAGAAAAGCCTGTGTGGATGTATTGCGTCCTACAACATGATTTGTAAAACACACAAGCATAATTTAAATTTTACCATCCAACGCCATCATCGCCCAAGTACTTATTATGCAATATTGTGTTTTTATACCTTCCACACTATTTGATAGTAGAAGGTGGGTGTTCTTAGTAGTTTTGCTTAAAGTAGTAAAAGTAGTCAGGTCAGATCGCACATGGTGTGCATATTGTTGATCGGCATGAAATCTAGGCATGTCTGTCTGTGAGCTGTTAGCACTCCCACCATACGCGATAGGTACAGTTTTGTATCCAAATTATGACCGAAAAAATCGCTTCTCACACAACAGAAATGTAGCCTATCTAAAGATGTAGCAAAATGGGCCAGATCGAGTGACAAACATGTACATAATTTAAAAATAAAATACACTTTAATCTTTAAATTAATATTAAGACACATTTTACTAGGTGTATATATGCCACACCCATAGTTTAAGTTTTAAAGTACAAAGCATACTAGATTTGGTGTACGCCATACATAATTTTTTTAACTAGTTTTTTATACATTCGGCTGGCTAGAGCTGCTCCGCCTAAATAAACACGTGACTTTAGACAACATGAAAATAAGATTGCATCGTAAGTATATGTTTATTCGTGTGTACAGGATCAAGAAAATTTTCTCCTTGGAGGAGTTTCACGCTTCTAGCATAACAATGCCACTGCTGGTGTAACGTTATATTGCTGCTTCCAACCTGCCAACCTTCATCATAAGCAATAACCAGAAAAAACAGGAAATCTTAAGAGAAAGAAAGAAACACATAAATAAGAAAGCTGCTATGGCGAATGCATTGTACATATAGTATGGTGGAAAACCGGGTTTGCCAAGGTAAATAATGAAGAAGCAATCCAAAGCATATATAAATATATATGTGGCCTGTGAGCAGAGTCATCATTATCATCAATTTTGTGAAACAGCAAGTATGCGTTAAGGTGGTTCAAAGTACGAGTGTTTCCAATACGTTTATATGAATAAGACCTGGACATCGTGTAGGTACGCATGTATATAAGTTTAGCTTGAATAATAACAATGATGATGACACAGCCACATGCTGCGCTAGTATGTTGTGAAGAAAATTTAACGAAGCAGAAAGAAATTGAACAACATATGATTAGAGGGTTTTGCTAGGCAGACCAATGTTACGCAAACTTTATGGTGACTCATATTACGTTATTAAAGTTTTCTATAATTTGATGTTATTTTACACCACATGGCCTAGTGCAAGTAATTGTGTAAATTGAGCTATTATAATGTGATGTCCTTACGTTCAATATTGAAAAAACTCAGCTTTTGTTAACTCAGCTTACTAATAAAACGAGCGTAGTCATCCATCTCATCACGTTGTAGACAAATTAGGCGATCAAAAGCCATGCCCACAATCAACAAAAATTTATATATCTGCCACAAAACTTGAAATTTGACAAATCTTGAAATTTAGTGTCCACGTTCACAATTTCCAAGAAACTAAATTCACACACAAAACTAGACATGAGAGCTGATACGTATAAAACATATTAGAAGGTGCAATATATATATGTATCTGCCACGCCCCCCATTGTAGATGTGGAGGGCATTTAATATTTGGCCAATCCAAATTTAGTTTTCTTACTTGTTTTTAGTTATTTCAACTTAGAAACTCAAATCTCTAATGTAAGGTAAGGTACGACTAATTTCTTGGATTTTTTTTTGGTATTTTTGTCCTATGTAGCCGAAAATTGAAATATTCACTGCAGGCGGAATTGTATTGCAATACTCCAACTGCAAACTAAACAGGCAGTCAGCCACGCAAAGTCTTACAGACAGATCACAGTTGTAAACCCAAAAAGTCAACCCAAACCAAACCCCAAAATATAGCAACAACAAGTTGGTATAAAACTAAATCCACTGGTATGATAGTATGATGGTAGGATGGGTTGTAAGAAAAGGAAAACGTAATAGCATGGCGTCTGAGATTACAGACACAGCAACCAACCGTATAAAACATATATGAAGGTAAGTCAGGAAAAATAAAAGAAAATAGAAGGAAAAAGTGTAAAGCTTGGGTTGGGCCATATATTGGATACCCACCACCTTAGAGCATTAAATTTAACGTTACGGCTGACAAGGATGTTAAAGTGTTGGGTGCGGTCCTTTATGCAATTTTTGAATTGAAACCCTGCGTTCACTTTTTGTTTAATTGTGGGCGTGTCGTTCAACCGATTTTGACCAATATCAATACCAACCTTCATGCAAGAACTATCAATATTTCTTCAAAGTTTGCGGTCGACCGTGATAATAAATGAACTAAATCGGTTTAAAATTTCATTCTAATCAAGAATATATATATTAACCATATAGGGTCCCTGATAATTCTTTTGCCGTGTTACAAACGTTTTGACAAAATGAGTGTACGCCGTAGTCAAGATGATGGGAATAAGAATATTGTAAAAGTTATTGCACAACATTTTACAGCTCTTAAAGCTACTGCTACTTAAAGCCTTAAGCACTACGCACACGCATGTATGTATGACGTATGTATATTAAATGAGCTGCCTTAGTGTTCTAGCACAACACTCATACGCCACCGTATGTATAAAAATACGAAGTTTATGTAATACTGTAGTAGAAAAGAAATCTTTATAAAGCTGAACTCAAGTGCAGTTGAAAAATAAAATTGTTCAAGAAAATTAAACAAATACAAATTTTATACCCTACACATAAGATAGAGAGTATACTAGGTTTATCATTGCGCGTTTTCAACACCCCAAAGTAGGCATCAGAAAAAAGTATCAAGAGTACACGATCAGCATCAAAATCTAAAGATTTAACGGTATCCCTGTCTCTGGAATATTTGCGTTAAAACGCTCACTGTGACAAACATTAAGATATTGAGGTAAAATTTTGAACTGACATTCTTAGTCAAGGTCCTAGCGACCTGGTATTTAAATTAATCAAATAGGTCCAGTGCCACCCCTCGAAAATCTATACATTGGTCACAAAAAAATTACCTAAAAAAATAAAATCGGAACAGATGCTTCCATAAAACCCACGCCCACAATTTATAAAAACCATTAGTAGATACATTATTGTATATACATATATGTGTTATATATGTGTGGGTGTTGAGGTATATAAGGTTTTGGTTTTTTATTTGTTCTCGTTCAGCAACAGGCGTTTCTTTTCTTATCAAGACTTAACATATAAATAAACAAGTAAGAAAACTAAATTTGACTTAGACCAAATCTTAAATACCTTCCACATCTACAACGGTGGGCGTGGCAAATATATATATATATATTGCACCTTCTAATAGTGTATGTATTACGCATCAGCTTTCAAGTCTAGTTTTGTGTGTGAACCTGGTTTTTTAGAAATTGAGGGCGTATATGTTATCCGACCACGCCTATTTTTGGCACATCGGTGGATGGATGGCAGATATATAGATTTTTGTTAATTGTGGGTGTGGCTCTTGACCCATTTTGCGCATTTTAAATAGAGATCTACGTGCAACAACTAGAAGTTTATGTACAAAATTTCAGCTCAATATCTAAAAATTTACGTCCGTGAAAATGCCAACAACAGACATACATGACTAAATCGACCCAGTTTTTGATGCGGATCAACAATGTATATACTTTGCAGGGTCTCTAACGCCTCCCCTACTGTGTGTTTCAAACGGAAGAACAAACTTATTATACCCCCCGTCTTATGTGGAGAATATATAAACGATGTATATATGATCACATGCATGTATATTCATTCAGCGTATGTATACATATGTTTAAGGATAATGTTGATTGAGATTGTTGCAATTTGTATGTATATATATATATGTGTGTGTGTGTTTTTTTTTTATGTTATTTTGTTTAAACTTTTTCCTCAAGTTTACACTTTTTTCGGTAATGGCAATGAAATTGTGCGGAAACTTAAGTTGACAGACAACTTCAAACATTTCTACCAGTTTTTGTTGTTGTTTGGTTGTTGGTTTACACACAAACACACTAACTAGTTTGTTTGATAAATAGTACTTAAGAAGGATAGACACAGATAAAAGATAGACGGATAGACATATGTTTGCTGTGTTTATACAACTACACATAGAAAAGAATCACTGGAGATAAGAAGGTAAAATTGATACTTGACAAAGTGCGGTTTGTTGCCAATTTGAAAATTAAGTTTCAATTGCTTTCAATATGTAGTTTGCTTCTCTTCTACCAATGCATCCATTTTTTATTTCTGTAGCTTTCGCAGTAAGTAAATCAACATTATTTATAAACAAATAATACTGTTGAGAAGAATAGAAAGTATTGGTATCACAGATTAAGGGAGTTCCATGTAGGGAGAAGCATAATGCTTTCATAACATAATTGCAATAATAAATCGTTTACGGAACAATTAAAATGTTATCTCTTTATTTAAATACACATGTTGGATAGAAAAGTTGCAAATATGAATCCGCAACTGCCGTTTTAACAAATTGAACATAAAAAGAACAACATAAGCAGCAACTATTACGCTGGTTGCTTTGTGTGGTCTCAACCAAAAACGCAAACGCGCCCAGAAGACACAACAATTCAACAATTTAAACAATAGAGAACAACAATGTAAAGAGGATGCCAAACAGCATTGGAAACCTTAACTCAACATAAGTTAAGATTTAAAAGACATATATTTTTATATCCCCTACCTTGGTGTCGGAGTTATAGTCACTCTATCAAAGCATTTGTAACACGCAGAAGGAAACATTAAAAACCCTAGTTAGCTGTGTCTGTGTATGAGACTGTGCATCCATCTATAGTAAAAAACTAAAATATCGACTCCAAACTGTACAGAAACATGTATTGTTCTCGTAAGCAGGCTGGTATTGAAACTGAGCACAATCGGCCATGGAAACACACGCTTTAAGTTAAAAAAAATAAAAGGTTTTTAGAAATTTTTCAACGATTTTTCACTTAAAAATTTAACATTAAGACTCCTCCCACAATATATAGGCATCCTTAACAGTTAATAAGGTAAAAGTATAAAAGTTATTCTGCCCCTTTTCTTACATGAGCAGGCATAGAAAAGATCTTGTGAACGTGTCTTCATATAATTTCAATATCTATCCTTCTATTTATATGTAAGACGGAAAATTATGAATTTATGCTTTACTACTCCTAAGCAGTTCAGTAGTTAATTTTTTGACATCCGAGTACAAGTTTATATATATTTATGCAATAAATTTTTTAAACACCCCTTAAATAAAAACATAATTTACGAAAAAAAAACTCTTTCATATCCTATTACACACAGCACCCTCATCACCCCGGCCATAAATGTAAAAGTGCAAACACACACACAGTGCACCGCAAGTAATAAAAATAATTGTCATCTAAGGACTGTGCTTGTGTGTGTGTGTGTGTGTTCGGTGTTGACTTTTGCGGAAAACATAACTATAACTGCAACAGCAATAACATAACAACAATATTGTGAAAATTGTGCGGTAAATATATTACGCGAATAAACAAAAACATATAAAACACACACTGTGGGTGTGAGTGTGGCTGAGCGATAATGTGTACGCGAAAATGTAAGTGAAACCATACATTAGCTTCAGGTGTATATTTACAAAGACACGGCTGAAGTGCGCGGTACATGCAATGAAATTGTCTGCACCGTTCATTTTCTATGCAGTGTGTCTACACACACGACACACACATAGAGACAGTTGGGTACAGCTTGCAACGCTCCCAAGTTTTATGGTTTCTGCGGTTATATAGCATTGTGTATTTTGCGTCTCCACCCACTAAAAAAACAAAAACAAATAAATAAACAGGAAGCGTAAGACAATAAGTTGTCACCGTAGTTTAAATTGGAATATTTTTACGACTTGTGGCACGTATTATGCAAATGCGAGTACATCCAGTGCGTGCATAACTTTTCCGGAGTTTGTTGATCAACCAGTTGTTGCTTAATTTAGCCCGTTTCCCAATTTATTGTACACACACATTATTTATATTTTGATATTCAACTTTTTGTGGTAAATCAATGTGCTCATTAACAATATACAATATTAAAAATAAGTGTGAAATAAATGTGAAATAAGGAGTTCTTTTAAGGCACGTTGAAATCGGGTTTCGCTAACAGCGGCCTGTACACTTTAACATAGAGTTCGTTGTCGACGAAACCTGCATATAACGTGGCATTACCAACATTACAGATTCGTATTAGATTCACAGATTTTCATGAATAAAAGTGAAGAGTCGGTTTAGCCTGATTCATATAACGGAGCAAGTGCATACAGTTAGTGCTCTAAAATTGATAGAAACAATGGTCAAACGCACTATTAAAGCATTTCGGAAATAATTTATGACACCTCCATTGTATTATCAACGATTGTTAAAAGCGGATTGTACGCGCTTTAAAAAGGGTATAATAATATGCGTTATTGTTGATGGGCGGTGTACTAAGATTGTCATTCCATTTGTTACACTCAGAGACCCTACAAAGTTTTATACAAATACTTTTAATTTCAGTACGCAGATTGATATTTATACTGGTCAAAAGCCATGCCCACAATTAATAAAAAATAAAAATTATCATGGTTGGGTAACGGATACGTCTACAATTTACAAAAAGCCATACCAGTTTAAAACTCGACTTGCAAGCTAATGCGTAATACTTCCACAATAGAGGTCGCAACCACGCCCACCGTTGCAGGGTACTGAATATTTGGCCCAAGTCACATTTAGTTTTCTTACATGTCACTTGTTAACATAATTTTATGATACACTTCACCTATAGGAAGGCCCATGCTCTTCGTAGTTTTACAATTTTGTTGTGTCTTTGAGTAACACTTTAATATTGAAGTGCCTTTTTCATATATTCTTTGCGCCGTGGTGTAGGGTGTAATGCTATTCAAGTCATTTGTTGGCTTTTCATTTCACATTTATAAGCATGCACAGCACCAACAACTGTGCGCTTATGTAATGCAATACCGAAAGTCATCAGTTGGGCTTTTGAAAAGCAATTATATTTTCTAAAAGAATCTTTGGTGAAGGTGTAGTTGGAAAACAACATACTATCCTCAATACAACGCAGCATGGCAGAGCCTCAAATGTGGTGCACTGGAGTTTTGAAAATTTCAGATATTCACAAAATGGAAGACATGTTGGTATGCGTATGGTATGTTGCAGTAATTTCCGTTTCAAAGAGGTAAAGGTGCGAAAAAACGAAATGTGTATCAATGTAAGCCGTACACTTGTATGGAATTTTTCCCTCAATAACTCAATAAAAGGAGTAATATGTTGTTAACCAGAACGTAAACACCAGGTACACCTGCACACACACTCTAAATGGAGCTTATATGTAAAAGATTTCCTACATAAAAGGCAAATTGAGCGTTGACATCAACTTACTAGGAAATGTACAACAACAACAATAAAGAAATCAGCACTTTCACACATCGTCTAGTAAAACAAAAATCTTCTCAAATACTTTTAATGAAAATGTGACCTTTTGCCTTTTTGCCACAATCTCTCGAATCTCATGTTACATGAGATTTTCACCAACATTACAAACACACCATAACTGTGCTCAAATAAAAATTTATGTACATATGTATGTGACGTTTACTGTATAAGTAAAAGTGTTAGATGCAAAACGAGTAAAAAAGTTCTACTTGGCTTAGACCAAATCGTGTGCACCCACAGTCTCATGCGATTAAAATAAAGTGACGCTTATATATAATGGCCGTGGGTGTGAGCACGTGAGCATATTATGCGAAATATTAAACTCGCATAATTATCCTTTTTTAACAAAAATATTTACCATTTTTGTAGGGACGCAGTAAAATTCTGTAACGGAAAGACAGATATGGTTAATTCTATTCGGAATTTGATATCAATCGAGAATATATACACTTTGTGAAGGCCCTACCTGTTGCCCTCTGGCTGTTACAAACGTTTTGCCGAATGAGTATGTATCCGTGAAATGTAGAAATGTGGGTGAAAAGACGATATTGTGCAAATGAAGAGCCAGTCACCAGCAAAAGCATATCTTCCGGTGTAACAAATTGTTCACTTTAGCACTTTATATCCGGTTACACAAATTAGAAATTTCGCATTTATTCTCTTCCCCTAAAAAAAATAAGGAAAATGAAAATTAAATGAAAATTACTTGTGGTGAATATAAACATTTATTGTAGTTAGGGGTGGATATGGCTTCAGAGATTCCATTTTTCGAGAGTTTGCGAATCTTTTCTGATACGTTTTTATGTGCTAATGATTGTATTATGGAACTGACTATTTGTCTGGGAAAATCTACGCCTGTTTGCCATAATCTACCGCGGTTTACCTCAGTTTATGTCGGTCTACGATTATCTGCGGCAATTATTGTCAAACTAAGTCTGTTCAGATCTGGTCAGTTGCTGTTCAGATCTGGTCACATTTGTCTACGTTGTTCTAAGTGTGTTTACGTCTCCTAATATTTGTACGCGATATACGGTAGTTACATCAGTTTACGTCTATCCATATCTATCTACATAAGTCTACACTAGCCTAAGCCATTCCACGCCTGTTACTTTTACGCTCGTCTAGTTTTTAAATACATTCTCCAGCCAGGCTTCGAAGGCTACGGGATTTTCTCAGAAGCGATCTAAAACGTTCAACGGACTTCCATACGGGACTAATTATCCTCAGAAATCATTGGAAAAATGCGCGCGTCTGCAATGGCGCTACTGAGGAGCCTGAACTCATTCTGTGCAAATGTCATTTAATGCTTGCGTTTAGGTCTAGAATGCTTGGTCCCTAGATTGTAACGCAAAGCACAATATCAAAACCTTTACGGAAAGTCTCAAAATTTCAAATTTTTAATTATGTCCGCGTGTCTATCTATGCAGCCTTCCACTCAATATTTTGTAGCTTTGTAAGATCTGGCATTTCTTAAGTTCACTTTTTCTCTAACTACGCATTACGTCTAAAACTCTCTAAACAATAATGATAGTCTTGACGCTTTCTGCTTGTTACTTAATATCTATCCACTCAGTAACACTTAAGATACGTAAGCACAATTACCGAAATGAATTTAAAAGCCAATTTCCCATTAAAAAGCTATTTTGTAAAGTCAAGTGTGAAGAAACGAGAAACAATAACAACAACACGTGCAAACATTCTCATACAAAATGATTCTCATTCGAAATGTACGAATGTGTGCGACATAGGGAATGCGTCAGAATGTTTGAATAGAGTAAATGAAGAAAATTGAAAATGAAGCGTTTCCATCAAACATACAGACACACAGAATTTAGATAAGACACGAGGCACTTGTGTTGAGTGAGTGAGTGAGCAGTGATGACAATTTTAGTCAATTTGTTGTAGTTGGTAAATGGACAAAGTCTCAGTCACAATATATATATATACGGACATAACAATTAGACAACTGTGTGACTTGGTTGGGTTGGATTTAGTTGAGAAAATGCAAACTCCACAATTCTTCTCCCCTTGCTCCTAAACCATCTGTAACTAAATAAAAATATTTATAATATTAAATTAAATGAAAGCCACGTTCGTCAACTGGTGCAACCCCATGCATATCATAAATGTATAATTCAAAAATCTCGTAAAAACATGCCTCAAGCTTTTAATCACATGAACATACGTATTATTCATAACCAAAGCGTTGTGAGAACTAACTGTAAAGTGTTTTGTAAATATGCAAATTTTAGGCAAATTGAAACGTTGCTTTATATAATTCAATATATAGATACTTTACACAACTACAACAATCACAACAACAAAGAAAATTTATTCACATTATTTTTTAAATGCATTAAAACATTTGCAATAGAAACACATTCCTAATGAAATAAAACAATTTTCAATTTTGCAACATATTGCATTAAGTACGCAAAACTCATTGATGTTTACAATTGCAATAACACACACACACACTAGAGTATGTAGTAAAAATGTAACATATTCTACAAAACCTCCACATGCGATCGGGGTATACTAAGTTTGTCATTCCACATGCAATTAGCAGAAGGAGGCGTCACAGACCCAACAACGTACCAGCTTCAAAGGATGAGTCGATTGCGATGTGCACAGAAACGCAGAGTTGAGGTTTGAACTTGCGATAAATGACGCTTAACCTGACTCCCGCAGCGTGTAAAACTACGCTAATAGACCCTGCGTAAATTCGGGTGTGGTAAGTTAAATCCCATCTATGGCGATCTCTTAAAAAAAAACCATTCAATACAAATAACATATAATGAATAAGTTGGATGCTAAAGAGAAAATCTTGTTAAAATTGAAATATTATGATTTTTTTATTTTATTGTGAAAGCCGTTGTTCTTCGCGCTTCATTCTTATGCTTGATTTCTCCTTTAGAAGCAACTTCTTTTTTATAAATAACCATTAACTCAGGGGAATAGTCCCTATATGTGCATGCACGGTAGCGGAAACAACTCTGGTGGTAAATGGTTCCAGAGGCAAACACACCGGTTAAAGAATGAACCATTTCGATAGTGTGTTGTGCGATATACCGGCAGTTCCATAGCAAACGGATGACATCACTGAGCAAGTCTAGGAGTTCTGTTTAAAGACATTTTTTACCTCTGCAGAACACATGCCATAGAAATACATATCTATACAACACACCTCACATTACGTCGGTGCTCAAATGTGTCGAGAGAGCACCAGAGCTCTACGCTTCATGCGCTCGAGGACCTCCAAGGTTGAATCCGAAGCCCCCGCTCACACATGCAGTTCCGGCCCGATATAGGCGACGTAGAAATATCTGATATCAGCTGGGGTGTAGTATTTGTTGCTCTGCTTTAGAAAGCCAAAGGTCTTGGTTGCACACTGTACCTTTGTCAAAGAGGTTTTTAGAAAATTTTTTACGCCCGCAGGCAAGTTTGTGCATAAAAATCCCTTAGAGTGGACTTACCAGGATCCAATCTCAAAAAAGTAACCATTTTACTCCAAACAGCGTTAAGAAAAGAAGGGAAGAACTTAATAAAAGATAGCAAGCCCCACTATCTCTTTTCCTTTTCTTAATCTATATACAATATTAACATATAACAACAAAAAAAGCAACTATTTTTATCCTATTTATTTTATATGGGCTTTTTGGTGTCTTAAGATGCTATTTTATAACCCAATACATTATACACCTATACATGTAGTACACATACATATAACCGCATTCCGTATAACCCATAAATCTCTATGAAGTTGAATCTTGTTCTTTAATGTAGAATCTCTGTACTAGGCAGCTTTATATGCAGATTTTTTAGAAGCATGTAACAAAAATAAAGCAAACAAACATGTTACTATTGTACTTATATGCAAATCCTTATTAGGTTTAAGAAAAATAAGCAAGCTAGGGAAATGTACAAGAGTACAAACGACAGAGACTTAGGGAGACATGGTGGTTTTTCTTGTACATCAGGTGTTCGTACACCAACATTGAGTTTTAAAATATTTACTTTTTACACCTTTAACAAAGAAAGACATAACGACAATGCAAACAGTCACAGCAACAACAACCAAAGGCGGAATAATAAAATGAAATACACATAAAGCAAATTACAATAGTTTTTCTTTTTTACTCAGTACCTGCCTAAATTGATTTTATTAAAAATTTCCCACGCTCACATAAATAATAATTAAACCTTTAATTGTGCTACATTCAGGGACGCCCAAAAGTGAACGAAGTTGTATGTATACACAATGAAAAAAAAACTGTAAGAATGTTAAAGTCAATCAAGTCCGGCCATTTAATGCCGGGCTCCAATCACATTAAACAACCTAAGGCACCAAAAGAAGGGAGGTTGCGACAATGAACCACTTCGATTTATATTTGGAATACTTTTTTTAGGCTAAGAAAACTTTATTTAGTCAACTATGGCAAGAAATATTGAGAATTATATTTTTGACTCTAAAATGTGTATATTCTGCATTACTTGTGGCAAAGGGTATATTAAGTTTGTGCAGGTGTTTGTAACTCCTAAACAGCAAATTCCACACCAACCTTCAAGTATACCGATCGCTTCAGAATCAAAACCTGAATCGACCATAACCATGTCCGTTTGTCGGTCTGTCCGTCTATCTTCTTGTGTAATTTTATACACAAGCTACTGGACGCATTTTTTTAGATATTTCAGTGAAATTCAATAAAAGGGGATGTATTGGCCCAAAAGCAAACCCTATTTAAAAATGGATCGAATCGGACTATTTTTAAAACCCCTCCCCTTATAAGGTCCTTTTATAGTATTTATTTGACAAAGTGCTCCATTCTTAATATTGTTCGACAAAAATGGGATTTTACCAAATTTGGACCCGATCGAACTATTTTTTAAACCCCTTCCCCTATAATGATATTTCGCGAAAAGATTTATATGGCAATACGTCCCGTTTACTGATACAAACAAATTAATTGTAGCATAATTTTTGGGGCTAAATGGTGTAAATGGTCGGGTTTGACCGACTAATATTTTTACTTCTTTTTTTAAGCTACATTTAAGGACGCAATCAAGGGCAGATTAAGCATAATGAATTATATTAACAGATAATTATATTTTACAAAATTTTTATTAAATTTTATATTTTGACATTTTGACATTTGAAACATTTTTAATAGGGCAAGGCTTTACTTAAAGACACGCAAATAGGCAAAACTTTAGAACCAATTTATATGGACGCACTACAGACAGTTGTGTTGTGTGATGTGTTCTGTTACAGAAATAAATTTATTGCAACTAGCGGAAACTACGCAAATTGAATCCAACAACAATAGATGATGCACGAGATGAAAACAAAAGTATCAGACAAATTGCATGCAATTGCGAAAACGATACTTATGCAACGTATTTGTTGTTGGCATGGTCAGTACAAGATAAGAAATTTATGAACAATCAGTACCAGTGAATGTTGGATGTTTTGTGCATTGACTTTAACTTATATTTCATATAAGTAACAAATGTTAAGCACATTGTATGCAAAACCGAGAGGTCCCATATCGGACCTCATATAGTAGATGCGTTTCTTGTAATAACTTGCAAATCGCATTTTCGACCAAAAAAAAATTTTCTAAATTGTGGACGCATTTCCTATATGTCACGCCCACTTTTTGTCAGCGATAATTATTTGCACCAAATTTTAACATCATAGCTCAATTTGTTGGATTTTTTTACCATTTTTCATCGATTGTGGGCATAGCCGTTAAACTGGTTGCAACATTATTTGTGTTTCGACTCAGATTTTGATGCTGATCAAGGGGGCATATAAATCCATCACGAATACAGAATACTCGATAGAATCCGTTAGAATTTCATTCTCTGCCTCTTCTCTTCTCAGTCAACTTTATTAATTTCAAACGGTCGAATGGATTAAATAAACACAATACTCTGCAGATACAGATACGTTGCCCTCTGCGCGGATGTATACATCATATGTGTGAATGTGTTTGTACAACATGTAAATTAGTTTATTAAGGGTTGTGTAGAGCACAATGTTTGGCCTATAGCTGTAGGGATGATGCGGCAACAAAATCATAATAATGTCTACAGAGGGAGAGAGGAATAGAGCAAATAAACATTTGCGTTGGTAGCCTTTGTGTGTAGGAACATGTCTATCGGACGATACATGGGAGGGTAATAACAGTGTTAATAATCCGCTTTTGTTTACCCTTGAACGGTTCAATACATTTTCGTTATTGTTTATTAACGATCAAAATCATATGAGTGACCGCCAACGGAAAACATTGAATTTAAAAAAAATATTGTTATTTCGCAAAGCTTCACAAAGGAAAAGATATCATGCTGTGTACAGATTTCTTTAAAGTGGTAAACCCATGCAAACCCTCATCGCACAGTTTGTAAAATTTGTATGCCAACAATTTACACAAACTTATGTCCATTCACATCCTTTTCACCTTTCGGTTTTCTCTCTCCTACATCTATGGCCAAATTCTTTAAAGTCTAAACCAATCCTACTTATCCTGCAGTAAATATTTTCATAACTATCTGCCTTAACTTTAATTGTCTACTATTATTGTATTAATAATTATTTGCCCAGTCAATTGAGATTGGTGTTGATGTTTGACAGAGAGTAAAGGAGAGAATAAGACTATAAATCAAATTAGTTCAAAACAACTCATATGTGTACGAAAACAAAAAAAATCAAATTGTTGACAACTTGTCTGCTACGGAGAAGTCAATTAATAAAGCGTCACATGTACACACTCATGTGCATGTGGTTGTTTATGAAGCTTTGTGCATAGGCCTGTACACACATGCGTGAATAACGTTTATGTCATTACATTGCGGAATCTATTTAATCGATTTGGTGAATGTGCGTTTGAACGTAATTACAATTCATTAGATCTCTCTCAATTTATATCAAAAACATAACGAATGTGTATAAAGAGCATTTTTGTTTACTACAATTTTTCGGAATTTTCAAAAACAAGTATTACTAGTGAGGACATAATTATAACAATAAAGGCATTGATTGATGCAAACGCATGAATTACAACTCAAGAGATTCAATTTATCGGATTCGATTTACTTCTCAAGCGCCAAGATAATGATTCATTTTCGAAGCGATCCATTACGAAAAATGGTTTATCTACAGCAATGTTAAACAGGAGGCGTCATGGATTAAGAAAGACCGACTCAACAGACATTCATCAAAAAAGGGCAAAAGTTGTCAGTTTGGTGGTATTTCAAGGGAGTGGTTTTTCTTATATTCCACTACACTGCGGGCGTGCCGCATCACCTATTTTGCTCAATTTCACTACCAAACTGCCAAAGTTTTCGGTTTTTTTTTAGTTCTGTCTCCAAGCAATTTTCCGTCATATCATGAATCATATTTAAAGAATTGCTTCAAGAATAGCTTCTAGTGGAAATGAACCAAGTTGGACCATTTTTACAAGCCTTTCCTTTACAGCTGTCTATTCAACAAATTGTTTTTCTATCGTGCAGTATTTTCCAATGAAAGCATATAATATGTACACATGAAAAGCTAATAAAAGACCAACATGACAACATTCTTGGAGCGCCTTCTTGTATAAAATTTCTCTTTTTTTATAAATGAACCTTTACGGCGTTCATAATAAATAGTGCAGAATATTAAATATTTAATATTTGGCTACTGTGCTATAATTTTCCATTTTTATCCCTTGTATCGCTTTTTACTTGTGGCAAAATGTTTGGTGTTTTTAGTGGAGCATATGTATGTTTGCAACTTCTAACGGCAAATGCCACACCCACCTTCAATTATATCGATCGATTCAGAATCACTTTCCCAATCGATTTAGCCATGTCCATCCGTCTGTCTGCCTGTCCGTAAATTTGTGAGTAAGCTATTGGCTTAGCTATATTAAAAGTGGGCCGAATTGGACCATTGTTAAAAACCTTTCCAAATAATGTATAAGGATGTATATGACAATGCCTCACGTTTACTTACTAATTATAAAACTAAGTGTGTAGGGTATTCACCGACTATAACATGTTCCCTTGTTTTATTTGAAAAATTAAAGAGCGAACGCACATACGTTGATAAGATCTGAGAAGATGTGGGTTAAGATCACAGCAACTCACCTACCAACCGTTTAATACGTAATAACTACTCGTTTAAAGCACAACACTGCAACGGATAAATAATAAAAAAAAAAAACACAATTTAACTGATTTCCATAGAGAACTATTATAATAAGTGAAAAATGCTTTTCATTGACATGAAAAGAACAAAAGCGACTTTTTTGTAACAAAACTATTTGAATGAATGATAGCAGTTGACGCAGAAGTGATTTTTTACAAAAACTAAAAAAAACTAAAACAGAAACATGCCTAACGTAACCTTCAGGTAAATAAAAGTAATGTCAGGTAATTATTTGTATAAACAAAGCTATCTACTACATATACGCGTTGCAACAATATAGCCAGACGCACAAGCAGATAGTTGGGGAACGGAATTAATTAACAAACATAAATGAAAAATCACCCAATTAATTTGAATGATTGATAATGAAAACATAAAAGCGAGCGAGAAAACTAAACTTGGCTTGGGCCAAATGTTTAATGCCCCCCCCACCTTCTTGTGTATGCAAATAGTGGGCGCGGCAGGTATATGATTGAGGACTTTAATAATGTACGTATTATGGCTAACTGACTTTATTGAGTTAAACGCTGCGCCTTGTAGGATCTCCCACACCTCCTTCTGGGTATTGCAACTAGATTGACAAACCATCCACCGCCCATCTTATGTGGAGGGTGTAATAAATTAACTCATTAAATTGCAAGCAACCAGCAGTTCTTCATAAGTGTAAATATTTCGCATAATGTTAAGTACAAAATACAAGCACTTGTGTGATGGTTACGTGAAAGCCTGATTTATGTGTAAATCAACTAAAAATGTATGGATATGCAAGAAATAATGACTATTTACAAACTGAATAAATTAATTTTAGCAACAAGTTTATTATTCACACATACGAAAGGGTCATAAAGTTAACACAAGCAGTTTTAATTTTTATTACACCAATTGAGTCATTTGGATGAGTGACAAAGTGTGTACAGGTAGGTGGAGAAGTCAATTAGAATACAACCGGCTTTCGTGTAAAAAGTCATAAAAATCCATATAAACACGTGTACTACAATTTTTCAACAATAAAAAGTCATCAAGCATCATATCAAAGATGATCACGGAAAATGAAAAATTTCCGCTTATTACTCGATGGCAAAGAAAATGTATAAACACAACTTCAACTAAGAGGGCATCAAATAAGTATTTAAAGTGAGAATGTGAAAAAAAATAACGAATAGAAAAAATAACCTACACCCGTACATAGATAGCTTCGCGGCAATTAAATTGCGGAACAACAAACTTGACATTACTCTACATTTTTATGGTTCAATGAACAATAGAGAAAAACTTGCCCCGCAAACTGAATCACCCGACGAATACAACACGCAAACTACACTAACACACTGCTTAGAATGACAAGCAACAAGCGAAAAGCTGAGAGTGACTTAAGCCAAATTTGGGATATTGTAAAATATTTAAGCGGGCACCAAGTGTACATTTGCGACTCCTTTAAACTAAAGCAAAGGGATGGAGTACGTTCACATTACAACTCAAAGGTTATATGTTGCAAAGAGTTCCTTTTTTTTTGGCAAAGATCAAGTTGGATTTTAGCATATATCAAAATAGTTTGCACAATGTGGGCGTGACATCCAAATATCTTTCATTTGCATTTGCAATAACGGACGGAACATCATATTTGAGGTTTTATCGGTGCGGCTTGACTTTGCGATTTTTTAATTACAACTTAAGAGAAAACTAAACTTGGCTTAGGCCAAATCTTAAATACCCTCTGCATCCACAACAGTGGGCGTGGCAAATATATATATATGTTGCTACCTTTTATAATGAATGTATTATGTATCAGCTTGCAAGTCTAGTTTCATGGTGAATATGGGTTTTTGTAAAATGTGTGTATGTTATGCGACCACGCCCATTTTTTGCACATCTATGAATGGAATAAATTTAAATATCAACTCCAAAGCCCAATTTTTGTGGTAGATATACATATTATTGTCGATTGTGGGCGTGGCTCTTTACCAATTTTACCCAATCTAAATACCGATCTGCGCGTAAAAACTTTAAGTGCCTGTACAAAATTTCAGCTGAATATCTGAATATTTACGCCCATGAGAATGCCAACAACAGACGGACATACGGTCTCTGACGCCTTAAACTTAATATTCCCTCATCACTGAGGTGAAGTTATAGCCAAAATTTCAATTCTAGTCCAATATTTGCATCAACGGACATACGGACAAAAATACTAGACAATTTACAAAATGCAATGAGAGCAGAATGTATAAAACAAACACGTGTAAACAAAATATATAGATAGAGCTTCCAGCTCTTTCATTTAACATCCATTCATATATGTGTTGACATGCATTCGCGTACTTATAAGCTGATAAGAAAACGTCTGTAAATTGCTCACGTATTATAAATTAACGGGAATATTAAGTTCACTTACCTACGCACACAATTTAACATAATAAGATTGTGTCAATTAGGTGCTTAAGCGTTTTTAAATAAATATCTTATTACATAATGCACTTACACACAAACACTTCGGGTACGCGTTATTTGTTAGACGATTTTAAACGCATGCAAAAACGTTCACGAAAGTCTAATAGTTTGGTTTCTGTTCTTCTTTCCTACTTATTATAGCTCAAAACGCTCAGATAATGAAGATTCAGACGTTGAGGAGTATATAGCAATTAAACGTGGTAAATCGCCCCGAATTTCAACTCCAACCGAATCAGTTTCTTCTTCACCGCGCCCTTCATCGCCGACACGACTTTATCTGACAACACCGCCATTCGCCGTATCGTCTAAGCGTTATTCAAAGAATAGTTGTGATATTTGTACAAATCACAGAGTATCGGTTGAAGATGAATTTCCATCTAATCCCGAACTCAGCGAAACACATAATCAAAGTATTAATGATGGAAAAAACGTACATGAATTTTCTTATACACTAGTGCCAATGTTAAGAAATCAACAGCCCAGCATAGTGTTAACGGAACTAGTAAATAGCAGAAATGGTGAACAGATGGTAAAATGGAAGAGAGGCAGTCGCGACAGGTACAAGGATTATTTCCAGTTTGGTTGTTTGGTTAAGCTTATCAGTTGAAAAAATATTTTCATATTTAGTAATTTTAATGGTTTAGCAGCCACGAGTAACGTAACCATAAACAGTTTAACGCCCAGTGAAACGGGTGCGAAGAGTTATCAAGCCAAGTTGGCCAAAGAAAGGAACAGACGCCAAGGAAAGTGCGTAGGCATACACTTCATTTGCAAAACATTCAATTATTCTCTACAATGCTTTTCAGTGATGCTGTTAGTGCCGCCTTATCGGCCACGTATTGCAAGTTATTGGTACTACTGGGCGTGTGTTTGCCAATCACTGAGGTCATCTCCGACCAAATACCCACGTACATCTATCAAGGCTTCTACGTATATTTATACATTTTAAGCATTATGTTTGTTCTATCATTGTACACGTCAGCCTTTCGAAATCGTACCTTACTTAACGCCCTTAAACATTATCGTAAGTATTCATATGTTATGGCAACAGAGACCGAAAAAAATGGTAAAATAACGGACAGGGGAAGTTTTTCACAAAACGACACCAGATCCTTCAAAATCTCACTTAGCGAACAAGCTAGAAAATAGATTTGAAATCAGCACACAGACGTTTACCTCGCTTAGTTTGATTCATGATGTCACCAAAATATTACATTTTAGAAGTGCGATCTCCTAGGTAAGAACCAGAGCCATGCAAATGGTATTTAGGGCTTCAAATTCATAGGAAATCAATCACTCAGGCACCATACAACTCTTGCCCCCTGTTGCGTTTGATCTTTATATTTAATCATCATTAATATTCGGTCTCTCATGATAACAATTGCAATGCAATGTAAAAACCAATTATCCTATTATGCATGTCTGTATACTTAGAGGAAAAAGGGGGTGGCATTCTCTTGAAGCACAAAGTGACCCACTTTGGTAGTTTTTATTTGCGTGTAGGCGCTATCGCTTTCGCTATAGGCACCATGGTGTATTCCGGTCTAGAGTTTGGTCAATTTTTCGAGCTAAACGGTCAACCCGGTTGTCACGACATATTTGTCGCCATCACACCTATTAGTCGCATGGTCTTGTGCATCGCTCAGGTGCAATTTATTTTTCTGAATACCACTTATCTGGATATGGCGCGTCATAAGGTGTTCTCACGGTTCGGTTTGATGCACATGGTGGCCACGAATTTGTGTGAATGGTTGTATGTTCTAGTGGAAGAAACTAAACATGAAATATTTCACATCGGTCATCCGGATGAAATGCCGTTTAGTAGCAATTATCCACAGAATTATAGTGCAGCGAAATTACATGATGATGAAACATTGTCTGCACAACAACACAACGTAAGCGGTGACGCTACTCATGGCTGCTCTCGCACCACCATAATGGGTGCTCTAGTTCAGGTAAAAGTATGCTAACTTATGCTTAAGAATTTTGCTCACTTCTGTTGTTTTAAGTATAGAAACTGTCGCCATTCCTATTTCCCTGCACTATAGAGTATTCTTTAATATGTGCTGTGATTTTGTATGAGATGTGGAAAACTGTTAAATCCATTCCCAACATAAATCGGACACGTCGCAACTCAATCAAGCCGATGTATCAGAAGCCGGCGCATCATTTCTCGGTGGATTGTTCGCAATCGCATAAAGGCCTTTTCTTTGGCATTCTGGTTATAGTGATGACAATAATAGCCATGATTATGTATTTCGTTTTATATACCCAACCCGGCTATGAAGTGATAGCTACTCAAGAGGTTACTCTGTGGGAGTCCGTTATGTATTTATTATGTTCGGGCGCTGTAATAACAGGTGTTTAGTCAAATCGAAAATCAAATGTTTTATAAATAATTGTACCTTTGTGTGGTCATGTTTTAAGGAATGATTATAATGCGTGATTTGCGTTATAGTAAAGGTGCAGGGGCTGAGCATCAGTCTATGCAATTGGATAATCTCTTGCTGATAGTAGCTCAAACCGGTTGGTATCAGGAGGATTTAGTTCATGAGAATCTAAACTTGTTCCTTTTTATGCCCTTCACATAAGGTGGGTGATATACTAAGGAGACGCCAGAGACCTTACAAAGTATATATGTTCTTGATCTTAATCAAAAACTTGACATGCATGTCCGTATATCCGAAGGTCCGTCGGTTAATGGCACACTCACGGTTGTATATTTTAACACAATGAGCTGAAATTTTATACAGACACAGATCGCTATTTAAATTGGGCAAAAGTCCGAAAAAAGTAAAGAGACACGCCCATAATTGGGAAAAATTTATTTATCGACAACAAAAATTGAGCTGTAAAGTTACAATGTCGACAGACACACCTACAACTTTCAAACAACCGTAAAAGGTCAGCAAAAAAATCTTCTTGCAAGTTCTTGCATAACTACTAAAGGGTGTAATCATGTACATACCACGCCCACCATATATAGATGTGGAGGGTTTCAAGGTTTGGCCTGAGCCAAATTTCGTTCTTTACTATTTGTTTCTCTCCATCTCTCTCTCTCTCTCCACGTAGGTGTATATCTTTACGCTTTATTTAGCTTATTTGGCAGTTACTTCGCTACAGGATTAACCATAACTGAACGCATTGAAAGCATACTGGTCGAAGTTTTTGGCTTATTGCAAACATCACTGCAGACCATGTTCATATTGCATGCCAGTCATCGCCGTTGCAAAGGCTCTAAACAAATACGACGCAAGCCTGGACGTGAAATTATCACTTTTATGCTGATAGCCAACATAGCCATTTGGTTGGTGAACACATTGATTAAAGGACGAGCTGTTTTCCGTGAAACCCATATGAAATTTTTTGGTATATGGGCTTGGACCATTATAACGCACGTGTCCATGCCATTAGCGATATTTTATCGATTTCATTCGACCATTTGCCTTTTCGAGGTATGGAAAATAACGTATAAAGCAAAGGCTCAGTAGAATGACAAGTTAAAATACAATAACTGTTCTCTGTTTTTTGTTTTTATTATGCATGTATAAGCCATGCACTGCACACACATATAAAAAAGTGGATTTGTTCAGTTAATGATACATGTGTTGAAAATAAAATTTATAAGAAAAATTATTATAAATAAATTATAAAAAACAATTAAGAATTTTTATTGGGGAGTGGCGACGAGCATACAGCTACCCATTCTCCCCCTCAAGTCCTTTTTTATGATACTTAACTTATATAAAGATATTGCTAAGGGTCAATTCGGGTGGTCATGTTAAATGTTCAATAATATTCAGTATTCCTCATAATGTTGTGACTATCAAGACGATGACTTGTTAAAGCATTTGCAACGCCTAAAAAGATTTACAATTAATTTAAAAACCTACTGCAATGGGCAACACAAAATAATTGCCCTCTCTTTCTGCAACTAATGCGAATATCTTTTTGTCTTATGTCGTTGCCATATCATTAATTTGCTGTAGTGGTGCCACAAAGCTCTTGCGCATAGGATGACACTAAAATGGGATAAAATTAGTCGAAGTATTCTCTAAGCAAAGCAGAAAATAGGTCAGTTTTTTGGTTTCTTGTATTACGCAAAAGCATGTTTTTTCATAAATTATCTTTGGTGCCATTCCAATTATTCTCACTTCAGTTGCTGAAATTGTTCCCTAGGTAGTCTAGTTATTCACCTCTTTATATAGTTCTTTTCCCGTCGCAAGGTGGCGTTAGTGGACAATGTAATTTTTATATTCCATTTTGTCATTCAAATTCTCGTGTGTTTTCGTTAATTTTTTTGTCATCTCCAAGTGCGCTTAATACACTTCCTTGAATGATTTAAGCAGAAATATTTTCTAAACAGAAGAATTTCAATAAATATTCCAATAACTTCAATAAACAGCTCAAAAGCACACATATAACGCAATGGAAGTGGATGAAGAAGAATTTGAGATGCCCTCCAGTAGCAGCAAAGGAGAAAAGAAACGTTTCGAAGTGAAAAAGGTAAAAACAAATGCAAAGAAATTCCGTTTGCAAAAATGTTAATAAATCACGTTCATTTTACCTTCATTTTTAGTGGAATGCTGTAGCTTTATGGGCATGGGGTATATTTTATATATTATATTAAGTTATAGTAATTCCAAGTGTTGTATATTTCAGATATTGTTGTGGACAATTGTGCCATTTGTCGTAATCACATTATGGACTTATGTATAGAATGTCAAGCGAATCAAGCTTCAGCCACTAGTGAAGAGTGCACAGTAGCCTGGGGTGTTTGTAATCATGCTTTTCATTTTCACTGCATATCTCGTTGGTTGAAAACGCGCCAAGTCTGCCCGTTAGATAATAGAGAATGGGATTTCCAGAAATATGGTCATTAAATGTATTTATATATATGTATATATATATGTCATCGTATGGCGTTTTGGCGTCTATAAATTGAAAAAACCGAAACTGGATATAGAAATTAAAAGTCAAGGATAACGATTATTTTTTATTATTAAAGTTTATAACCGAGGAATAACGATTTAAAAAGGTCGAAATAAAGTTATATCGATCAAATCTAAATGTAATGGACTAATGACTAATTAGCGAAAATTTTCGTTTTGCTATAGTTAACATAAATTTATGTGCGTATCATTGATTTAACTTCGGGATTGTGTGTACAAAATGGGAAGCGACAGGGTTCATATTTGGGCTGTATCACTGTACAATAAACAGATGTACAGACAAAAACCATTGCGTTATACATTTGAATGTCAAGTTTAAAATAAGATGTGATCAGACAAATCAAGCTAGAGCATACAATAACACGTCAAAGTGTACGAAAGGGACAAATTTTAAACAAATAAGATCAAAATTTGGCCGCTAGATCTATTTTTTAATTGACGTATAAAAAAATGTAACAAAACACGCCCATAATAATTATAAAACATAGTAAAACAGCAAAATTCACCCAATCACACAAAGCTTTTAGAAACGAAAATTTAATTTTTTTAAATTTGATATATAAAGATAAGGATTATGAATTATTTAAAAATATCTAATGTTGAATTTTTTAATCGCTTTGTCTACAAAGTCTGTTCAAAGTTCTTAGCACAGCGACATCTATGCGTGAGTGATGGTAAGTGAATGTTCTAACACCTACGTCTGGAGGGTAATCACGTAAGCGATAGTAATGGTACGACAATAGATATTTTTAAATTTTCTTTAACTTTATAAACCGTCATGTAACATCGCGCAAACAACCGTTATCGTGCGATTGCAAAATAGCTATCGTTTCATAATAATATAAATTAAAAGAAAAAAAAAAAGGAAAAGATAAAATTAAAAGAGGTATGTAATACTATTACATTACTAAATGGTGAAGAAATTAAATAATAATTGTAATTTCTAGAAAAAATGCATAGAAATATTTTTCCTTTTATGCTAATGGAAAGTGAAAGAGAGGACACGCGGGATTATCTCTGCACACAATGCAGAGATAATCCCGCGTGATAATTCGAACCCTCTTACTTTGTCTATTAGCATGTAATTAAAAATTTATTACTTTTAATCAACATATCTACATATTTTACTATTTTCTATTTAGATTTACAGAAAAATTAATAAATAAGTAAAAGCGTCTCAAAAGACGTGAAAATGAATGAAAGTGAAATGGATGGATTATATTTCGTAGAAAGGTTTTCCATTGCTTTGGCCGATTCCGTGACGGTCGTGAAGACCTTGTAGACGATGACCGAGCAGCGCCGCCAAAAACCTCTCGTGAAGAAAACATCGAGAATCAAAAAAATTCTTCGAAGCGACCGCTGTGTGTGGAAGAGGAAACTGGGACACGGAAAATCGCAGTCTATCGAATTTGATCGACGGTTTGGGCAAACTGAAGGTCTTTACGCGCTTCGTGCCACATACACTGACAGATGATCAGAGATCAGCTTTGCAAAGTCATGTCAAAAATGTCCCCAAGGAATCTGTCGAGCATGTCAGCCGTTGCAACTGGTGATGAAAGGGGTGCTTTCAATACGAGCCAAAAACAAAACGTCAGAGTGCGGCATGGAAGACAATGCTGACCGTTTTGTTTTTCGATTCAAAAAGAAAACATAGTGAATTCGTCTCAGGTCAGGCGGTGAACGCAGAATATTATCTGGGACTTCTACAACGATTGTGGGCCAGAATCCGACGAGTTGACGGGAATATCGGGAGCCAGGCAGTTGGTTTTTGTTGCATTGTCACACAAAGCAAGCAAATTCTTGACCAAAAAAAGGTTTCATTGTTATCGATCCATCGTATTCACCTGATCTGGCTCAGTGCGACTGAAATCGGCGATAAAAGGAAATCGTTTCGACGCCATTCCATCAGTCATACAAAAGACTTCCACCGCCATACCAAAGGCCACTCCAGACGATGAGTATAGAAAATGTTTCGTAATATTTGTTGAACGTTCCCAGCGCTGTATTAACTCAGAAGAAAAATAAAGAGAATAAAGAAGAATAAAAAATCTAAATAAAAAACGCTTTATATTATTTTTAGATCAGTCTCATAGGATCTTGGACAGACTGTGTATTTTCTGAAAAACACACTACGCTCTCCACAAAGAAAAGAGAGTGCTTTACGAAGTTTACCATTTCATTCTCAATAAATAGAATGAGTTGGCAGGGGCGTACCGCATTTTTTATTGGCCAATCTAGTCATTTCCCTTCTATTTGAAAACCTCAGTAACTAACCAACAAGTAACTAAAATTGGTCACATTTGGCACCTTTCAACAATCAATGCCCCATAGCATTTCGTTCCTACCACACTGACGATATTCAAGTTGAAGAATTATTACTTTTACACAGATTTTATTGTAATATTCATTTCATTCACATCTGTACATTATATGAATTCGGTTAATTTCAATGCGCAACCTTTTTATTTGATTATTGTTACTATCTTGATTGCTGTGTGTGCCGTTGGCGGTATGGTGTTCTCCTATTCTATTTTCGAAATATTTCGTATATTCATTACTATGGAAAAGTCTTTGTTTAAAATTTCCATCTGCAAGTAAATGTTAAAAAACAAAAACAAAAAGAGAGAAACAGACATGGAAGAAGGAAATTTCAGCATATTTTTAAAAAACTATACATATTTTTACACAAGTTCATTTTTTTTTTCAATAAGTTACTAAACAAAAAAAAAAAACAAAAAAATAACAAATGCAGCAGTTATTTGCAAGAGAGACACAGGGTATAATAACCCCAACAAGAGTAGCGTGTTTCTCTTTAAATAATCACACAACAAAAATAAATATATCTACACATGTACGGGGTATAGGGAATTAGGAAAAACTTTAAACAGAGAGCACAAGTACAAATTACGCTCAAATCCGTTCAAATGATAATTAGGAAATTTAATGTAATCTTTATGCAGGCTGTACGAAAAACTTCTTGTCTCCATGCACTCGGAATTTAAGCATTTAAATTTGAATCGTTTTAGTTATATACGTCCGTAGGTCCCTCTAATGTTTGCACTTTTAAAGGAAAAAGATGGAAACTATTAAGCAATGCCAGTGGATGAAATTAATCGAAGATTCTTCAAACACAAAAGTTGCTGGGTGACCTTGATCTTCCTTAAAAGTAAAAGAATCACTGTATACAACTTTTGTTCCTGTTCCGTTTTACGTCGGCTTTTCTTTTTTCTATACATGCAGCCTTTTTGGAGGCACTTTTGCTCGTCGAGCATCCCAGGCCTCAAATTAAATAAAACTTAGATTTTGTTTCGAAAAATTCCATATTATGGCGTTACTTGTTTCCTCACCCTGATATACTTTGTAAAGTATTCGAGGCTCCCTCCAACGTGTTGCAAACGGAATATCATTAAGTTGGAGGCTATAAAAATATTAGTATTTTCCCGCCCACTTCTGTTAGAAAATTGACTAAACTAGTGAGAGGATCCTAGTTTGTCGTACTTTGGCTTTGTACTTTTTTTTATTTTACTCTCTTTAGTATTTTTAATTCTCACGGAGAGTGCAACTGAAGACAATAAGTTTCGCTTCCAAGGTACTTTTAATTTACGCTTTTCCCGTTGTTCTTATTTTCAATATTTTTCTCTTCTAACTTTTGGCATTTTTTGTTTAACATTATTTTTTATACAAAAAAAAAAAAAAAAAAAAAGACTTATACGTATAACGGTACTAATTGCAATGATGGTCAATGTGTTAAGAGATCAGAAGAGTTTTTTTCCATGATAACACTAACGGCGGTTGTAGTTATAGCAGAAGCATTCAGAGACGACGAATTAACAGTCGTTAGAATCAAAGGTAGATGAGACGACGAAATTAAAGGTGAACTCGTACTACTGCTGCTGCTGCTGCCGCAATTGTTATTAATATTCGATGAGCATGTTATATGTGGGAGTGATGGAGGTGGTAAATAGGTCAAAGGTGAAGTGTATGGTGTTGGTGAAGACGATGAGGTAGTAGTGACTGAAGAATTTGGAACCAGATTACGTGCAAATGCTGGAGCCATGAGAGCACACGAACCAAATGTATGCTTAGGAATGGACTGTGAGAGAAAAATTGAAGTGGTCGCCGCGGCATTAGAAATGGATGAAGAAGAAGAGGTTATACTATTAGAAGTGTTGCTATAACTTAACGACGCAGTTGTATACGACAAACAACGTTTACTGGCAGTCGATTGTTGTGTTAGAGTATTGTGAGAATTCTGACGGGTAATCGCTGCTGCCAATTTATTGAGATGAGTGGTAGTGGGGGCGGTACTGGTGCTGCTATTAGAGTGGCTTAAATTAAGTGGCTCTTTGGGTGTTTCCATATCCTTGTGACAGAACAACAAACCGTCGTCATTATCTATGCCAACTAAAGCGAACGAAGAACAGTTCAAACCAGCTGATATTGGAGAAGCTGCCAGAGACGATGTTGAAGCAGCACTGTGTTCGGGTGTAGTAGAGGAAGTGTTGCCAACATTTGTTAAATGGCTATTATTAGCACCACTGCCCCCAGAGGTTGTCGTCTCAGATGTAGATGTAGGCAGAGGCGTTGATAAAGTTAGGGATGGCGGCGCCGCCATCTGCGGCTCTACAGCACCGAACTCTACTCCTTCATTATTTGTATCACTGACAGTGGACGTTAATGGTGGAATGTCTATGGTGTGAGTTTCGTTGCCAAATATTAAACGCAAGCGTTTCTTTTGGGGCGTCAACGTGCCCACTACGGGGGAGGGCTGTAAGCTTTCTCTTAACGTTGACGTTTTAACATGTTGTTGGAACTCCTCTGGTATTGTATTCAATTGAATTGTGTGATTTTGATGAAAATGCTGATGCTGGTGCTGATGATGCCGATGCCGGTGACGATGACGATCTTTCGATTTATGACGTTTTTTACGCTTCGACGGCATATTCTCATAATCTCCGGCCCCCACATCCGCTGTAATACCTTCCAAACGTAATACCTCATATTCAACGGGTTCGGAGTGATGCGATGAAGCACGACTGCTACTAAAGTTGCTGCTCTCATCACTTAAACTGGTGCCCGATTCAATAATCTCATCTAGAATTGGTGAACGTTTCATACGCAATGTTAGCTTGAGAGATCTTTCGGGCGTTTTTAGTAATGGTTCAGTTTTTAAAAGCCCAGTGTTGTTGGTGTCATCGTTATTCGGTTTTCTTAATAATAAACCATCCGATCCTTCCACATCGCTCAAGGGATTCTGCTGCTCTTGTTGCTGTTGTGTGGTGGTCGGACGCCGCACTCTTGTAATGGGACCAGCAGCAACTACTGCACTCTTTTTCAAATCGGAATGTTGTTGAACTCGACGATGATTAAATTTTAAATTAATGCTATCAGCAGCGCTACTGCTCGTGTCCGATAAAATATTTTCAAAACATTTCGTTAGATTTTTCCTATAACTGCTGGTGCTGGTGGCCAATGATATCCTCCCACCTTCGCTAATCCTATTATCACAATCATTCGATTTTCTGGCACTGGCGGTACTGCCACCACCACTACTGCTATTACTACTACAACTACCGCCGCTCTTGTAGTTGCGATATTCGTTTAAAGCATTGCCTTGTCGCTCCTCTACACACTGTGTCACTCTGTCATCAGTGACTACTTTATGCTGCCTAGCCGCTGCATTTGTTTTAATACTATTACAACTACTACTATTACTAATACTTATAGTACCGTTGTATTTGTGATGATTGCGAGTTGGGTCTGTGGCTGTGGCTGTGTGTGTTGATTTTGTTTTATAACTATTGTATGTGTCTACCACTCTCTCTTCTCTGTGGCTCCGTTTCGGTATTAATTGATGCTTCAACGCGGTACGTGCGTTGATGAGATGGTCACTACTGTTACGGTTCAAAAAGTCTTTATTGTCATCATCTTCCATGTGATGATCGTGACCGTTAAAATGATTTTTCAAGGGTATCGTTCTTTTACCGTTAACGCATTCACTTTGATCCGTTTCCGATTCAGAAATTTCAATTACATGCTCTTGCTCTTGATGATTAATTTCATTGATGCTGGTGGTGGTGCCGCTGTTCTCCAAAGCTAAGGCTGCAGCGGTGGAGCGCGTATGTCGGGTCATTGGCCGCATTGATGCATGTGAAGTTTTGCTCCGTCTCAACACACGGCGAGTCGTTGCATTAACCACCTCATCATCCTTCGCTAGCAATTTCGGTTTTACCGAACGTGCAGATGTGCTATTTAAGGAAGAAAAATCCTCCGCTGATTCGGAGGATAACGTACTACTTGTACTATTAACGCGCGCTGACTTACGTATCGATTCTCTGTAGTTGCGACATTGCTGTTGCTGCTGCTGTTCTACAGTCGCCGGTGGTTGTTGCATTTGTAAGCGATGAGTATGATGTTGTTGCTGCTGGTGCTGCTGCTGCTGTTGTTGTTGTATAGCATTCGCCATTATCATTTCAGCATCATATTTTGTCATACCCTTCTGGCGCAATTCCTGCATAGTTAGTGGTGTTACCACTACAGCTGGTATTCTCTTATTATTGGCACCCTCATCATTGCTGCAAGTGTTACTCTTTTTACATCCATAGGCTAAATGATGGCGCTGCTGTTGTTGTTGTTGATCTTTTTTGGCACCATTTAAATTCAACGCCCCTGTGCTACCGCACACCCTGCTATTATTATCATTCAAACAACCATTGGTGAGCTCAGTGCCAGTTGAATTAATTGAATTCGCTCGACTCTTGATGCGGTTTATGCGGTTGTCCGTTTCCCGTAAACGATAACCACCATTTGCTGTGATGGTATCCCCAACCACACACGAACCCCTAAGTCCTGAGGTCGCGGCCGATTCCATTCCTAATTGACCGTGACCGGTTTTGCCAGCAAAGGCTCCCGTACCACGACGCTCGCACGTTTCGCATTCACAATAGCAATTACCATCTCCAAAGAAGTCTTCACCGTAGAAGCAAGTGATTTCTTCACCCACTTCAATATCACGCAATACCTTAACACATGCAGTGTCACGGCCAGTGGCTACAAATTTACAGTTGGCACGACAATCATGATTGATGTAGGCAGCAGGACCTAACCATAATTGGGCGCAATTTTTCCGACAACTGTACATAACGGAGAAATCATTTTTGCCGGGATGCAGTAGAGCAGCCTCCTCAGCTTCACTGAGTTCAGCTATACAACCCACTAAACATTCGATTTTATCATTTTTAAACCATCGTTTAGTGGCACAAATTTTTGCCCCCTTCTGGCCCTCCAATGAGTAACGATAACATGCTTCGATTACAAAGCCGCTGTCCTTATCAAAAACTCTCAAATAACGTTTAATCTGCAAGCACCGTAACATTTATAATGGGAAACATTTTTTAATTTCCTTTTCAAACAACTTACATGATCATGCAGCCTTTTGTTGGAGATTCTATTTTTATTTTTAAAGCTTCTCGTCAGCCACGAGCCACCGCAGATTTTTTCTGTGGCTACTTCGTAATTTTGTGTGCATATAAACTCATCCACTATAGCCTTAAGCTGAGCTGTATCAGCTTTTAACGGTCTGTAACGGATATTCATTTTGTGCGTTTGAAAACCCAAATGAGGATCGAGTACTAGTGATGTGGCCAGATCATCGTTTTCGGACAGCTCCCTTGGCGTCATACCAGTGGATGTACGTGAAACACTATTGCTGTTGCTGCTGCTGCCACTACTGGATGTACCATTAATGCCAGCAGCATGTGTCATGTGGTAACCATTCGTCACGGTGTGATGGCCAATAGTATGGTAAGTACCATGCACTTGTTGACTGGATGCAGGCATGTGTAAATGTGAAGGTGTATGAGTTTTGGCAGTGGCGCTGTTGAGTGCGTTATTATTTGGGCCGGTGGCAGTGGCAGCTGTTGTGGAATTACTGTATTTACTAGCAGTTTCACTACGACGGCTGTGTTGCGAACCAACAACCATCCTGTTGTAACAGTCTGTGAAATAAAATTAAGAATTTATTCATAATCAAATTGTAAAAGTTTGGAAACTTAGGTTTTACGGTTGGATACGTAACCTACGCGATCGAAAAAACTTAGCTGCAAACTGAATTAGAAGTAATCACACTGGGAGGAGGGTCAGTAATACAACACAAATATTTGGTTATAAATTACTTCTCCTTCTCCAAAATTTTCCATTCTATTTATAATCTCAACGTTAACGATTTTCTTATATTAAATACATTTCAACCTGATATTCGAAATGAATTAAAGTTTATTTCAAATCAGCTGATTATTACCATGGAACACATAACGCAGCGTCATTTCCTTTTAATGATCATTAAAGAACTTATCTTTGAAAAGGTCTTTCACCATCCAAATAGATTCAAACCTTTAAAAAGCTTTGTTTTTAAGATAATAAAAAAAAAAAAATAAACACATGAACACGCTTTGCCAAATATACAAAAAAAAAAAAAATAAAAAAAAATATGGGAAAACTCAACACATTACTACCTGGTATCTCTTTCTTACCATGCCGTGAAAATACCTTTAAAAAGTACCATCACTATTTCACTCATACGCGGCGAATTCTCTTAATGCAATTATATATAGGATAAGAGGAAAAACCAAACGCTTGAATTAGAGAGAGATGAAAAATGGCGGCGTCTGATTTTAAACTTTCTTTTGTTAAGTTTAATAATGTATTATGTTGTAAAAATCTTCAAATTTTCTGTTATTAATACAAATTACCTTAAATTGTGGAGAAAATTTTATAAAGTACTGCAAGAGTGCCTTTCGTTTCCTGTTAAATTTATTTCAACGTATACTATGTTATGTTATGTTATTTCAATTGCAGGTGCTTGATTTTGTTTTTTGGGAGATTGCCACTCCAAATGAATATGATTTGGGTTTATACCATTTTATTTTTTCAGCAGCTGTAGTAGGCAAAGTTTTAAACAAACTTTTCCGTTCTTTTCCGCACACCTAAAAAATTTTCCTTCTATTACAGCAAATTCTTGACTTTGACGTCGCAATCGTTGACAAACACCTTTTTGTCTTCCTTGTCTACCCTTTCGCAAAATCTTTTCCACTCTGTCCCATTAATGTTGCGATCAATCTTTGCTCTGCTGTCTATCTATACACAATATTTCCAATTGAGTAAATATGCAATAAGTGACCATTACAAAGCTTAAGCGTGTTTAATGGAATCCCGAGATTTTGTTTTATTTTTTATTGATTTTTCTCAGCAACTTAACGATTAAAATTACAAATTAGTATATTTTTCTAAAATCGCTAAACACACACACATTTCAACTATTGCAAAAGAACGTAAGAAAAAATTAGTTCAATAAAATCGCCGATAACTCAATGTGTATTTTCTATGTTCTTAGGGATAGCATATCGCAAATAATCATATTACAAGCGACATCTAGTACACATTTTATTAAATAATGACAAGAGTAACATTTTTGAAAATTCGGCTTTTTCCCAAACACTTATATTTATTATGTGTAGTTTAGAAGAAGTAACTGAAGATATACGCGACATTTTTGGGCGTTATAAGGAAAAGCAGCAACTGGACCTTTTGAAAACTGTGAACAAAATACGTTGTTGTAATTGCGGGCACAAATCACGCATACAAGGTGTTCACATACAAGCTTCTGGGTAAGTGCGACATTTTCTGAATGTAAGAAAATAACATTTTAACCATTTTGTAATCTGTGTGTACAATTTGTTTTTTGTAAGGTTCAAGCGAATGACGTGTTTGTATCAAATTACTCTGGGGTTACTCAGCTTTCTACTTATTTTGGGTGCTTATATTATATGGCTGGCACGTTATTACAATGAATCCAATAGTTTGGGTGGAGGAGGGTGTTCTGGCTCTTTTTTATGGCCTTTCGACAATTGTCCTGTTGCTTTTTAAATTTTGCACATATATTTTGGAGCTATTTGGTTTAATAAAATAATTTTACTGAAACGGAAAATATGCATGAAAACATCTGTCAAAACACTGTTAAATGAAATACATGGTATAAGAAAACGCCCACAAAGCCTGCCTTGACTCTTACTCTGTATGTGAATAAGAATTTTAAGCATCCTCTTTTGATAGGTCTAAGGTTAAAAGTCATGTTTGATCTAGAAAAAATGTTAAGAACAAAGAGAAACAAATTCGTTTTCATCTGTTAAAATTTTACCATCTCTAAAAATAAAAGCAACCAAATTTTTCGACCTATCGTTTTGTGAAACTATTTTCCCGTGAACGTATACGTACACATATATATTTGCATAAAGTGCAATTGCAAGTAGATCCTTGATCGAAAAGAAGAAAAGTTGTTTGGAAATTTTTTGTAAACGAGTTATTAAAAGCGTTTAATTCAACCGAGCCTTTAGGAATAGTTATCATCTTATGTAAGTTTTCTATAATAAATTATTATTGAAATCATTTTTAAGGAAGTTATTGTTTGCAAAGAAACGCTTAAGTGTCAATTTTTATCTGAAGTTTGGAAAAGATGCCGAACATTAAATTACAATCCTCCGATGACGAAATATTCGATACTGACGTCCAAATCGCTAAATGTTCGGGCACGATTAAAACTATGTTGGAAGACTGCGGCATGGAAGATGGTGACAATGCGGTTGTGCCATTACCTAATGTAAATTCAGCAATATTACGCAAAGTATTACATTGGGCCAATTATCACAAAGATGACCCTCAACCCACAGAGGACGACGAAAACAAAGAAAAACGCACCGATGATATATCGTCGTGGGATGCCGACTTCTTAAAGGTAGACCAAGGTACTTTGTTCGAGCTAATTTTAGCTGCAAACTATCTGGACATCAAGGGCTTGCTGGATGTAACTTGCAAGACGGTTGCCAATATGATAAAAGGCAAGACACCTGAAGAAATACGCAAAACTTTTAACATCAAAAACGATTTTTCGCAAGCTGAGGAAGAGCAAGTGCGCAAGGAAAACGAATGGTGCGAAGAGAAGTAAATGGCTCTATTATACTTAGTTGATTTGATTCTATTTTTAATGGCATTTTCCTTCAAATTCTAAAATAACTCTAATGTGTAAATCATAATAATAATATTTTGAGTTAACTCCTGACTTTGAATTATTCCTAATAATAATTTGCGCTTTGTAATATTATTGGAGAAGTTGCGAGGGAATCTATCTCTGTATTCATGCCTCTGTGTGCTCTATAAGATATAAATAAATGTTATTTTTTAACTTTGACTAATACAGCATCATAAAGCAAATGAATAATCAGATTTGTTTTTGGTCTAATTTTTATGTAAAAAAAAGTTGTAATAAAATTCTACCAAGCGTTATAAATATAATAATGTGTATTTGGATTAGGCAAAATTAAAAATTAAAGTTTTTGTTTTGGTTGGATAGTGTTGCCAACTCGCCGAAAGAATTACCGTTACCATAGTCTCATTCTGAGGTGCAAGAAGTAAACAATATTTTTTCAATTTCTTGATATTGGAATGAATCGAATTTTATGATGAACTTGATTTGTTTTACCAAATAAAAAGTAAAAATCTGTTTTCAATCTCTAGGCATTGCAAAGTGCAATTAATTAAAATAAACAACTATGCCTAAATATCATTTTTCATAAGAAGGCAGACTTGTCTGGCAACGTTGTACAAATTGCAAACAACAAATTAAAAGAGAGGGAGAGATCTTCCTAAATAGAAATCAGTTTCACTTGGCTTGGTTTCGCAAAATATATAAAGTATTAACAAAATCTCTATCTACGACCAATGCGAAAGTCAACAAATATTGTTATATTGTGTAACTACAAAATAATAAGAAATGTACGCGTTAAAACAAATCAATTGAAATGAAAAAGTGCGTGAGAGTCGTCGCCATATTTTCTAAAAGAACACATTGAATGATTGCAATGATTGTTTACAAGCACATCCAGCATAAAGTAATTTTATTGTTCCAACTAAATAAGTATTTTAAGTCTAAAGTCAAACAATTTCAAGTTATGGTACTATTGTTTAATAGAAAAAAAGAAAATAAAGTTTAATTACATTTGGTAAAGAGAAGAATATAGACATTGGTGTCGGTACTACTACAGTGAGAGGAAATGAGCATCCCTTAACATTCATGTAGAAAAAAATGTTGTTTTTAACTTCGTCTAAGCGTGTTCTTTATAACAATTAAATATAATTATAAACCTTAAACATTTTAATATATAAACCATGCCGTTTTACGAAAAAGTGTTTGTTGTAAAACCTTACATATGAAATGTAAAAACTCAGCAGTATTAGAATAAAGGAATTCAAGAAAACTCAAGCACATAAAGAAATTATAGATAAACTTCACAATAGAAGACGGAGTGATTTTCATAAAGAAACTTCATATATAAGTAATAAAGATGCCAGATTGCCAGAAATAAATATTGATTGAGTCTTTTATTAAACTCGTAAGAGACTCTGGGTTGAAAAAAAAAACATTTTCAATTTGGATTATGGATCATTTTCAAGCAGCTTTGGACCCCAGAAAGCAAGAATTATTCGAAGCACGTTTTATTGGGGCACGGGTAAGTAGCGATTTTATACAATCAAGAGCACTTGATCATACTATGTGAAATTTAGAACGCTGTAATGAGAGGTGAACAATTGTGTTGCACTCTTCTCTTAAGTATAATATATTACAATTCTTAATTTATTGCAATATATCTAAAAAGCAATATTCCCTACAGATGATATATTCAACGATGTAATGCATCTTAATATATATAAATATATATATAGTGTTAAAACAACAAAGTCGTCTCCCATACACACACATGCATATTAAGTGTATGTTTTACTAGCTCACTAATTACAAGCGAAAAATCCACTTTTAGTTAACATTCAAAATCTCAGAGAATATTTCTTTCTACTAAATTTCAATGATTTTTTATCCCATTTTTTTTTATTTTTTTACTTATATGTATATGCTTGTGTACAATATATTTGTGTGCACAAAATTTTCCCTTCCTCAGGAAACCATAAATGAACAAAATAATCGACCAGTGAAGGGCAGAAAATCAGTTTCGTTTCTACTCACAGACCAGCAAGACATACAGACCGGACTTATGTTGGACGTGACTATAGATTTTAAAGGGACTTTTAATAAACTTTTAGTAAAAAAGAATGAATTTTTCTTGATTTTGGTTTAATTCTCTTATAAGACACCGTGTATTTTTATATAAATAGTGCAATGTATGCAATCAGCAGAAGCAGACTATTCCACAGGTTATGCAGGCAACGAGTTTTGGCTGACCAAGATTTTTAGAAGAAAATTCACAAGTATCGATATGTACACGCGTTTTGGATAACTGTTTTTACAGGTGAATAAAAGACCATTTTTGGAACGTAAAATTTTGCGACGATCAAAAGGAGGAGGAGGGCCCTTATTTCTTTATATAACCACCATCACTTATCTGGACGTTGGTACATTTTCACACCTAATTAATCATTATGGATTGCTTCGGCTGCGGAGTCGAATATTCATCATTTTGCTGGACATAAAAGCTCAGATCTTAGTCCATGCCAAAAAAAAAAAGCAGAAAAAGAGTGCCAATTCCGGGAAAATGGACTCTTCTACAATGTGATAAATTGTAATTTTTTATCAGCAAAAATTCTGTTTCCGGAGTTATCCACCCCAACCAGTATAAATGAATATATAGCCGCGAGTAAGGCGTAGTAGCGAATTGGTTTTTCTAGTTTTCTATTTCTAGGAAATTAACTTAATATCTCAATTTTAGCAACTAGAGGGAAGATTAGGATTTATAAAAGTTCGTCTATCACAAATATTTTGATATTAAAAACAAAACAGGGGGTGCGTTCCTGGTACGTAGCTGAAAAAAGTTTGCCAAGCTTGCTCTACACATTCTTTCTCTCTCAATTTTGGCCCTCTCTCTCTCTCTCTATCTATCTAATTTTCTCTTGTTTCTGCGCATCTCTGTTTATTTAAGAGATAATTTTACTTTTTGACTTTTTGAGTTTCGTGAAATGTGGCAAAATACTCATACATGTGTATGCGTACGAATATTCTGCACCTACCAAAGAACATGGTAGCCTGTTAAGAGGTAAAAAATTGCTGTGAGTAGGTGAAATTTATAGCGTTTATATGAGTAAACAAACGGTACTTATCGTTGTCAACATGAATAAGAAAAAGTGTCGATAAGTATTTGTCTAATTAAAGGTAATTAAAATCGAAAAAGTTTTACTTTATTACAACAACAACTATTTGTATAATAATTATATTATAAATGATTAAACAAAAGCTACTTTATTGGGAAGCTTTGTTGAGTAACGTCCAAAAAGAAATTTCTACTCATATTAACAGATGGCAGCCTGGCAGTTGTCTGTGCAATTAATGGCAGTAACCTCTATATCTGATACTTATGATTTATTAAAAGAAATCTTATTTCAATTTTATTTTTAGAAATATAAATATATAGAATATAAAAATATCTTCTTTGAGTGTGTGTGTGTGTTTTGTAAATTGTTATCTCCTGAATTGTTGGCCTCTCACATAACACACAACATCTGTATAAAATAGAGCAAGAGAGTATATGAAGGGTGCTCTTAATTACTTCGTTAAAATAATCGTGACTTGTGTAATTGTCGGCTAGTAGTAGTAGTGTGGTCATTTAAGTGTTTGTTGGTTTATTTTATTATTACTTTTGGATTAAAATGTTCTCTGTTGTTGTGGGAAAAGCAAATGCTTGCCATAAATTTTAGTTAATCGGTTTTTATATGTAGTTTGAATTCTTCTTCATGTTCAATGAATTGCTCCGGCATCATTTTGTTCTTAGTTGGTCAACCTCGTTTGTAGAGCAATTTTGATATTTATGTGTTTATCTGCTTATAAAAATCTGAATCGATTTAACCGTGTCCGTCTCTCTGTCCATGTAAATATGTGAATTTTTTGGCCCACAGAGGAACCTTTTTGGAAATGGACCGAATTAAATCCTCCCCCGACTTCTACCCCTTACCATATAATGATATTTCTCGAAATGACAATGCCTCGCGTTTTGTGGAACTAAGTGGTGCAGGGTACTAAATGGTCTGGCTTCACCATAACACTATAATATTTTCGCTAATTTTATTTGTTGTTGTTTGTTGTTTTACATTTTATTACAGATTTATGCCTTGAGCTAAAGTGGTGTAACTGAATGCGCATGACTCTGAAAACCAAGTACTTTGTTATCTAATATGTGAAACTCATGTCTTCTCCCATTATGTTGGGGTTCTATTAAGGCACTATAAGGCACTACAAAAAATGTATAAAATTTTTATATCGTCCTTATTTTTATAAAACGTCTTAACGTCTGTTAAAGTTGAACTTATAATTGCAATCCAAGATTGAATTTTGCACAAAATTGTAGGCGTGTCCATGTTTTCATAGTACAAGAAAAAGTCCGCATAAAGTGATCAACCAATAACACTATGGTATAAGTTAAATCTTAGAGACTTTGACAGATATTATATCAAATGTGGATGTGGCTGTAATCGATTTTCCGACATGAGCTTACCATACATAAAAGGGAAACAGGATATTGTACCGGTAGTTGTGTAGTTGTTATAGGGACGGTAAACCTTCCGAACGGTATCAGGAACCTCAGTTTGTTCTGAAATCTACGTTGGTTGGTTGATATAAACTGCTGCCTTGTGCGGCTCAGTCTTGTGTCTTCGGTAAAATTCGAGATTGTGAATGCAGGCATTCATATATAATGGTGACAACCGCAACAATAAGAAGGCAAACATACGCGTAAAATTAATACAACAACAAACACCATAGCCCACTCACTCACTCCACATCGTGTGTGCATTAATTTTAGGCAATGTGGTAAAGAAAAGTGTTGTTACTGAGCGAAATAAAGTGTAAAGGGTGGGAGGAAGAGAGAGGCGTAGAGACGCGTTTTTCTTCGGCACTATTGACTTTAAGTTGTTGCTGCTGCTGCTTCGTTTCTGCCATAACCGCCGATTACTCCAAGTGACGAATATAACGACGATTGCACACATTACAACAACAGCATTTCGTATGATTCGGGGTCAGATGCATGCATTTAAGAGGAGCTTTGACAAAATACTGTATGCTGTCGTAGCTCCTTGATAATGACGCCGACGATGTTAGTGTGAATTCGGCAAACTGTTGACTTGTTGTAAACGCTAAGTATGCACACTACAAATCTGCTATCACTATCCCCTTATATACACCAAGTACCCAAAAAAATACAAAATAAAGTGCAGTCCACCCATATTATGTTTATGATAAATAAAATCTAAAGCAAGAATAAATTACAAAAATTTTAAAACAGTAAATAAAAGTCGGTTCAATCCGACCACAATTCATGCTACGAGTAATTAGTCTAACAGTCACTTCGTAACCAAGGTCAAAATTTAGCCCTTGTCACGCTTTATCGAATTTTTAAAAATGGCTATTTTTGGTCATATAATCACTTATTTTAAAACAGGGTGGAGGCCAAAAAACAGATCGATTAATTACACCCACTCATATTAAAAATTATGTCATTTAGGTTGATTCCATGAATTAATTGGACTGACATGAAAGATACAATTAAAGGAGTTACAAACATCCACCCAAATACGAATCGCCTTTGCACCACTTTGTAGTGTAGGGTGCAAACACGATGTATAAATTAGAAACAACAATAATAATGTTTAATGGTCGCGACAGCAACATTTTCCAGATTATAAGGTACACGTTTGCCGGTTCAGACTGTGTGCTGTTAAAAGAAACGAAACGAAATTGCTGGCATTGCAGCCACAAAGTGTGGAAGAACCCACGTAGCTAGCTGGTAACAAATTAAACCGAAGCCGAAGCAAACGAATATAATACTTAACAATACTTTCTTAACCGGCCCCGAGTTAGTAAGCATAACAACATATTTAACGATTGATATTCGTGGTATGCAACCCAATGCGTTTTCTTCGCTAATCTCATTCCGTTGCGTTTTTGTGTGTGACTCTCAAAGGTCTCATGATACAGAAAGCTTGGTTATGAAATCTCTCAGTACAAGAGTTGCAGTATCTTTCTTGTGTATTTTGACAATGTGTACATATACGTATAACTACCCCGATTTAATGAATTTAATGATGGCTTAAGTGAAGTTGCAATGCATGCCTTGTTATGCCACAAAAAAGTTCCCTATTTGAAATGGGCGAAAATGCACAAAAAGTAACTCCTTCCGATATCGGGTGTTCGAAGAAAGTTTTTGTTACCTGACCACACAAAAGTTGAGGCGAGCGTTAATATTGTACAAAGTTGAAAACGGTTAAAGTAACAGCATAAAGGGGATAAAAGAGAGATATATAGTTTGTAAAGGACCGACAGGGAACTCTAATACAAATTGGGGAGCTGTGCCTTCTGCCCTTTTTAAAGAATTAGTTGCTCTACGCAACCACATTAAGGCTATGCCTTAAGATTAAGAGTGAATCCAAATGCTAAATTGTAATAAAATCTCCCATTCTATTTAATCTAATCAACTAAAGCTGCTTAGAAGTTGTTATAGCGTCTGTACTGAGTAGTCAGTCCTTTGCTGCTGATATGAACACATGAAGCAGAGTTCGTGTTAACCTGTTCAAAACCTTCAACATAAAAAATATGTTGCTTAAATGCCGACATACGCAAACGACCTTCCCCTTTCTGTTGGCATAATGTTATATTTTGTAACATTCAGATGTTCATTGCTCGTCGCTGGTAATGATACGAACGACTGCCGCTGGTTCGTCTAATTGCCAGTGCTCTGGTAGTGTGGTTGGTTGGCTGGTTAGTGCGTCAATATATATATATATATATATATATATATATGTGTGTGTGTACACCTACTAGGATTATTACCTCCTTTTTCTTTCACATTATGTTCTTCTTCCTCATCCAGCTAAACTTTGTAATTGCTGCTGTTGTTGTTATTATTATTATTCCTGATTGTTTTCACGAAGTTGCAACGGTACGTACAAACAAACAAACAAGCAAACAAACAAACAAACTCACTCCAGGCACTTGCCACAATGCCAAGTGGGTTACGCGTTCATACATACATGAAATAGTGTTGCACGCGCGTGTTTTATGGTATGTGTTGAATGTGCTCTGTCGGATTGTTGCAGCAGTCATCACTTCAGCTGCCGAAATATAGTTGCCCAGGTTGTTATTGTGTTTATGTGAGCACACGAGTGAGTCTAGTCTACTATTACACTCGCACACCTTGAGTACTATGACTGCAACTATTTTGCAACTACTTTACCACACACACGCTGCTACTACTACTACTACTACTACTGTCTGCAACTCCTCTATATGCATCTATATCCCATCCATGCTATTATACATCGATAGATGTAGATTTTCAGAGATTTTTTCAGTTTATTGCCACGCTCCGCTGAGGTTTGTGGTGTTAGTTATAGTTACTCGTGTAATGGTCAGGTTTGCATTATCTGCTGTGTGTGTGTGTGTGTGCATTTGTGTTGCTGCAAAATACATTGTTGCCGGTTTCTCTCTTCCCTCTAGCTACACTGTCTGTCTGTCCTCATCATCATCATCAATAAAAAGCTTTAGTACCACTTGACCAGTTGTGTTGATGTTATTGTTATACTCCCATCGCTTGTACTCTCATGTATATATGAACTAAACTGTAAATATATGCTGAAAAATTCGAATCAGTCCGAATCAAGCACAAAACAACAAAGTAGAATAAAAACCAAACGAAACTTAATCATTTGTGTGCATATGTGTAGATGTATGTGTGTGTGTGTGCACTCCAAATAACTTTTGCAAAATACTTGAAAACCAATAAAAAAGGGAAAAACATTTTCAACAAAATGTGAAATGGAATAAACCGAAACGGAACGGTATAATAGAGTAATAAAAGAAAATTGCGGATAATAAAAGAAGTGCAAAAATATTGAGGGTGAGCGGTGAGGCATGAGGCAAGTTCACCTTATGCAGGGTAAACCTTATTAAGGATGAGGAGGTAACAAGCAAACACCCAAAAAGCAAATTGTGAAAAAAATCATGTGTAGGTATTATCAGCCTTTTTCTGGTATGCAGTGTATAAGTGACATGAAGATGTAATGACTTTTGAACAACGAACAAGCACTCTCTTGTAATAATTATTGATTTCACAATGTGAGCACACTCTCTCCTAGCGTGTACGTTCAGTAGTAGCAGCAACTACTAAAATACTAAAATATTTACAAACCGAATAATTAATAACAAAGGAGACAATACCCTACTTTAATGCAATGCCGCTTGTAAGACAACGCAAGATGACGCGCTATAAGGTAAGCAGTGCGTTAAAAATATTTCATTTACTACACCCTACACCCCTTGAGGAGAAGGGTATGTTAAGTTAGTGTGGATGTTCTTAAACCCTAAACGGCCAATGCCACACCCACCTACAATTCACCAACGGTCGATTTATAGTTAATCGATTTAATCATAACCATCATTTTCTGCAAGGGTGTGTCTGGACCCTACTGAAAATGGTATAAATTGGACCATTCTTAAAACCCCTACGCTTGACGAAAATTCGCAATATCTAGTATTTTTAAAGAAACTTGGCGAAGAACAAGTGATAATAAGTGACTCCGTTAAAATTTAGTACGACAATGACTCACGCTTACAACTTAACAATGCACTGATTATGGTATAACTGAGGAACTATGTGCCGAGTATTCGCAAGCGACTTGTGCGCAAAAACTTTAATTGTAACATCAGTTCAACATTTCAGCCCAGTATCTCAAAATGTACGCCTCCTTCATAAAAATTGGCAAAGTTAGTCTAAAAACTAATGTTTGACCGGATTGGATAATTTTTAGAACATTTCTCTCTATAAAGATTTTTCACGAGCTGACTACTCTTTACTAATACACTAAATTATAGTACAAGAAAAATTTTGAAGTGTAGGGTATTAAATGGTGGGTATTGTTCGACTTTAATTGAAAAAAAAGCACAATGAAAATAAAACATTAGTTGGGTGGTAATCATGTATTTGTGTAACACTGTGCAGTTCACACCGTGTACGCTACGCGTTCGCTTAAGCTTAAGTTGACTCTACAGAACATTCGCTACTTTTGCCACAAAATTTTATTCACAAAATTCAAATCCAATCGAATAAAGTTTTGATGGCTGGCTTGACATTACGTGCATAAAATGCAATCACTAGAAAGTTCAAAGAACTTGTTTTGTTGTAACGAAACAGCAATCGTTGTTTTGTCAAAAACACCATCTATCGCTTCCGTCCCTTGGTGTTTCTATTAGTTTACATACATTTGACCTGACCTATAATATACGAATTCCTGCTGTATACATGTGTGTGAGTGTATATGTGTTCTTTTTTGCTTTGATTTTTATGCTCATCTCCAAGTAAAGCGGATTCTCAACAATACATACGAGCTCCATGTGCACAACTCTCTGAAGCGCACTCTTTTGCTATTTCTCAGTTATGTTAACTTTTAACGAAAACTTTAAATGGTGATGAAACTTTCACCCAGAAAGACGGTCGATCTCTCACGTTTTTTTTTTTTTTTGAAAATTAAGTCGTATCGCTTAAGGCTATAACTTGCCCGGTTGAAGTTGTACTTGTCACCCTCACACGTTCTCTGCCTTTGAACAAATGGACATTTTGTTATCTTTGTAAATATTATTTACCTTTGACAAAATGGAAAATCACGTAATCAAGAATAATAATGTGTGTCCCTCAGCGTAACAATGTAACGTAAGCGCTGTTCCACATACAATTTACATTCTTGATCAACATGGGAATTGCGCGTCCGTATCAGTTAAACGGGTGGTAACCATAGACCACTACAGACGTTATGAACGGTGTAAAGAAATTGAGCTGAATTGCGATTGAAATATTACTTTTTACTTATAAAATGGATCGGGGGTGTTCAATTCGATGCATTTATTCGCTCAGCATCTCACGAGTTGTTATCGGTGAATTCATTTTCACTTCGCCAGCTTGGCTTCAACTCCACATAAAGTTACTTCCCATTCCTTTATGCGGACAGACGTACATATTTAAATCAATTCAGAAAATCACGCTTAACTTCAAGTAGTGGGGTGCGATGCAAGTGCGTAAAGGTAGAACCTAAGATTTATAAAGATGCGTCCGAATGTATTTTGGTGGGTTTGAAATAATTGTTCGTGTATATACCTCACATATACAATACATATGTACAAGATTGCCTATTATTCTATAATAATTAGTACTTGGCCGCATAAATATATATTCGTCTATGCCATTGTAGGCAGCAGCAACATTAAACAATTTCAGGCACTCTTTGTATAGTGTGCAAGTGAAACAATCACCCACACATGTAAATATATGTGCATATGGTATGTATTAGTGGGTGTCTGTGCACAAGATGTGCATACGATTTCTAGTGCATCATCGTTAAAAAGGTAGAATCGGTCGGTTGTTTGGTTTGGTCGACTCTTTGTCGAGGCCCATCCGCAACAAAGTCGTGTTTCGCTAAAATATATGCAGTATGTATAGTTGCATGTATTGACTATGTGTTAATAAATGTAATCGTGCGCGGAGTTGATTTCATCCCGTCCATAAAGCCAGCTACTGCAGATGCCCACCTTCAGTGTACACACCTAAATGCATCCATATACATGTATATGTGTCAACCCCTCATCTATATCACTACCCCCCAGCCCTGTAAAGCACGCACTACATGCATGTATATAGGTTTGCTTTTTAAACCCTCCACATAAGATGCAGGTGTACTAAGTTTGGTGTTGCGTTTGCAATACCCAGATTCTTGATTGGCATAAAGAGCAGTCCATCTAGACATGTCCGCCCGTGTCTGGCTGTCCGTTAGGGGTACTCTCGACTTGCAAGTTAGCGCTTAATTCGAACACTATTAGATGGCGTCATCATGCACCTGCCACGCTCACTGTTTGTATGGACATGTGGAGGGTGTCTAAGGTTTGGCCTAAGCCAAATTTAGTTTTCTTACTTATTAAACATAACTCTGCTCCGAGTATCCACCAATCTATAACTATTTTCACACATTTACATACACGTACCTTTGTACATGCATTTGTGTATGTATTTGTATAGGACCATATATAGCTAGCCAGTACTTGTTTATGGGCTGTAGTTGACTTTTCTATAGTGGCAGCGCTAGTAGCCTTCCTTGTAGAAAATCCAAAGCAATGTTCGCTAAACTTAGGAAATTACAATCAACAACAGCAAATACATTTACAACACTAAGCAGGAGTCAAACCGATCTAAAGTAGGGTACATGTAGGCGCACATAAGGGTTAACAAGTGAACAATCCTCACGATTTCAAATGGACGGACTAACGTTCTTGCTTCATGGGCTCTAGCATGGTCACGCGTCTGAAATAATTTCAATACGTATGCCCTCGATTTGACCTCGGTCACCAAACATTTATACGAAATTATTTTAAACGAGTTCGGATTGTTTGCTCCTTTGATTCTTGCGTTTAAACTAAAATTCGGCGCTCTTGAGATATTTTAATCAAAATGTTACCCACAATACATGCCTTGATCCTTAATTAATACATACAGTAGGCCAAATATTAAACACCCTCCACATCCACAACAATGGGCGTGGAAAATATATATATATGTTGCGCCCTCTAATAGTGTATGTATTACGTATCAGCTTGCAAGTCTAGATTTACGTGTCTGTTTTCCTACCATGCCCATTTTTGGCACATCAAAGGATGAGATAACTATAAATATGTGCACCAAGTTCATAGGTCAATTGTTGTGGCAGATAAATAGACTTTTGTTGATTGTGGGCGTGACCCTTGACCGATTTTGTCCATTTTAAATAGTTCTGGGTGCAAAAACTGTACCTGTATAGAATTTCAGTTCAATATCTCAAAAGGTACGTCCTTGAGAATGCCAACAACAGACAGACGCACGGACACACGGACATACATGTCTAGATCTACTCAGTTTTTGATGCTGATCAAAAATATATGTACACCGTAGGGTCTCTGATATCAATATCTAAAAAACTAACTACATATAGTGAGAGTGGCAATAATAGGCAGGCAAACAGAAGCCCAGACGTACGACCGCCAAACAAAACCACCAACCTAGTATATCCTCTGTTTTATATGAAGGGTGTAAAAGTTTGTTCCGTCAGTGATGTTATCACATGACTTACAAATGCTTTTCATTATAAAATTGTTTTCTAATTTGTCATGTGTTTCTTTTTTTCAATTTTTTTCAATTGAGAAATTTCATTTCGGCGACAAAACTTGTAGTTGACGCATTTTTATGTATACAATAATAATTCCGGGGGGTGTTCATCTATCTTGATATATGTAAATAATTTTACATATTATTTATTTATGATATCACATCTCTCGCAACGTTTCCCAATTTCCTATACACTGTACATATACCATCTTTTACTATACGTGGTTATATACATATACCATGTACACCAAGTACATAAACACATAGAACACATAGACATTCGTGGTTCCTCGAATAGTTAGCAACCGGTCGGTTCGTTCTTGTCTGGTCTGATACGTATAATGTACAGCGGTCGGGGTGATGGTGGCAGTTCACATTTATGCTGAATCTTTCCGTTTTGTTGTATTCTGTATTCTGTGTACATTCATACGAAGTTGAATTTTTGTAAAAAATCAATATCATATCTTTAAAGTAGAAGCTTCTTTTTTAAATGTTATTACATAGAATCACTTCTCCTCTCCCTCCACCATACATATGTATATGTATATATGTGGTGTAATGTACGCAAAAGTTATATTCGAAAAATTGTAAAAGGGGAAAGAGTTGCAATGTGGAGGTGAAGTGTAAGAAGACAAACATTCTGTTAGGCATGTAGGCTTAGACTGAGCGAATCTATTTTATTCCTATTTTGAGTCAAGCAAGTAAATTTGCTTCTGATTTACAGAAGAATAAGATAATGATCAGGAGCTGCCAAAAAAAAATAAAAAAATTGTTCATCTAACAGTGGAGGCGGCAGGTATCTGATTAACTCTACAATTTATGTTTTGCGTTCAAGGCCTACCTATGCTATGTTATCTAATTTAAAACGAAAAAGACGGACAGACACACATGGCTGGATTAATGCATTATTCGATTCAATATATAGAATGTATGTACTTTGTGGGTATAATAAAGTGATACTACCTCCCCCATCGCCCAACATCGGAATGGGGATGGGTTCGTATAAGAACATGTGTTCATATGTACATGGATACATAAAAACTAACAACACAACACCAACGGGATAACGAAAGCGTTTTAAATGAAATGAAATCCATGTCTAACAAGCAGCATCTCTGTGTAAACCCACAACATAGTCGTACACTTACGTACGCACATAGTTTTTGAAACTTTCCTGCATATGTACACGGGTGTACTTTTCTTATGTACCAAGAATGTATATAATCAGAGCTATGTATAGAATATAAAAACTTTTATGTATGCAAAGCATAACTGTAAACAATATGAAAAAAGTGGCGCAACACATAGTGAATGACATGGAAAGTAAGGTCCCAGCAACAACATTAACAGCATCCCTAGAAAATTCGCGTACAATCCCATTTAAACCTTTGCAGAGTTATTACTTCACGCAATTGAGCCCACCCACCAACACAAATGGAAAAAAACAAACACTACATACAGCCCATACCACCTCCCCCACATATTGTTGGTTCACAACAAATCTTTAATAGCTCACAGTACTACTCATTATTATTAGTAATTGTGGTTGTGTTGCTGTGGCTTTAGTTGAATTGAAATTGAAAATGTTTCTCGTTTTTCCACATTTGCTGCACCTTACACAACGGTAAAATTTAAGTTTGGAAAAATCTAAAATGTCCTTCACATACATATGAGTGCCTTAGTGTCATGCTGGTGTAAGCTGTACTAATGATCAAATTTCATTATAATTGTTTAAACAAATTGTGCCCAAAAATTTCTCTAAGTCTGAGTCACTGAGAATTTTGATGGCGGCGAAAGTCCCAAGCAAGTGTCCATGGGGAACACATACTTTGCCAAATTGAACACTTTAATGTAAACTGGAACTGTTGATGTTCTTTCATTTTGGAGAATTTAGTTTAAGGAGAGTTTAAAGGAGAAATGGGCAATAAAGTTGGCTTCTGCCAAATCCTGAATTTCCGTTTTTTAAAATTAATATAATGATCTGCGTGCAGAAACTTGTAGACCGTACAAAATTTCAGAACAATATCTCAAAATGTACGTCCGTGAGCCTTTCAATATACGGACTGACAAGGCTAGATCGACTAAGACTTTGATGCTAATTCTTTGTAGGGTCTCTGGCGCCCCTTCTCGGTGTTGCGAATGGAATGAGTAGCATTTATTCCTATCTTACGTGGAGGGTATGATATGATTTTTGAAGATTATTCTTTTCAAACCCAAACCCAAACCCATTACGGCTCAGTATTGTACGATTTAATGAACAATTTAGATTGGCTTAGATATTATTATCTTTCTAAGCATTTTTGTTGGAACTGTCACGGCTACTAAAACTTTTGAAATTTAGTACGCGCAATCGCTTTGAAATTTAGTACGCACAATCTTCGACTGTTTCTATGTTTCCTGTTTCAAATAAACAAAATCGGATGAATCCGATACCATGCGTCTGTTCCTTTAAGCACTCTTATAGATATATTGTTAAAATTTGGTACACATATTCATCGCTCATGCCAAAAGTAGGCCAAATCGATCCACGGACTGGTCCACATCTTTAAAACGTTCAACGTGCTGAACTAGGTCATATATTTTGATTCCAGTATAATAACTTTCAATTTCCAAGAAAAACGAAATTTGGATTAGATCAAATTTGAAAGATGAACAACAATAGTGGACGTGGCAGGTATGTGATTACGTAAAATTGTGAATATAGTTTTTTATAAATTGTGGGCGTGTCTTTTATTCGAACACGCCCGTTTTTGTCACACAATGGATGGGATAACCATAAATATATGCAACAAATTTAAAGTTCATAAAACAATTTTTTTGACATATAAATAGATTTATGTAGATTGTGGGCGTCTCTGTTATCCGACCACTCCCTTTTTAGACACATTGATGGGTGGGATCACTATGGGTAGTTACACCAAATTTTGAGTTCATAGGTCAATTTTAGTAGCAGATATATAGGTTTTGGTCGATTGTGGGTGTGGCTCTTGACCGATTTTGCCCATTTTAAATAGCGATACTTTGTAGGGTCTCTGAGGTCTCCCTTTGAATGTTGCAAACGGAAGAATATAATGTGAACCTGTGAAAAACTGTTTCTAGGAGCTTGGTTAGTTAGCGCATTTTGGGCGTGGCTTTGACATTTTCACGCCCAAAATGTCGTATTTGTTCAAATAATTTTGCAACACTTGTTATGGGCTAACATTAACATTCTGGCTTGACCAACAATTCTCTGTAAGTAAGCATTAGCTAGCATTCGAAAATGAACCAAAGCTAAAGTTTCTTTATTGCACTAATCATTAGTTATGTTTTCACTCAGCTAGAACATTTTATTAAACGTGTGGAGCTGAATATGAAGAATTCAAATGAGTTCAATTTTATTAAGGTTTTGGTTTAAATTTTAACTTAGGCTGACCACAAAACATTTTGTACTTGCTTGAATATTGACTTTGTATTTTCTTCTTTTTACAGGTAAGTCGCTACTCAACCACTGCGCAAATTTTCTATTCCCTTAACTAAAGTAGAGAGTAAGTACTTGCACTTATATGCTGAGATATTATTAAAAATTGCTAAAGAAATCTGGTACGCATGACTGTGTGTATACATATATTTACATTTATATATATACATACATACATATATATGAATAATTGCATGTTGTACTATTTTGTTTCATGTTTTTTCATTCTCTTTTGATTCATATTCTTGTATATATTGCTGTGAGCCTGCTAAATAAAAACTTGACTTTTTTCCCGTTAACATCCATTATTGAGATGATTACAAATAATATAAAGCTTCCTTAAATGGGGCTAGACGTCGAAAGTTGCTGGTATTGATAATAGTCGCACATAAAAGAGAAAGAACTCAAATCCAATGTGTTGAGTGCTGAGGACTTTTAAATCAAAACTTGTATTTACGGCCTGTGGGTGTAAACATACTTTGCAGATTGTCTAAGTTATTATTCATTATTTATTATTACAACATACCGCCCGTCCAATTGGATCCATTTCAGTCGATGTAACTATTAACCAAGTCCGCGCTTATTTCCATCGTATTCATGTGCGAGCGCTGGGTGAATTTGATTAATGGAGCATTTCTTATATGTAAAATTATACTCAATAATTATTAATAATCACAATCTCAAGCGAAAGAGAAAAGTAGTTGTTGGGCACAATAATTAATTGAACTAAATTTGGATTCAATTCCGCTTTTCCGTTGAAAACTTTTCTTTTGTATGACAATTCCCAATATTTCCATAGCGATCCTTCAAGAAATGACTTGTAGCACAAATACTATAAAAAATCTTTCTTTAAATGTTTTAATAGAATTTGTATTTATTAGCACTGGACCTAGACAGAGAGGTGCTGTAGGGTATTAAATTCATTTTCCGACATCCTTGCACTTGTGTATACATACAGTGCCCTTATGTTGAGTGCGTTTTCAATTTCATCTTATGTGCTTGTCCCTTTAGCAATGTTGGCAACAATCACTTTGCCGTGAATAAAGAACAATGAGTGTTCGGTATAAAACCAAAAGTTAGGTCGCAGTCAGATATGATATGCGTATGTTTGTGCGTATGTCCTTGCATGTTGTAACTCGTTGATGTATTTCGTTCATATTCCCGATGTTGTTAAATCTTTGTTCTGCAACCTTTGCTGTTTGGCTTTCCTGCTATAAAATATCCAGTTATAAATACCAACAACAACACCAATAACAATAAGTGAATGTAGGTGCAGTTTGTAACTATTACCCGGGACTCGGGTTGTTGTTGTTTCATATTCGCCACATCTTTGTGCGTAAACGACAACTGTACACATTTACGCAACATATCACGAAAGAGAACAAACAAAACAAAACAAAAAAGACATCAAGATGCCTGCCTACCCAGATGCATACCGATAACGCTGACCTGTTAAAAGTTGCACAAGTGTTGTTGTTTTCGCTGGGTGGTATGTACTGTAATTGCCGAGCTTTTTGTGCGTGTGTAAATGTATTTGAATGTTGCTTTCCGCGATAAGCATACAAAGCATATTGCGATGCTTAAAACTGAGAATAAGAAGGCAACGAAATATGTAATGGGTGTATACAGGAATTTAAGTAGAACCAAAAGCCAGGTTCTGTGCAGTTGCAAGCAGTGTCCGTCCAATTGTAAACTGAGAATTTCTAATATCAAGTGGATGTTAATATATGTTGTTGTAATATCCAGTACTGTTCCGTTGCCAAGTCCAATTTAATATATACATATATATATACACACAACACACGCACACACACGTGCCCTACGCATTGTTTGAATTTGAATTTTCCACTCAAGGTGAGCGCAACCAATAAACGAATAATCTACAACTCTTTATTAAAGCAACATTTTCCAAATGTGTCTTTTTGTGTGAGTGTGTGTGTGTGTCTCTCTCTCTCTCTCTCTCTCTCTCTCTTAACATTGCAGCTGTGTTGTTGCTACCATAATTTCTTGGATTTGACTCTTGTTGTTGCCAGTCAATATTTATTTGCGACGTTTTAGTCGTTGTTTAGTTAGCTGATGGCTGTTGCAGATATTTGTCTGTCTGTCCATACATAAGTGTGTACATAGGAACGTGTGTTCAAGGGAATTAGTTAGCCGGTTAATTTTTACCCCCAATATCTTACACATATGTGTGTGGTTTGTTGTTGTTAATGTTGTGTTAATATTGTTAATGTGTTCGTTGGCTGTAGTGTTGAGTGTTTACTGAACATTTACATTGAAAAATATTTACTTGTGTACTTTATAATATATGTGGGAGATGCTTGTTTTGGGTTTTGGTGAGTAAGTAATAAATATAATATACGCGTTAAATTTAACCATCAGCAAGGAGGGAGACAACGTCCTGCATGCATTGTACTAATGAATATATCATAAGAACAGAATGTGTTAAATTAATGGAAATATTCCAAGCGATTCTTTTTCTTTTCAATTGACATTTTCCTTTAATTTGGTGTTGTTTGTGTTAGCCGTAATATTGCCCGTTTTTCTCGACGCACATTTTAACTTCGGTTGAAGTTCATGGTGCATATTGGGGCCCAACTTCTTACACATTGGTTGGCTGGCTGGGTAGCTAGATTGTTGTGTCTCTTCCATCTCCGTCTGTGCGTATTCTCCTTAAAATCGCCAAATCTCGGTTATAGGTGCCCGTGCGTTCGCACAAATAAACACGAAGTGGGAAGAAAATTATTTTTAACACATTCAAGACGATTATAATCGCCAAAAAGTTGCGTTCTTAGAAGCAATTGCTAACTGCAATATGGCATATACACCAGTTTTAAATAAATTTTTTCGAAATTTTTCATCGATTCATTAATTTAGAAAGTGACAATATTACATAAAAATGGGTGTATACCCCTTCCCCCAACCCCATCCCCCTCCCTCTATCTTTCTCTTTTTCTTATAATTCTGAACTACATTTTACATTATGTTGTTGTTGTTGTTGTTTCTCTTAAATTCAAAAACTCGCTTTTGCACTTTTAATGCGCGTCCGAAAACATCAATAAAATAAATGAAATAAATTTTAATAACTTATCAACAAATGTTTTCTTGTGTGAAAAAGTTCTAAAAGCAAGTGTTTACCTAAGTAATGTGTGTTTTGTTGTTTCGTTTGACATGTCATCCCTTAAATATCTATTAGTGGAATATTATGGTAGCTTAGTAGGAAGCTGTGCAATAATCACATATATGTGCCGTTCAGTATGAAAGTGGTGCAAGTCCGATTTTTCCAAATAATGAAGGTAATGATGACAATTTTTAAGCATAAAAAGCATTCCAAATATTTTATATATATTTAAAATCGGTTTTGAAATCTTTAGCTTCAAGAAAAACTCTTTATTTTATATGGCAAAGGCCAACTTTTCATACGAAATGGTTTATTTTATAAAAGAAAATGAAAATATTACGCCACCGCGCAATTTATGCCATAATTAGTTGCACCCGTAAACGAAATTGTCATATAAAAGCATCAAAAATAGAAAAAATTGATCGGATCCATATTTACAGAGTGAGAATTTTATAAAGAAGTAAAAAACAAGTAAAAAGCATTACATTTAGTTGAAGCCAAACCTTTAATACCCACAAAATACACACACGCGGACAGACAGACATGGCTGTGAAGCTGATTCAGTACTTTGTGGAGTCTCCGATGCCTCCTTTTGGACGTTGCATCCGTTTTGATAAACCCCTAAATATAAGATGGTGGATACAAATATAGGGTGCTAAATTAGGAGGGGTCTCAAAAGAGGACCAATGAGGTTCATTTTCAATAATTACTGCCTTTAGGCCAAAATATTTCCCTATAATAAATTTCTTCAATAAATGTTGGGCCAACAATCGCGGTGAGTGAGTGATATAAACTTGATTCGCATAAAGTTTTGTATTGACTTAGTCGTGTCTGTCTTTCTGACAATGAAAAAATTCTCTCTGTCGCATGAAGGTTGACATAGAAATTGAACTAAATCTGTCGATAGGCGCGCCACACTTTAGTAAAATCTGAAAAAGGTTCTCTTTAGAGGTTTTAAGATGTTTTTCACTTTAAAAAGTATATTATGACCACGCCTACAATACGAAAGCATCATTGCCAGTCAAAAATTTTATTTAATTGTGTGGTAAGTGGTTAGATGAGTGGCTTAGGCGAAAAGCTTGCTTTAATTCACCACATCGTTTCATGTTTATAGTTTTCTGTGGAGCTCTTTCTAATCATTTATAAATACAAATGTACGTGTTATGCAAAGATTCGTGTCGTATTATTGAGGCAGCGGACAGCGTTGAAAATCGTCGCGTCATCAAACTCGACCAAAAGCTTTGTTTTCTGCACTTTTTACATATGTATGGTGTAGTGTTGTGCATATTCATAAAATTTGTAACCCTCTTAAATATACAATCACACACATATAATTGTAGTACGAATACTTGATATATAACGATTTTCGTGCATATGCAATAATGCTGCTACAGTTATATGTTTGTACATGAGATTCGTTTGTATGCATGTTTGATTGTGTGATTGTGTATATTAAACACATAAGTTGGTGGTGCCGAGCTATTTGTTGTTGTTGTTGTTGTTGTTGTTGTTGTTCTCAGTGTAAATGTTCAGTTTTGTACTCGTTCCCATCTGCTCTGGTCTAAGCATCTATCCAACCAGCCAACCAACCAACCAGCCAGCCAACCAACTAATTCGTCTATTTTCATGATTATTGCTCGGTGTGTATTCACGTATGTGCATGTTTAGGTATGTTGTATTGTGCAAAACAATTTCTTTTTTTTTCTGTTCTGCTTCTTATTTGTTTAATAATACTCCTGCATTGCATTCCTCTCAGTTTAAGTAGCGCCTCCGGAAGTGAAGGTTTCATGCTTGTGTCTGTACATGAATTTATATCATAATAAAGAAAGAAAGAAAGAAAGAAAGACACAACCAAAGAAAAACTTAAGATAACAAAACTCTACGCAACAACAAAAAGTGAATTCCAAATTGGAACTGTCACAGTTAAATTATGCACAGTGCTTAGTTGTCAGCTTAATACGCAAACCTTTCGTGAGTTAAAAATGTGAATTAATTCAACGGTATAGAGATGTGCATTATCGAATAAACACAAAACGCAAAAGTGAAAAAATAAAAACAACCACTGGCTTAAAGAACGTCAACCATAAACGTTGTACTTTGTTAAATATAAGCGAAAACGTAAACTGTAATTGTGTGAATGTATGTTTAATATTTATTATGGCTTTTTTATTACATGACATTATTGAAAAACGCACTATGTTGTTACGGTATGTATGTGAAGTGAACATGAACTCTCTCACTCACCTTCTCTTTCTCTCTCCGTCTCTTTGGCATCTTGAGTTGATTTTTAATACTTTCCCAACTAGTATCACAAACGTAGTAATGTCAGTGCGTTTGCAACTACTCTAAAAAGTTTATATACTCGCGGAGGTTCGTGTTGTTGAAACATTCATGGTCACTGTGGTATTGATGCAAAATTTTATGTTGATAGTTAGAATCGTATAAAAGACACGCCCACAATAACCGAAAATTTAATGTCAAAGAAAAGGAGACAGAACGTACCTCCCTCCCACGCACACACACTTTCAACACTTTGTCTGAATTAAATTTAGTTTCTTTAACTTGTGGAAAGTTTACCCCAAATAAAACAATTGAAAAACTAAATTTGTCTTAAGCCCCAAACTTTACTTTTCCGTGTACACAATTGTGGGCACGCCAGGTACCTCATTACTCCCTCCATGAATAGGACGAATTCTGCAACAAATAAAGTTTGTATGCATTGTAGGCATGTCTACGTCCTTTTGATACTAAATTTCTTCTTCGCTGTTCAAGTTTTGTGCCTTTGAAGAATTTTTCAACATCTTATACAATAGATGTTTTTATATTTGTTGTAACCACAAAACGAACTCGAAACATGAGCGTGAAACCTTCAAAACATGAAATGAGTTGTTTCATAACTATAAACGAAAATGTGTATACTTGCACTTGTTGTTGTGCCTTGTGTTGATTTTGCCATTTAAATTATTGTACTTTTAGTCAAAATCAATCAGTTTTTTATTCAGTCAACTTACTATCTCTCTCTCTCTTTCTCTCTCTCGTGCTGACATTACATTGTTCGTTGTTATAACCACCGTCGTATGTATTTGGGGGTATTAATCATTTCGTCAATACGTTTGCAACGCTCGGAAGGAGGCGTCGGATATCTCACAAAGTATCTAAATTCTGTATCAGCAAAGCATACTGAGTCGATCTATCCATGTCTGTCTGTCCGTATATTCGTGTGTGTGTGTGTGTGTGTGTGTGTGTGTGCGTTCTGTGGTAATAACTACTTCATCCTATACTACATCCATACACATTGAAGGTCACTAGACATAATTACCGTTATAAAATTTTTCTATTGATCTATTTTTCTATAGAAATAACTTTTAACTGGTGATGGCGTAAAACCTGCCACAAATGTTCGCTAGACTAAGTTGTAACATTTTAAAACCAAACAATTTTTATATTTTTATACATGGATTTATTTTAATATAAATTATTCGTTTGTTACCTTGTAGAATATTAACGTGTAAATATTGTCTTGCTCATCGTCTTTTCATACCCTCTATAATATTGGTTGCTAGTTAACGTAAAATCCGGAGGGTATATAATATATAGTATTCGGCTAAAGCCGATGGAATATAACATTTTTACTTGTTCTGTTTTAGACTCAGTGCATGCGTCTTTAAACACCCAAGAGAATACAAAGTTTCTCTCATTCTCGGTAAGGTTTTATTCTGCTTTAATTCGTAAACACACGCTACCACTCACTTCGTATATGTGGCACACAAATGTTGTATTGTATAATGAATTATAAGGTTGTGCGCTCGTAATTTTGTTGCCCGAGTGTGTATGTGGGCATGTTTTTTATAATGTTCTACAAAAGTTCTACAACTTGTTTTTGATTCTGTTGGCCTGGTATTGATTTTATAGTGACGATGTCATTGCAGTACAACACTTTTGTTCAGTGTTGTTCGTCTGTCGTTTATTGGTTGTGTCGCTGTCGTCAATTGGTTGGGTTGTCTCAAATATTTATGATATGATAAATAGAAGATTGTCACGGAGCCATGTTTATTTGTTCAATAGGGTGAGTAGGTACGTACGTATAAATTTCTTGGTTGGTTTAAATTAATAAGCGGGTATGACTCGAGCGAGTGAGCGAATGAATAGTGAGTGCTGCTAAACGGAATACCTAAATATTCTTACAGCTTACACAGTTTATATTCATTTGGGATTTCGTTTCGTTTCGTGAAACTGAAGCCACAACTGTAACGATTAGTTAGTCAATTTTGTTGATGATGTTGCGTCTGATTTAATAATATTATGTATTTGTTTCATTCAATATCTCTCACGCTCACGAAAATGTGCATGTCAAAAGGTGGACAGCTGAATATTGGATACAAACAATCTGTACATTTTACTCAAAAGTATAATCGATTGCATGTTTGCAGTGTTCTAATGAACAAGTTAAGTATTTTGTCAATTACCTCGAGCTGATTGATATGCGATGCCAAATCTGATTTCATCTCGATGTTGTTAAATTTGAGTAGTAGGGTAACGGTAGACCAACCTTCACGTTACCCCCCTCTCTTACTCTTTTTGTCCTGCTCTGTGCTTTACTCTCTCAGCAAATATTTACTTTTTTGCTTTGTGGTTTAGAATGTGTGGTCGCTTTAACTCTCAAATCTCTGTTTGTACTTCCTTCTCGCTTTTTTTTCTTTGTCTAAATGTGGCGTGTAGTGTTTTGCTTTAATGGTTCTTAAAGTTTTTTATACATCGTATAATTTTACGAATTACTGTTTTATGAACATGTATAAATAATGTTATGTTTTATAATTACCGCATATAGGTTGAAACCAAAATTATATCTATTTGTGATTGTACTTTTTATTGATAAGAAAAATTAAACCCACAAATCAGAATAAATTAAAAAAAAAAACTAAATTTGGCTTAAGCCAAATCTTAAGTACGCTCCACTCCAACGCGAGTGGCATATAACTGTTTGCGCAATCTATAGTTTTTGTACCACCAGGCATCAACCAACAAATTAGACTCTGCGCAAAGTAGGGTTTCGGTTAATCATGGGCGTGTGTATTATCCAACCAAGCCCATTTTTCGTACAACATTAGATGTTCTAATACGTTATGTCTGCCACAGATTTTTGCCGATTGTCTGTCGCCGTCAACCTCAGCCAACTTGACCCAATTTAAATAGCGTAGAGATTCTAGAAATATTTGTACAAAATTTAAACTCAATATCTGAGAATTTACGACTGTGAGCGTTTCAGATTTTGTTGATCAAAATATAAATACTTCGTAGGGTCTCTGACGCCTTCTTCTGAGTGTTGCAAACGGAACATTAAACTGAACGGTAAGGTGGAGGGTATTAAAAATAATAAAAAGTCGTACAAGAAATTATAAATATTTGCTTTGTTTTTGTTATTTTGTATAATTTATAATCCAATAAAAATAAACAAATGAAAGTGCTACATTAGGCGTACACCAAATCTAGGTTGGCCTCCATCATTCTAAAGCATCGAACCTGTTTTCCCCTAACGTTAAGGAAGGAATGTCACTAAACTCCTACTAAAAGAGATAATGTTGTACAATTTTATCAGTTCTATATACGTAGTTATATTTTACAATTAATGAATAACATACAAAACCACTTCGAAAAGTGCGCAAACAGAAACAGTTTTGGACAATTTTAGGAGCACGTATTCAGCACTTCCAAAAATCTCAAAAATCATACTTCAGGTTTTGGGCGTGGTCCGATAACAGACACGCCCACAATCAATAAATATATATATATATCTGCCACAAAAGTTGACTTAAGAACTTAAAATTTGGTACGCGAATACATAGTTATCCCATCTATTGATGTGCCAAAAATGGGCGTGGTCGGATAACAGACACGCTCACAATTTACAAAAACCCATATTCACTATGACTACCAAGCTGATGCGTAACACATACACTATTAGAGGGCGCGATATATATATATATATTTGCCACGCCCACCGTTATGGATGTGGAGGGTATATAAGATTTGGCCTAAGCCAAATTTAGTTTTCTTACTTGTTTTTTTTTTTTTGTTAATTTGTTCATAATTATTCATCAGTACACAAATAAAATAAAAAAAAAAACAGAAAAAAATTTAAGAATCTTAACAAATGATGTCATTTATCAAAAGAGTACAATTGAAATATACACTGAGAAATTAATTATTTCATTTGCTATGTTGAAATGGATATAATGTGCAAGGAATTAAAAAATATTTACGTACGTATGTGTGTACATGTGGTGTGGCGTAGGTAGGTGAGGCATCTGATAATAATATGTGTGTGTGAGCTTTATTTTGTTTTATTTCTAACTCGCACACAATAATTTATGTATTTGTGAGAGTTATTATTTCTGCTTTTAAGATAATAGTGTGTAGTGCGGTGCATGCAAACCAAACATGTTCTTGCTTTTCTGAACGCCTAATAAGTAACATTCGCATTGTACAACAACAATATTCGGCTGATATTATGTGACCTGCTGCTACTACTTCCATTTAATAATATTGCCACTGCCCGTTTGTCTGACAATTGGTGATGGTGCCGTGCCGTGCCTTTTCATTTATTATAATATTGTAATAGAGGCGATTTCAAGGGTTTCTCTTGTTTTTACACAATTGTAGTATATATATTCATACATGCACACTCGTATAACATAAATTTATTGCTTAGGCTGTGTGGGCTGTTTGTGGTTCCGCTCATACCCTTCACCCCAAAGTGCTATATCTCTTAATGGGCAAATCCGATGTACTCTAAATTAAAATCTGAATCGATTTAACCATGTCCGTCTGTACGTTCATGAAATTACTGCAGTCAATGTACAGGATGATCACTTTCGAAAATGGCCGCGATGGATCTATTTTAGTGCCTCTCGCCATAGCCATGTTTTTATTTGAGGAATATCCGCAATTTCTAAAATTTTTTAATAAAATTTGGTGAAGAATATTTAATTAGCTTAATAATGGACTGATGGATCATTTTTAGAACGCTACCTATATAACGGTTTTTTTACGAAGTGACGTTTATATGACAAGAACTATAGTTTACTGACACAACTAAATGAATTATAGACCAAATTGTGGAACTAAGTGCGGTGCGTAGAACCGACCATAAATTGTTCGTGTTTTTTAATATTCTTTAATATGTCTGGTTAGTCTATCCGTTATCTTAGTTAATTTATTTATATGCATGTTAGGTAACTCAAGTTCTCTTTTTTCATTTGATTAACTTTTTTTCTCTTGTAATATAAATTTGTAATAATAAATAGCGCATCACTTCCTCTCTCTCTCTCTCTCTTTCTGTAGCTGGCATGTCGAGTATAAACACTATTAAATCCTTAACGTAAAAACACATATTATTTTAATCTTAAAAGAGCAAACTGCTCACATTCACTAAATTTGCAAAAAAAAAAACCGAAAATATTGCTCTCGCTCACATTTCCCTATTAAAGCAATACTCATGAGAAAATTCGCAGAGAACATGCACATGAATAAGAATCCGTACGAGCTCTTATTATAAACATACTTTGTGTAGTGGTGGTGGTGATGGTGGTGTATACCATGCATGGTATAACCGAGAAACGAGAGTAACAGCTATTGGAGCATGTGTTTGTTTTGCTTGCTACTTTCTGAAGTAACATTCTGGTGGCCTAATACATTGGCGGTTACACGTTGTAGTCAGGTAGCTTGTTTAACCAACGGACAGACATCAACAACGCAACCAAATAACTAACCAACGAACTGCACAACAAACTAACGAACATTTCCAATGAACGAAAGAGCGTGTGTGCATTTACGTTTCCTCCTCTGTACACCCATTCGTTTTCTTCCTGTCAATATTCTCTCAGCTATTTATTGTTATTATCTCACTCATATATTATACGAACTGTTGCGTTGCGTGGATTTTCAGCAACACCTCGTTATTTGTGTACGTGATGTTTTCCGGCTGCTTTGTAGTTGCTACTTGCATTTGCTGTTGGCCTGGCATTTCCCTCGAATATCGAATCTCGATTTCGATGGTTTTTTTTCAAATTATAAAAATAAATTTAATATAATTTTAAGGATTTCCTTAATAACATTAAATATTTATTTTTGTTTATGCATAAATTGTTTGCATAATGTGTGTGTGTAATGGCATACTGGACTGTTTTCTTTGTTATATCTAGTATTTATTATCATTAAACAGCGCCACCCGAAAAATATATATTCGTACGCATTGTAGCGTAAATGTAGATAAAATGCAAAATATTGTATTTGTCATGGTCGTTGTTGCTTGATCTGTATCATGTCTACTTTCATATACACGTTATTTATTATTATTTTTTGTCTAAAGTAAAAAATAAAATAAATGATAAATGTATGTGAAAAAGAAAAAAATGGTTATTACCGCATACTGTAGAGCAAGTATGTTGTCTGGAATCGCATGCCAACGCACGACTAAATTAACTACTTGCTCTGCCTGAATCAATGAGTAAGCAAGCAAAGTATTGAAAACTAAAAAAATTCCAACGTTGAGAGCACAAACATAGCGTCAATAAGTTGCTCTGACTTTGGCTGGCTGTTGTCTGATATCAAAGTCGGCAGCGAACAATGCGATTGCCCTGTGCTGATGATGATACCACATACAGCAACTCGTTAAATGTGATGACACTCGAAGCGCGTTCAGCTGTTACTCTGTTAGTGTATTTAAATCGAACATATTCTTACTCGTTTGTTTACTACCTACTGGTCGTTCTGTACAAGTTACAGTGTTCACACAGTTCACACAGTTGTTTTTGTTGTTTGATATTCGTCATTTATATGGTTGTTGTTGTTTCTGTGCGCCTGAACTGTTGTCACCATGGTCAGGTTTGCACGGTTAGGTTTAATGGGTTTTTTTTTATTTTGCTTCCAAAATTGTTGTTGCCAGATCTTTAAAGAAATAAATGATGTAGCCATAGTAAGTGGAAATCATTTCATCTTCATACATATATACAAATATATATCAACTGCGTCAGTTTATCTCTGCGTGCTTTCTTTGACGTAACCAGATTCCCACAAAAATAGAGCAACTGTGCTAAATAGTTTGTGCATTATATTAGCTGGAAGAAATATCAAGCAAGGCATTGTGTGAATGGGCACCACACACAACGCAAGTACAGGAACGACACACATTCTCATTTTCAACTAGCACAAATTAACACATAACCATACAAAGTGTGTGTTTTGCGGACATTATTACCATTACCTCTTGTCGCTTGCAAGTAAACATTCTCGTTTATTGGTCGCACGCGCACTCCCAACCTACAAGCAACAGCAACAAGGTACTCTCGTACCCTTCAAACTAAAAATAAATAGTAATCGTCGTCGTTTTTGGGATGTTGCACTCCGTCCATATACTACGAGTTCACCTTCATACACTACAGCTGCCAAACTAACTAGTGTAATGCTACTCCACTGAGGCTCAATGCTGTATATGTGTTTGTATACACTGAGGGCGTGCGAACATTACAACATAACAACTTCTGGGCCACGACGTACTTTGTTGCTCTAATACTGTTTTTCGGCAAGCACCACTCTGGTTGATTCGTGGAGCAAAAAAGAAGAAGAAGAAGATAAACCTGATTAGCCTACTAAGCAAAGCAAAAAAACAAAAAACAAAAAAAGAGAGCATGCTGGCAATACAACTTCTCTGACAACCATCAAACCAACAAAAATAGTAACAAAACGTTGTATTAACCGCACATAACCCGACTAATCAATGCAGCATCATATGCATTCGTATTTATGCAAGACTCGGTAAATGGAATGAATTTTTACACACTTTCCGTTAACACAAAGAAGTAAGACTAAGTTTGTCATTCGGCTTGTAAATCTATACGGATCAGTATGGAAAGTGGGTCCAGTCATGTCCGTCCAACAAAGTTAAAAAAGTTAAAAAGTGGAATTTAGATCTACGTACGCGTTCAATTTTATTTCAGCCATTCATGTGCGATTGCCCAACGAACTCATGCACAATTTTAAAAAACGCCCACAGAATTAAGAACACCGAGGTTATTTATAGAATTCGCCTTGTTAGATGAAGTTTAAAAAATGATGAACCTGACACACCCACATTTTGTTTACGTGCAAGAATCGAGGATATCTCAGATTATGTTTAAGTTATATTTAATAATTCGTCGCCGCTTATTTCAAACTTGTTTTACTCTGCTTTTGGTGCTGCTCTTGATTTTTATGCTGTTGTTGTTGGCTTGTGTAGGAGGGAGATTATTCACTCAATTTACACTCTTTAGTCATGCTCTATAACTTTTATTGTTTACGTATTCTTATCTAAACAGACATATTTGTGTACGATATTATATGAATGCATTCATATACTCAGTCATGTGCCTCTCTCCCTTCCTCTTTTGAGCCGAAATGTAGTTAGTTATAGGTTGAAGGATGTCTCGCCCAAACATGTGTATATTTCAATATCTCTGTCATGCATTATAAATATTGTTGACTCGTTTCCAGAATGCAAAAATATTATAGAAATAGTTTTCGGTAGTGATGTTGTTGGATTTATTTCCTTTTTTAATGTAACGTAACTTGTGTGCATCAGCTATTGAATTATTCATTCTTTTGCATAGTTCTAGCGTAATTCTGAATGGCGTGTGTTCACTGTCAGGTTACGTTATTACATAGTATATGGTAAACGTTCGTGGCCTTTCTTACTGTGTAGCATTACCCTGCATTACTTAGCTCTGACTAAGCTCTCTATGTGTAGGGATTTCGGTTAAACTCGTTTACCAAGACTGCACGCTTACATATTGCATTTAGAGACAAAGATATAATCGTGTTAGCGTTTATACTTTATTGATGTTTTAAATCCATCATTGTCCCTACTGTGGTTGGTTGTTGTATTCGGAGATAATTTTGTGAAAGGAGTTATGACAACCTGTTTTAAGCACCTCAGCTAATGGCATTCTATGACATTACATATATGCGAAATGCTAGACTTTATAAATGCATCTACTTTATTGAGTAGTTTAAATACATTTTAAGTAAGACTCAGAATAATTTTTAAGTAAGTTAATTTGTATACTCTCCACATAAATATACTAAGTTTGTCATTCCGTTTGCAACACTTGCCGCACCCAGAAGGAGGCGTTAGAGACCATACGAATTGATCAGCATCAAAAACTGAGTCGACTTAGACGTTTATGGCGTATGGTGTGTTGGAACTCTCACGGTCTTAAATTTTGAGTTATTGAACTGAAATTGATACTATATTTCTGAAGACAAATCACTACTTAAATGTTATCGATGTGCCGATAACAAACACGCCCACAATTTACAAAAACATATTCAGCATAATACTCGTCTTGGAAACTCATACTTAATACATTCACCATTAGAAAGCGTAATCATATACCCGCCACGCCCATTGTTTGTACGTAGATATGGAGGGTATTTAAGATTGGGCGTAAGCCAAATGTAGTTTTTCTACCCGTTCATTATAATTTCTACTATTGCGGAGTTTTAGGATATTTATATTTAATTGGACAGCTTAACTTTTCCTGTTCTTAAAGAATCCTGCATTTCTTGTAGTCGTCGGTTTTCTGCGAGCATTGCCTGTCATAATAAGACCTTTTTATCTACGACGGTCATGTGTGCCATTTTATACATTATTTATTTATTTTTAGTTGGCTTGAAAAAATCCCATAAAAAACTTACCCTTCTTTACTTTTGATTCAATTTTGCGACCCTTTATCGATTTTGCCCAATTTCAATACCAACCTGTGTACCAGAAGTACCAATATTTCTGCAAAGTTTGGAGTTAAAATTTTAATTTTTGCGAGTACAGAAGTGTTTTGCTCAGAGACGGGGCGACAGATGTGGACAGATATAAATCGATTCAGAATTTGAAGCTGATCAAGAATTGATATACTTAATAAGGTTTTCGTTGCCTCATTCTGGTCTCACAACGTTTTGATTTATTTACCCCCGGTGGTGTGTATTAAAATTTGAAGCGCAAGGAACTATTTTTAAAACTTCTCCACCTATAAAAAATTTCATAAAAGATAGTTGTTCGCCAAATATTGGCCATGACCCATTGTTATCCGTAATATTTTCACATTTTTTATTTATAACCAACACTAACTTTAAAATAATTATAATTATTTCAAATACTTTTCAGCACGCAATGATGTTTTATCATCTTTATCTCTCTGACTTCAGTAAAGAATTGAAATTATGACCTGATTCATTAAAATCTAATGTAAAATTTGTAGCATTTAAATCTTTAGAATAAAGTTTCTGATAATTTTCTTCAGGAACCTCCTTCTCCATATAGATACAGTCCGAATGGACTGTTGCACAATCTTCGAGTGAGGTGGCTTTACCAAGTTTCTGATTCTTGTTGATATATTTGCTGAAGAGACCTTCACCCACTACACGAAAGGCTATTCTGCTTAATGGATGTCCTCTTGAACGTAATTCCATATCGCAAATGAAACGACGACGACAAGAAATGGTATCCAAACCCAAAAATGTCAACACTAAATCACCTATTCTGTATTGGGCATATGTTGTAATCGAATAAAAACAAAATGCTATTATACTGTACTCGTATACAACTTTACCCATGTTCAGGTTGAATATTTTTCTTTCTTGTAAAGGAATTTCTCTCGATTGCTACTGCGTTACGTTTTTGTCGATAATTCTCATCCTCAGTTGTTGAATGATCTTCCTGCTCCGTATAGGTAGGATGTGGTTCAAGGGCGTAATGATGATGACCACCATCATGTTCCATGTATATACCAGGATGATCCAAAGAATAAGGTATATGTTCGTAATGTCTGAAAGAAAGTTTTATTATTGGATATCAAAGTTATATTTTATTCGTTACCGGGATACCTACCCCGTATGTTCATAAGCGGGGGCATGTGTTACTTGTGAATGACAGTTTGGTGACCATAGATAACGTAGACCCCAAAAGAAGGCACTACCAACCATAAAAGCTATTATCACAAGCTTCACTTTAATAAAATAAGCAATCGCCAAGGCGTGCCATGCCCAATAGTGATGATCTAGTTTATGAGAATTTTAAAATGAATGGATTCGGGAAAATTATCTAAAAAATTTGTTTAAAGGAAATTTAGCATATGTCCTCCAAAAAGTTGGAGAACTTCATCTTAAAATGCTTAATTTTTAATGCAAATGTTTAAATGTAACTCCCAAAACTGGGGACTGCAGCCCACGTAAATATTTATTTTTTTAAATGAAATTCTTCTTATGGCAAGATCGGCGCAGTCGTTGTACTTTCACCAGTTTTATATTTAAATTATTGATTTCAGTATATATGTACAGGTGGAAAAAATCTCAGTAAGTTTAAAATTGCACTTATGCCTAATCCATAATTATGGTTTCTTCAAACGATCTAACTTTTATTAACAATAATAAAACACTCCGGCCTCAAATCTATACTCAACCACTTACGCCAATGGTACGGTTTCTTCCCTCGAGAAAAACTGGACACCTCCAGAGCAGAATTATTACCCGTTAAGTGGTCGCATAAAACCAATGTAAAGTAAAGAAAAACGAATATAAATTGGCAAATAACTCTTATCATGTTTGGTTTAATGGAAAAGCACAAAATCTGAAAAAATATCACTTGCACTTATTTACCGATAACTCTACTAAGCGATTACTTTCACTCATGTCAAAGTCAGTGGCTTTTATATGGAATAGGGTAGAATTGAATTGATGAAATCTCTCCTCAACTTCAAGGTGTTAATTATATGATCGTGTTTTCTTAATCACTGTAATTATAATACAATGAAGTGATAGTTTGAAACTCGGAAAGGTTCACAAATAGTTAGGATAGGCAAGATATTTACGCATGTGTGCTTTTTTAGATGCTTTTCTGGTTAACGATAGCAACTTTTTAAACCAACCATTGAATAGCTTATGCCTGAAATAATTGATAATCAGAAATACTTCTGGGTTTATTCTTATGAAAATGCTTTGGGTAACATTTAAATAAATAAATAAAATTTGAAAGCATTAGAAGCATTTCATATTTGTATATGGAATTGTGCATTTGAGCATTTTTTGGATCCTTCTTCACTTGAGACCCTTTTTATACTCTGCAGTAGTAGTTTAGTATTCTCGCGGTCATTCATAGTAAGATATCGAACTGAAATTTTGTATAAAAACTGTCAGCCGTAAACAGTGACATAATCCATCGATATGCCAAAAATAGGCGGGGTAATGTAACAGACGTGGGCCCAATTTAGAAAAAGCTTCATTTGTCACAGAATTTAACTTGTTAGTTGGTACGTAAAAAAGGGTGCAATTAAGTACCTGCCACGCCTATAGTAAATTTGTGAGCAAAGTTTGTAAGATATTTTGATGAAATTTAGTATAAGGGCGCGTCTTGGTCCAAAGATGTGCACCATTGAAAATGGTTTAAATTGGTCCATTTTGAGGACCCCTTCCCATAAAACGCCCTTATTTAAAATACGCAATTAATATTTATATATTTTTACAATACTTGGTGAAGCATACGCAATAATAATTGGGCCCGGGACCGTACACTTTTTATTCTCCCTTCACACGCAATACTTTTCACAAAGTAACTTTTAAATAACTGCCGTTTACCGATATAATAAACTAAGTGCAGCATTATTTGCGGAGCTAAATGGTGTAGGATGTTAAATCGTCGGGCTTGACCGACTATGACATTTTCACTTGTTTTCCTAATATAAAGAATTTTCCGGAATTCATACGGTCCAACAACTTATTTCATACACTGATTACACTGAGTTTTCTCTTGTACGATATGCGCGTTTAAATGAATCGCAGCAATTGGTCTCTTTTTTTTTTTGTTGCATAATATTTTAATGGTGTTCTTTAACTGAAATGAAACGCTACATACATACTACATACTTATGTGGGCATAAAATACATATGAGTGTGCATGAAGAGCGTACAGTTGCTACCAAGTTTTAATTTAAAATTTTTTTCGTTTTTTGCAATAGTAACGTGAATGATTTTGTCATGATATTATAGCTGTTATGGGTGTAGAGAGTGCTGGTAGCAGTAAAATAATTATGTACAGTTACAGGCGTACAAAGATACATGCTTGTTGAGAGGACTTCATTCACGCTTGCCTTTGATTTTTTTTTTCATTTTTTTTTTTTCATAAAGATAAGACTCTCTTGGAGAATTTTAGCGCCCTTATTGAAAAAAAAAATTGTTGATTTTTAAATAACCGAGATATAGATATTTTAGGTGGTGGGGCGAGTGTGGTTAATGGGATTGCTTTCTCACCTTCTTCTTAACGTTAGTTCACAGTAGATTATGGCGCACACAGCTGACAACAACAACAGTTTCGGGTTGCTGTTTTTTCTTTCATTTTATAACCTATGGCTTGATTTTGTGCAGTTTTGTGTCTTTGTTGTTGGGTTGTATGAGGGGGTGTGCAGTGGAGAAGTGCGGTGGGTAATACACGACTTCGAAACTTATTCAAGTTAGTGTCTATCAATTCACAATGGTATTGTAGTTTATCTTTTAGTTAGTATTTCGTTCGTTTCTTATTTCTGTTATTTCAAGTTATGGCTTGTTGTTGGGGTTTATATCGTTGTTGTTTTTTTTTTTTTGCATTATTTTCATTTTGCGATTAGTAGCTTAGTAAACAAGGCGACGCGACAAAACATCTTTGGTCTTATTTTCTCTTTATGCGTGCTTGTACACATAGCAGCCATACATACATACATATATACAATGAGCTTATTATTATAAAATCGAATTAATGGAAATCGGAATATTGAAATAAGCGAAAAACAATGCTAAGAAGCAAGCAAATGATATTTACAATACATCTCTGTCTTTATATACTTGTATATTAGTTAAATAATTGAGTGGAAGTGTTTAGTGTATCTACTACATATATAAACGGAGTAAAAGTTTTTATTTTTGTTTGCTATACTATTCGTTCTATATATCTTAACCCTTTCGCTTCCTTGCGCTCTTCTCTGCTTTCCGATAAAGTTCAAGACAGATTAGCTATCTTTTGTATATGAGTCGTTTAGTTTGAAAATGCTTCAAGTCCAGGTTTGTCCATATAATAAGAGTTTGCTTTTGAAGATGGTGAAAAATCTAAATCAGCCCTTGATGACAAAAACAAATGGGTAGAGCGTTTGCTAAACAAACGGTACTTTTAAAGCCAAATGGACGAAACGTTGGCCCCTGACATTCAAAATACTTTTAGCTAAGTTTGGGACGCTGAATTTGAACGTCAAACTGTTTTCCTCCATCAGCTCTAGTTTCCGAGCTATGGGGCTGAATGGCGTGCTTGTGATTCGATTTCATCCAGTTTCCTTCGAAATAGTTTTCCTTCAACATTTTTCTACATGTTTTCAAAATGAATGACAAACTAATCACGCTTCATTATAATGTAAAGGGTAGTGGATTTCGAAAGTAGAGGATAACTTAACAGAGCTGTGCTGCCGTAAGATGATCACATTTTCCAATGAAATAAAAATCGACATAATTTTTTTATGTAAACATATTCTTATTAGAGGGTCTGGTCTGGCTTTTCTCCAACCTCTGATATCATTTTAATGTGTTTTCCGCAGTGAAAATACATGTCGCCTGATTTACTTGCTGAGCTGAATGCTACCGAATGAGAGAGTGTGCGTGTTTGTACGTTTGCAGAGGTATTTTGGAAATGTACATCTACCTACATTTTCGTAAGTATGTGTACATGTGATATGTTTGTATTCCTTTTCATCCACATTACTCTCCCGTTCACCAATCTTTGTTTGTGTTTCTTTCTTATTTTTAATTTTTTGCATTACATACGTACAGGGAGTGCATACACTTTAGTAGAAAGTAATTGGAAAACAGAACAGAGCAAAAAATGAAAAGAAATAAAAAACGAATAATAGGCAAACTTGAAAGGAGAAAAAATTACACAAAAAAACGTCTTTTAACCCAACCGAACCATATAAACTTAACGAACTAACCAACCAAACACATGCAACATACATATAACTACGCCACTACTCTTATCAATATTGTTGGTGTTGTATAAAGTATGCAATTTATGTATGTATCATATGTAGCATGTATGTATGTATGTACATATAATTGTGTAAGCCTTGGATGAGAAAAAGCTCATGACGTTCTTAAAGAGCAGTAAAATCTTTATGCATATGAGTCTCTAGGCTTGTGTAGCAAGTATGTATAGTTTTGGTATATAGGGATTACATATATGTGTATATATATGTGCAGATGTGTGTATACATATTTCATCATCTTTTTCTATATGCTATACGCTATACTTATGTTACAAAGTGTACTAAGTTACTGCAGATTTTTGTAACTCCTGAATTTAATTGATTCACATAATACAGCTACTCGACTATTCTAAGCACCGCTTCATTTCTATCCGTTTAAAAGCCTAGCCTTTGCCAAATAAAAACAAGTGAAAATGTTATAGTCGATCGAGCCCGACCACTTAGTTGCGCAAATTCAAATATCAATAAATGAAAATGGGTTCTAACGAATTATTAAGCTAATTAACTATTCTTCAACATATTTTGTCAAAAAGTATTCAGAATTGCGAATTTTTGCATAATAGGACTTCCTAATATAGAAGCGGTCCGATTCGTTCCATTTTCAGTGGGGTCCCTCTCTGCGCCAACACATGTCGTTGTACCAAATTTCATTGAAAAGTCTAAAAAAATGTGACGAATTTACATGGACAGACAGACGGACATGGTAAATCGATTCAGACTTTGACTCTGAATTGAAATGGACTCATGCGATATGGTATATATGTAGGTGGTGGTACTATGGTTTTTTGCTGAATAAAAGGAAGTGTTGTTGTCACAGAAAGCATTGAAATATGGAGCAGACTGCAACGTGTAGTTTGAATATAACGTTTTATGGATAGAAGGACGTGGTTGAATGCATTCAGAAAATTACCTTCAATAGATTGATATAATCAAGCATGGGCCTTCGCTTAGCTGTTTAGCAGTTAATAAATCTTTCACAAAATTAATCAACCACAGTTTTCTTTGAAAAATCTGTTATAGGATATTATTTGGCCGGTTTAAGTCAGCCGCGTATAACTGTCATAACTTGTTTATTTTTTTTTTTTTTTTTTTTTATTTGTTCAATTTTTGATGTTAGTGTTGTTGCCGTGTTTTTCTTCATATTTATTTCCGCTTATATACACATTTCGACTATTTTTATGTATGTATAGATAAAGAAGTATATATTTGTATTATATACTTGTACTTGTATATGGAATTTATACACATCTGCTACTCTTTTATTTTTGACATTGCTATCGACTCTGTTTGTTGTTTTTGTTGTTATATAAAGTACATTTTTATTATTATTGTTATTATTGATGTTACTGTTATTGTTGTCCAAAGTATATAAAAATATATATTATATTGTGTGTCTGTGTGTGTGTTTGTGTGTTTCGTGTGTACATCAAAAAGACGACATTTGCACGATATTTTCCATTTTTTATACCCTCCACCTAATTGATGAGGGTATACTTAGTTTGGTATATCATTTGCAACACGCAGAAGAAGGCCCTATAAAGTTTAGGTATGCTTGAACAGCATCAAAATCTCTGTCGAACTAGACATGTCCGTGAGTCCGTATCGTTGGGATTCCCACTGTCCCGAATTTTAAAACATGAACCCGAAATTTTGCTTAAATTTTTCTAGTACGCGTCCTATTTAAAGTGTGCAAAATCTGCCAAGTGCCTCAAATCTCTCAAGCATGTACCCATGAAGTTGAAATTTTTAATTAAAGTTTAATTGGTCGCGCATAACGGACCCACCCACAATATACGAAAGCACTTATTTTGGACAGAATCTTATGCATGAGTTGATATATTTTTCTTACATTGGGCGTAATCAGCTACTTGCCACACCCACTCCAATTTTTTTTTTTTTGTGGCGGAGCGTGTTTAAAACTTGGCCTAAGCCAAATGTAGTGTTCTTACTCGTTATTTGTTAAATTTTTTTTCTTGCTTATCAATTTTTTGTTTGGTTTCCTACTGCTCTGCTGTAATTTTAATATTTTTTCGCGATATAGCAAAACAGTTAAACTATGAAGAGCGAGAAGACCGCATTCGTGTATTTTTGTGGTGAAACAAAAGAAAAAAAAAAAAACAATGCGAACATACGAACACATACACACTTGCACTCACCTACTCAAGTATACCTAATAAGAAAGAAATAATTTTTTGCATTTATTTGATGAATTTACACATTGAATTAGTGTTAATCAGACAAATAATCAGACGGACGTATAGACGTAGGCACGATACGCCCGAGAAATAGATACAATACAAATGTATATAAATGAGTGGTGTGTGCGTTCAGCAATTTACTTATTTATTTATATCCCACCGTTTGTTTGAGTGAATATATACACACGTTGTACAATACATACGTACATACGTACATACGTACATAAGCGTTGGGTAGTGTTTAACTTTATCTAGAATGTGATTTTTGTTTTGGTTTCTTTCCATTTTTTGTGGTCTCTTGTTGTCTCTCATTTGTTTGTTGGATTTTTATATACATTTTTTATATATATATATAATATTTTTTTGTTTTCAATAAACGGGAGGAGGCTATTGCGCTCAGTCAATGTTTTCAAATTCGTTCGTTTGTCAGTTTGTTCGGGCGGTCAGTCAATGAGTTAGTTTAAAGCGCTTACAACTACAATTTCATATAATTTGTTACATGTGTGTGTTAGTCCAACAATAATTTTAATATAATATAATAATTATCAGCAACAGCTACAAGTATAACTCTGCTCTTGCTCTTGCTCTTGCTCTGCCCTATACACAGTAACGTGATTTCTATTTAAAATCGAAATTTTGCTTTTCTTTTATTTATCTTTTCTGCTTTTTGTTACGGCTATTGTTGTTGTTGTTGTTGTTATGATGGTGGTGGTAGTGGTGGTGGTGGTGTTGACATACAATAAAAAAAAAAAAAAAACATTTTAAAATGTTTGCAATTAACAACAATTTGGTGAAAAATATACTTTTTGTGCACATTTTATTATTAAACGATAGCAGGCACACAAAAAAATGTATATGCATTGACTAGTATAAAATGTTTTCTATTCAAAGGCAAACAAACAAATAAAAGGTCTATCCGAACAATTTTAAAAATAATTGCACTCGTTTGAATTAAAATTATTACAGTGGAGCCACCAATAGACGAATATTATAAATTCACAGATGTGTATAGAAAATGAATTGTTTTCATGTGTGTGTGTTAATCATGAGGTGGCATAAATCCATAAAAGGGTAATCCTTGTCTGTATGTCCGACAAAAGAAAACTTCGGTCCAATTTCGCGTAGAAAAATGAAAGCAAAATTCTAAACTGATTGATATAATGATTGGCCGTTTAAGGGTTACAGGCAACGTACACAGTACAAATTTAACATACTGTTCATCACGTAAGGAGTTTCACATAAAAATTCTGTTTGGTTTACGTTTTAAAGTATTTCGGGCAAAGGTCCGTTAAAGTGTCTGTCGCCCCTAAGTACTTTATTAACAAGTTTTGTCGTTTACTGACTTTTCTAAAACCTCTCAATCTCAAATGTAATTATTATTAATTGAACAACAAATCCAATCACTGTTGCAACAACAATTAGCTAAAAGTTGTTTTACGAAAAAAGAATAAGAAAAAAATGATTCGATTCATATAGAAATCTCTCCCGAGTGATTTGTAATTTATTGATTAAATGATTAATTCGGATCGGTTTAAGTTTTTTTAGTATTTTTTATAAAAATTGAATTGTTAGCGTTTAAGAGCTTATTACAACGTCTCTCTCTCTCTCTCTTTCTCTCTCTGTGGTTGTGTAGGCTAATAATTTTCAAATAGATTGCCTCCGACGTATTCACCATTAATTACTTACGCAATAAACAAAAATTTATAAACAAAAACAAAAAGAAACAGCAAAAACATATTCGCAAGCAGTTTGTTTCTCTTTTTGCTAAATTTCGTTAATACTTGACATTGTAAATAATTTCAAAGAAATTTTGAGCACAATTCCATTTAATTTGAATATTAAAGAAAAAATTTGTTCAAAAAAAAAAAAGGAAAATGTGAGAAATTGAGTGTTGTAATTTTATTACAAAAATCGGATGCCAAAAACTTTAAAAAAATCAACCCGATAATCTGTTGGTGGCGATGCAAAATTGGCCGTATTGTTCGTCGACTACTGCTCTGCAAACACCGGTTACTACGCAACATCACCATCACCATCACCAGTCCCACTTTCTCAGTTCGCTTAATCCAGTCGGTGGTGGCGATTACACGGATTTAAAGCAGGATAATAGTAACAATGCTGGCGTTTACTATCTATTCTATCAGGATATTAACAATGTAAGTAAAATGAAGAGTATTTTTAAGCGATTTTTTTCCAACTTTATATGCAGGCCGGGTCCGCCATCCGCTTCGTTAATGAACATAGATTATATAAGAATTTGTTTGAACTCTTGCTTTTTCGGAAATTATACGATTAGGTCGCCCATGGTCATGGTCTGCTTAACCCTTGCCACAAGCGCTCCTTGCGCACTTTTCACTTTTCACGAAGCAGGTGAATTTAAATCAATAGTGCTTTGTTGTCAAATGTAAATTTTATTGTTATGAAATAAGAAAAACACATTCAAAGTGATTCATCGGTCGCGTCAAGGTTGACGTGACAATACGAAAATCATTCTATTATTAAAAAGCAACAAAAACTAAACCTTTAAAAACTGTTTATTAGTTTTCGTTTCCACCACCTAATCGTCTAATTCATTTGTAAATTATTATTGTTGTTGTTATCGTTATTATTTACTATTTTCAAGCGTTATTCCTATCCTACCAAATTCGGCTTGCTCTAGACTGCCTCTCCCTCTTCTATTAAGAAGAGCCGAAATAGAAGAAATCCATACGTATGTAATTAAAGTATTTAAGAAAAGGTCACATTAAGGGTAGTTCTCGTGGGTCAAGAGACTTTCCATTCATATATTTTCAAATGAAGCCATTCGGATCAACCACCATTACGTCACGTTAACTAAAATGCTTCTTACTTTTTACAATGAGAATTAATTTATGATTTACTTAAACATGGTACGAATAAAGTAGATATTCGTGACTTACACGTCATTTCCTTTCTGGTTTATATTTGAAATGTGTAGAGAGAATATTTTGCAATAAAAGGTTGTAGTCAAGAAGTCGAGTGTAGTCAGAAGAACAAGGGAAATGGTTAGAATTAGCCTGCCAAGGAAAAATAATTGGTGGAGTCTGCCTTGTACAGTACCCTACAATACTTTGTTGCAATAGTTATTAAAATTGAATCAGTCTTTTGTTACATGAGAGTTAATTTTCCAGAAAAATCGTTATAAGAGAAAACGGTTTATGAGAAGAGAAGTTTTAAACACAATTAAAAAAGAACTACATTAGGCGTATGCCAAATCTAGCATACCCACCATCATTGATCTCTTTCAAATACAAGTAGTTTAGCATTAATGCGACGTTTTGAAGAAGATGCACATTAACGTGTACATTGTTCATATTGATCATGCATTGTGAAATTATTCTCTTCACGATCTACTTTTCTTTGTCTGCCCGTTAAATTTCTATTATTCATATACTGTTAGAATGTATAATTAAGGAAAGATTTTGCCCATTTTAAGTAGAATGCCTTTGACGTTTCTGATGAATCTCAGTTATCTCAGAGTTTGCTACTGAAAACCATTGAAGCAAAGTTTAGAATGCCATCGCAGGCGCGTACTTCATTCGATTTGGTCCATTTGCAAAGGGAAAGCATGGGAAAACTCGAAGATTACGTGTGCGAAACTTCAGCGCGATATTTGTTTGTAGCCGTGAAAGTTTCAACAAAATTGGGTAGAAAATCACGATATAAGCACAAATCATTATGATGGTGAACATAAATGTTAGATTTCTAACAATTTTGGACACGAAATTTGAAAATGTTGCTTATTTGAAATGTTACATGTATGAAGAGGTTCCAAAAAGATTTACTGATAAATGATTTCCATTAAGAAAAAAAGATTCTCCACAATGATCTAATGCAGTTCAAAAAGTAAGAAATTTCGAGAAAGTTGCAGTACAACCCAGTCTACCAAGAATTTCTTTCAAAAAAGAGATTTATTTGGATTACGAACCATTTTTCTTTATTGTTTAATAATCGTTATTTGTATTTTTATGTGTTACGTAACATCTTGTTTCAACGTAATTTGTGTTCGACATGTGAAAAACCAGCGGGACTGTGGGTTGTAAATGATCGTTTATTCAGAGGAGTTTCACAGGGTATGTTTGCTTTCTATCTACTTGTATTAAGGGTCTCCAATCTAAACCGATCCTGGCGGATCGTATGTAGACGTAGGGTGTATATGTGGTGTTTGGACGTGTTCCCATATCGCCCTAAAGCGATCGTATATATAAACGTAGAGTGGCTACAATCTCTATGGCCCTCATCGGATTGTGTACTTATGTCAAATATATTCGATTTTGTATTTTGTTTTTCACTTTTAATAATTAGTTGTAGTTAAACGGCATGCTTTGAATTTGAAATTTCGACTGAGTTTTTTGCGTCAATTCATTTAAAAGATACTGCAAGGATTGGTATAACAAATGGTGGGTCTGCTCTGTCTTAAGTGACTGGGAAGTGGCAAACTTACAATGTTAGTATTACAATACCTTAGACCCTTATGTGGCGGTGTACATATATAATAAATAAATATATATACTCAGGAACACAAACCAAGTACAATGTTGGCAAACTTTGCAAAAACACACTAAAACTTAATGGTTGTTGTTGTTGTTGTTGTTGTTGTTTTCATACATAAAGCAAATAAAGTGCATAGGATTCGATATAAAGGAAAAGAAGGGAAAGAAAAATAGAAATGAAAAGCAAGCGCATGAATAAAGAAGAAAGCCAATCAAAACAAACTTGAAAAAATATTTAAACCAAAATCAAATCATAGTAAGAAGAAGAAAAGGAAGCATAAGATAGACCTCTGTGGGACAGACGTACGAAGGGAAGGTTTGTTACACACAGAGACACGGTTATAGAAATGTTAGGCTTTTTAATAGATGTTGAAAGAAAAATCAACTACAACTACAACAACAACAACAGTACCTAAAGTATAAAACAATAAACGAAAAATTGTAGAATGACAGAATAAACACAAACGACAGACACAAACAAGCAAATGTGTAGACCACTCCGGTCTTTTTGCTTGCGTTGCGCCTAATTCATCCCGTGCACGATGAATAATGGCATAAATTACAATTATTACGAATTAGGTACGAGATATCGCGTTTAGCTAAACTACATTCAGCCAGTTAAGTAAAATATAAATTTCTCGGTTTTCATTGTAGCAGGCACACACACACACACACATACACTCAAACATATAACCCAGCGAGTAAAGATACAAATCGAAAAGGAAAAAAGGTAATGAAGAAAAATGGAGAAAAGGCAAAACCAACAACTACAAAAATATATAATATGTATCTACAATAAATATTTTGTTGTTGTTATTGTTGTTGTTGTTGTATATGGGTATATATGCGAGTAGATCTATTTCTCTTTGTAGCTGGTGCACAAAATCTATTGCACACAGCTCTTGATGTACGCATACTATAGAAAAGAAAAAGAAAAACAACAACAACAACAACAAACACAAAAAGATAACGCTACAGCAACAGAAATATTTCCAGCATTTGTAGTCTCTACACCATCATTATCCAACGCGACCAAAGATTTTTTATGGAACCTTTATACATTTTCTTATTTTATATATTAAGTACATACATACATACGATTATATGTATGTATGTACATAATAAATAATGCAAAGTATATATGTATAGTGTACCAACGGAGAGAGGAACGCATTCGCATTGTTACATATGAAATAGATATATGCACATACGTACATACGAGTAATGTTCTGGCACAGGTACCTTTACGTGTACCATTGAATTTTGCATAAGCGTCGAGTCAAGTGTCCATGTACCTGACTGTGGGCTACGGTACGTAGGCGACATGTACGATATTTGTTTGTTTGCAAGGAGGAATGTTAAGTACCTCTACAATTATGCTACAGTGGATTCATTTTGTCTACTTCGGATATTAAATGGAAATCAAATATTAAATACCATCCACACACCTTTGAATGTACTTTGTACAGACTGGCAAACACTATTGCAAAGTTTAAATCGTGAAAGATGAGGTGATGTGTGCGAGTGATGTTAAAAATGATTTAGTTGTGAATGAAGCTCCTTTCTCTGTTTTATAGTTGTTGTAACAAAGTCTGGAAAGGTGAATGTTTAACTCAGACAAGAATGTTAGATCCCTAAATCATCTTTCTTAGTATTGTTTTGTTTGCAACGAAGTCGGTGTATAAACGAGAGACCTCCAGTTTAAATATAAAATTTATCCACCATCCTCTTATATTCTTTGCACATTTCTTTTCTCAATTATTTCTGTCCGTCTGTTCCACGTCTAATACATTAAAAAGGTTAAAATAATAACACTTACTGGATACCTAAGCATTTAGACAGCACGATTAAGCAAGAAGAACAACGATTATAGCAAAAGCGAAATAGAGAAAAATGTGGAATCGAGAAAGGATTCAAATAAAGTAAAGATATAAAAATATACAACTATGTACGGTTATGTATATATACATATATATCGTACATACATACATATTACCATATGAACGTTTTGTTTGTTTGTTTGACTGAAAAAATCAATAATTTTTTTTTAGAAAAGAAGCCAAACCCGATTTAGTTCCAAGTGAGTGAGTAAATGGCGAAGTTGTTTCATATGCTTAAAGAAGACGGTACATAACAGTTTTACAATAACCGAAAAAAAAAAAAAATTAAAAAATTTAGTTTAGATTAGATTAACCCTAAGATGACCAGTGATTTTTCTCAAAAACCATTACGTGGTGAAATGAATTCTAATTCGCGTAACCTACTCCGAAGAGATGTATTTTTTGATCCAAAATAACACAATGGTGACCAATGATTTTACTCGGAATTCATATCAAAATTTGATTTTGCTTCGAACATGCACTGAATTTGATTAAATTTTTGATTCAAAATATAAAATATCGATGGTTTTACTTCCAAGTTCCTTCGAAATGACTTGAAGCGGTGCCAAGTGAAAGTAATTTGAGATTCGCTTTAAGCGTTATATGAGTAACAGTAACTTTTTTTCACGTTCTTCTTGTTTAAGGCCTTCCGCATAAGATAAGATTGCACTAAGTTTGTCATTTCGTTTGCAACACCCAAATGGGGAGTCGATGTAGACGATGTGTGTCCGTCTCACAATCGTAAATTTTGAGATATTGAGCTGAAACTTTTAATTTCCGCCCGAAGATTGCTTTTGGTATAAAATTGAACAAAACAGGTTATAAGCCGCGCCCACAATTGACAAAAAAATATTGACTTTCCACAAAAATTGAGCCATGAAGTATGAAATGTAAGGCACGTGTACAACTTACAAAAAATCGTAAAAACTCAGCGTAAAAGTCGACTTGTAAGTTGATACGTAGAACAGAAATGATATTCTTGTACCTGCCGCGCCCACTCTTTGTATGCAGATATGGAGAGCATTCAAGATTTGGCCTAAGCCAAATTTAGTTTTCTGACTTGTTTTACTTGTTTTACGTTAAATATTGTGGCTGGTTCATGACTATTATGTGGTGGGCAACCTACATATGAACGTATGCATACAAACGTATCTAAAATAACATACAAAGCATAAATAAGTACATGAACATTGTACGTCTGTGTGGTAAATAAATTAATATTTTATATACAAGCATATGCATGTAATATATATTTATATATATGTATATATCTGTATTTACATAGAAACAAATTAAAATAAGAAATTATGCGTTGGGTGTGTACGTGTGTGCATATAGCTATGTGTGTTGTTCAGTATATGGTGATAGTGTGCGTGCAAGTGTCGGTGTGAGTGAGAAAAATTCAGTGATTGCATTATTCCAACAACAACAACCACAACAGGAACAAGAATACTTTATATTAAATACATGTCACCCGCTTGCCAGCCCGAGCGTCTTGTCTGTGTGCGGTTACTAAGTAGTCGTGATGTTTTTCGTTTTTTTTTTTTTTCAATATTTTTTTTTTTTTTTGTTTTAGTTTTGTTTGTGTTCATCATTCGTTCGTTGTTATTCATCCAATAACAGGAGAAACAATAACAACAACAATAATAACCACAACAACATATTTTATACTTGTTTAGATTGGAGACTCATTCATTGCACACTTGTCATCACTTGAAAATGTGACAACACTGCATCCATCCAAACCAATCTATACCATTCCATCCGATCCGATCCCATCCCATCCCATCTCATCCATTCACAATCATATCTACATATATTTGTTATATGTGTATGTACCACATACCCGACGACATACATTCAACTCATATTGTATTGAATGCTACTTATTCGTTTGTTTTTCTATACATAACTATGTATAAACGCGTATGTATTTTTATTTATGCTATTCTTTTCTTATTGTTGTTGTTGCGGTTGATATTATATAGCAGTGCTTTTCTGATTCAAAATGTAATCTAAAGTTTTATTTTTTCTGTTCGTTGATATGTTTTGTCGTTCTTGCTGTTCTTTTTATACTTCTACATAAAATGAGCGTATACTAAGTTTGTCATTCCATTTGCAACACCATCAAAATTGGAGTCGATCTTGACATGTCCGTCCGTGTGTCTGCCAGTTGTTGACATTTTCTAATCATAAATTTTGAGATATTGAGCTGAAATTTTTGTACAGACACGCAGAACGCTATTTAACTTGGACAAAGCCGCTCAAGAGCTTAAAATCGATAAAAATTTAGTTACACACAAAGCGATCCGTAATACGTACACTATTAGAGGGTGTAATCATATATCTGCCACACCCACTGTGTGTATGTACATGTGGAGGCTGCTTAGGAGTTGGCCTAAGCCAATGGTAGTTTTTTCACTCGTTTTGTTTAGTACGTTCCTTCTGTAGACACATTTTGCATTTTTTCCATAAGTTGAAGTTTGGCAACAGTGTGTGAAAATTTGACTGAAAACTAACTTTCCCGCATGTACTTGTGAGTGTTCAGTTTGTTGTTGTTATTAGAATATGTAACTTATCAAACATTAAAGTCTTGTTTATGAATTATTTACACAAGTGGAAATATTCCAGCCGCTCTTGGCGAACTATTTAACGTCTTACCTTTTTTGTGAAGGCGAGTCCTTTTCATAATTAAGTTCACTTCTTTACAAAATCTTTCTGGGTAGAAATAGCATGTAATTTGAAACATCGATTTTCATCAAAGTGAAAGATTGGACACACTACAAACGGACCAAATCGATCGTGTACAGAGGCGTCCCCTGAGACACATGGCGTATAATAACCTATATAAAACATTCACGCACTTTACTCTCATGCTCATATCACAATGAAACGATATCTCTTACAAAATATATAAAAACTACACCATACACCTTGAAACATTTAGTGTATGCATGTTCGATTCGTACAACCTTACTACCTATTAATTGTGCTTCAATTTGTACATAGACTTCATGTATATATAAGCATGCATGCATACATATACATATACAGTACATAGTAGAAAAAGAAGAGATTGAAAAAGCTTTGATATGCACAACACTTGCATGAGGTCATCCAATAATATTTAATTGACAAATGATTTAAACAAAATCATCATACGCAAAAAGTGAGAGGGAGAGATTGGCTAAAAAATGTGCTATTTATAGTTTTTTCTATAACTATTCATTTTATTTTATTTTTATTGCTTTTATTTTGTAAGTTGCAGGCAGGTGTAAATTTTTTATAGCAAACTATACCGTAAACATAAGCGGGATATTGTAATATACACACTTTAGTGACTCTAGAATTATGTGCCAAGTGTTGTTCTCGTTGTACTTACGTCAAATCGACGGAGCCGTCCATGTGTCTGGATGGCTGTGTGAATTTCTCTCTGGCACTTTCACGGTCGCAAAAATTGAGATATTGAGATGAAATTTAGTTGATGGGCAATTTTTATACGAATGGACATTTTGAGCTATTAAGACACTCTCGCAATGCTAATGAAACAGAAAAAGAATTTGCTTTTCCAGGCTATTTTTCTCTTGCCGGCACTCTTACGGTCAAAAGTTGGGATATTGTTCTGAAACTTGGTACAAATAATTTTTATATACGAGTATTTAGGTAGTGTAGTATTCAAAATGGGTTGCATCGGAGCAAACATTCATCTGCAATGCTATAAAAAATACAATTGAGTTTTTGAAATTTTGACTTCGTTACTGACCAACTGTAGGAGATACTCAAATCAAATTTTGCCACAAACTTAAAAACTTCAATTACTTTTCATTAGGGTGCTCTCTCATGCCTACAAAGGCATGGCAAGATGGTGGGCATCGGAGAATTGGCGTATGCCTAATGTTGCCCTTTCTCGCTTGTTTCTTTCCAAATTAAACATTTTTTATTCAGTCGTTTGCTAGTTTATGCATGTGCATGTATGAGTCATAAGAAGGGCGTTTCCTGTCTGTTGCCGGAGCACTAAACTACAAAAAGACTCATGCCACTCATACACACCGCAATACAATTTTCCTTTCGCCTATTGTTTGTCATTTTCGTGTTTGTTTGTTGTTGTTTATTTGTAGAAAAAGTCTAGGGATAGCACTGTATTATTACAACCAAATTTTTTCTAGTGGCAATTGTTGTTGTTATTGTTAATATGTTACTCAATGGAAACAATTACGTAAGTGTGCTAATGGAAAATTACCAGAATTCCATTTTTTTGATATATGTGCACCATCAGACGTCACATAATATCCAGATTTGTTGTACAATTGCACTAAAATCTGAGACCGAAAATATTGATTAAATACTTAATTGTTTAATCTAAATAGTTGATGTTAATTCATTTAAATCGTTATTATTGTTATTTTTTTGTACTTAGTAATGAGGGTGTACCAAATTTATCACTCCGTTTGCAACGGCAAGAAGGAGGTGTCAAAGACCCCACGAAGTATGTAAATTCGTAATCACCAGCATTCATAACGATTTAGCCCTTATTTGCGTCCATGTTTCCGTGTAAATTTCTACGCATTTTTGCTAAAATTTTCACGAACTTGAAAAATTAAAATGCAGCGCTGAAATTTGAGACATAAAATCGTCGTGTTTTTCTACGGTTTCCTATGTAATTGGGCAATCGCAAACTTGGAGATATCGCGAACACGATCATTATCAAATTCATTCTTTCATTTTAATAGTGTCCTATTTAAAGTGTGCAAAATCGGTGCATGGGCTGGCTCACACCTCGAGAGAGTTTCACCTGCTGAGCTAAGCTGCAGTTGCGATTAATAAATTCTGATTTCAAAGAAAAGCGAAATTAGTATGTTATTTGTACATTCTAACGGAGCATCAACCACCGAAATTGGACCTGGGGTTCGGAAGATATACAAAAAAGAAGATGGCTTAATATTAAGACAATAATTTCACAATGTTTAATAATTAAACCTGACCGACTAAGCCAATTATTCCGAAATTTGGTAGATATGTTTATATTATTATTATGTGTACAATTGCACTTGGATGGACTACGTTTCTTCAAAGTGCTTTAAATTCTTCTTGAAAGTTAGTTTCGCATAACTCCTCAATCATGAAACCTGTACACCTGAAATATGATACAAATAATTCTTTAATATCTAAGTACCTTGGTATTGAAAATAGGTTAAATCCGTCCATAATTAAATTGTAGGCAGACTTATTCAAACAAATTTGAGATATTTTTTTGCTTATTTGGAGAAATAATGTAGTGGTGCTCTATTTTGCAACTGCGTGATGCTGTGGATTGCCTAGATTTGGCTTAAACCTAATAGAGCCCTTCTCTACTTTTCCCTCTATTAAGGGTGGAGGTTCGAAATCGCTCCAGGTTCCGGTTCATGGGCCGCTAGCTCCGATTATTAAAATTTTTTCACATTTCTACTTCAATCATTACTGAGGACATATAATCCAACAGAAACGAATTTTTTATAAAAAATATTATCAATCAATTAATTAGTCTTTGGAACCAAACGTACGTACGTACGGGATCCATCCACGGAATATTATCATAACAAAACAATTAACCGTGTCATTCAGGTGGAATATTGGAAACAATATTGCGTTTAAAAGGTATGTAGGAATGATGTATGCAATTATGCAGGATGTTAAACTATAAGCGAATGTGGCTACATTTTAACAAACCCCTCATGTTGAGGCCCACAACCGTTAGTGGTTAGTCCTAACAACCAACCAATTAAACCATACATTAATACATATCTTAGTACGAACCACCCCTTTATTATTCTCCTACAAATGCTTACAGAGCGTAAGTATGTTGCTATGCTATTGTCTCAACGTGCAAAGCAACGTTTTCGGCAGAGTAAGGCAAAGGACAGCGAATAGTGCGAAAGTTTCGCGAAGAGGGAACTCCGTCCATAGATAGGTATGTACGAGCAAACTACATACGCTTTAATTAATTGCAATACTTGGTTCCCAAAATCGAAAAGCTCTTCTGAACCGAAACCTACATGCGTTTTGTGTGCGCACCTACACGCAAGAATACGTGGTTATTCTCTACAAGACGAAATATGGCAATAGCCCTGCTTATAGCCTTGATCCTAAATGCACATACAAATGAATACATATGCAAAGGTTTGTTGGTGTGTGTCAGGTGCACACGATTTCTACGCTTTCTAAAACTTGCTTCACAAATTATGCAAATTACCGAAACTGTTTTAATGTATTTGATGCATACACACACATAGATTGGGCAGTACACACGTGTGTGTATGTGGTATTATTATTTAATATTATTATGTTTGGACGGATGGACACTTATATGTACTCGTCTCGTATGTGTTCGTTAAATATTTATTGTGTTGTCTAATTCTGTACATTGGAAAGATATGTCCGGGGAAGAAAATAACTAATAGGTACACATACACATTAGGTTAGTGCGCGATATATGTTTTTCAAGAACGTTTTGATAATTTGCAGTTATATATAAATATGTTATAGACATGGCGAACTATATTTTTAGGTGGTAGGCTGCAATAAAAAAGAATTGACCACTTGGCTGGTTCGAAAAGTCGTTGCGTTTGGGTGTATACTCGCTTTGTCCAATGTTCGTATCTAGAAGGAGACTTCATTGATCCCAGAACATAAATTTATATAATCTTGATAAGCATCAAATTCTGAATGCATTTAGCCATGTCTGTGGCCCAGCTTGGTACTTCTGGCACTCAGGTTGTTTTAGAAATTGAGCAAAATCAATATTTAAGTCCTCACCGCATTCCTGTCTGAATACAACCTATTTAGAGGTTTGGCCTTTTGCTGTCTTGGTATGGTTCATTCCAAATCAGAACTTATTGCAAACGCTCGTGCGGAATTGTGGGGAAACATTATTCATTTCACAACTTTTCTAGTAAAGCCTACTGTTTTATGTTGAAGTCCACGCTCCAGTTAAATGTATGAAGAACTCAGGAATGATGAGGTTTATTATTATTAATTAATAGAGTGCTTACATTTCGGCGATCGAGGAAAGGCTTTGCTTTTGAGTTGGCCAACATAACACCCGCTAGCAATCATAATCTTCGGTTCATCTCCAGGCTGATATTATTACAAATAATTACGGCTTTACTTGGGTACATGCATTCTAAAACTACTTCGAAGTAATGCCGGTCACACTTTCCGACCAATGATATCAATATCAGTTGTCGGCATACGACTTTTGTGGCATTTCGCAATGACGATGTAAAGGTTGTCACTTGGTCTTAGTCTTCGCTTAGTATTGAATGGTTCGGGGAGATCAACATCAAAATCTGAATACATCAATTGAATTGAACAAAATCGATTGGGCGTCGACCACAATCAATAAAAATCTATCTACCAGCCACAAAAATTGGGCCCCGAAGTGCGGTACATATATTTATAACGTTTCGTTCCATCGATATGCTAAAAATAGGTGGGGTCGTATAAGAAACCGTTTAGACGCACAGCGTACTTAAGATTTAGTGTTTGCTTGTTTTTTTTTTACCCGGATTCACACCCGAACGATTCTGAATCGATTTAACCGCGTCCGTCTGGGTGTCAATGTAAATTTATACACAAGTTACAGATTGAATTTGTTGAAATGTTTCGACGAAAATTGGGTATAAGAGCCCAAAGAAGAACTCAAATGAAAATGGACCGAATTGATCCATTTTTAGAATCCTTCCATATAATAGGTTAGGTAGGTAATCTATTTAATGGTAGGGCTTAACCGACTGTAACATTATCACTTATTATTTATGCAGATAAGATTAAATAAAATATTTCCAATGATGGACGCAGGGCCAAAAATGGTATAATATCACCTCCATTATAAATAAAACTGAACTTCAACCTAAAATACAATTTAAAATTTCATTCATACATGACTAATGTCGTACACAGACCCCATGCTCGATATGCAATAGATGGACAGGAATATTAAAAGTCAAGTTCTGTAATGAATTCAGTTGAAAATTCCTTTTTACGGTCTTTATACCATTTAGGCCTCTTCTGCGCTTAGTCCGTAGTGTAAGCGCGTTGCATATAGGGTTAATGAGAGCATTGCGGTACCTGCCATGCATAAGGTTTGTATCCATGTAGATGTGGAGCGTATCTAAGATTTCTAAGTCTAAGCCAATTTAAGTTCCTTACTTGTTACTTGTTATTTCTGATGTTTATGTGGTTATAGTTTACATGTCGCATAACGTGTTTTGCCCACTAATTTGTATGCCTCGTATATTGTTGTTGTTGTGTTATGGTTTCCTTCGGTTGCATTTTTAACGCTTGTTAACTTCTCTATGTGCTTGCGCTTTAGTTGCTCCTTCGGTTGCCCGGATAAACAAAGTTTTGTATATTGTGTTGTTTATGAGTGTGTGTGTGTGCGTTTGATATTTGCACCATTTTTCTCCACTTATTTTATATTTGTATTATATTAGTTGTGAAATTTAGTCGTAGGCAGTTGTTGGCCAATACATCGCCATCCCGTTATCCCCTTTGGGTTGACAATGCACTTGTCGGCCCGCTCATGTATTTTGTATATGTTAATATGGAATAGGTTAGGAATTGTGTGTGTGTGTGTGTGTGTGTGTGTGTGTGTGTGTTTGTGTGTGTATTACATGCAGAAATTTAAATATGTTTCGGCATAGAATAGGTTATAGTGTAGTATCATGATTCTACTATAAGATCTCTCTTTCTCCTTCTCTCTCTCTCTCTCTCTCTCTCTCTCTGTATATGATTCTTAAACACTTGTGCTTTTATGTCTGCCTTTCATCGTTTGTTTGCTAGTTCGCCTTCGTTGTTGTTATACGATTATGTGTTTTGCGTTCGAAGGACATTCATCCAATCCAGACATAAACATAACACAACACAATACAACGCAACGCAACGCTACATTCGTGCTTCGTGAGAATTGTAGTTAGTGTCAGTTTATATTCAACATTGGACTCATAGTGTTGTGTGTTGTGTGTCATCCATAAAGTCTTGTGTAAAATCTCATGGATCACTGAACTGATAAATAACAAAAACAAAAACAACAACACCAACAACGAAAACAAAATCAATAACAATAACGCAGGCTTACGTAGGAATTTGTTGGTCGGTGGTTGCGCTTACCCAGTACACACATTCATAGTACACATGTATGTATGTACTTACGTCGGGTTAGAACATATACGAAAATGTAATTATGTGCTTATATCCTTGCTGCTATAGGACGTCAACGGAGGTTGACGTTGATTTTGCTATTCATGTGCGACCAAAGATATTCGAATTTGTGAATATTTGATTAAAAATGTCAATAATTCAATAAATTTTATGTAAAAGGGGGGTTCATGAGATATCTTGAGAAAAATTCCGCCTGTGAATTTGTCTGTTTCTTTTGCTAAAAGTACATTCGAGAAAAAGTCTCTTAAAGAAGAAGTAAATTTATATGCACATGCAAGGATAAAAATGAATAAACAAACACCCAAAAAGAGGCGTCAGAGACCCTATAACGTATGCAAATGGAAAGAACTCAAATAGAAATGGAATTTGTCTGTTTTCAAGTGGAAATAACGGCACATCATCTAAATTTATTTTCAAGACGTTTGTGCTATTTGTACTGTTTCCATGAAGTGTGGAGATATCATTAAATGTGTACCATGTAATCATTTAATATAACATGCCCAAACAAATTGTACATAGATACATTATTTCGTTTCCAATTGAGTTTAGACATGTATGTCCATATGTCCGTCTGTTGTTGGCATTTTCACGATCGTAAATTTTGAGATATTGAGCTGAAATTTTGTACAGGCGCTTTTAGTTTTTGCACGCAAATGACTATATAAAATATAGACAATATCGGTCAAAGGCCATGCCCACAATCAAAAAAATATATATATCTGCCATAAAACGTGACCTATAAACTCTAAATTTGGTGCACATATTATGTTAGGAGTGGACATATCATCACCACTTTCAATTAAAATTGACGAAATTCATTCCATTTGAAATTGGAAAAAACGCATTTATATAATTTTCTGAAAATTGTTTCACACCACTGGTGGAATATTACAAGTTAGAGAACAACAAAAGCTGTTTCCGCAAGTGCTGTGATTTTTCACAAATTTGTAAAAATATCTTAAGCAACAATTTGTAGAATTATATATTTTCAACTTTCAAATGTCCTTTTTCCAATAACAAACGAGATTTGCTAAGTTTCAGCTGGATACTGGGGTAGATTGATTCAGGTTTTGATGCTAATCAAGAATATATTATATATATTTTTTAGGGTTTTCGATGCTCTCTGCTGAGCGTTGACATTCCGAATGGCAAACGCAGCGTACATCCCATCTGATGTAGAGTTTATAAATAAGTAAAAGCGAATGAAAAAATGCTTTTGTTACAAAAAAATAAAAATATTTGTTGTGCTGAACTACTGGGTGTGGCTTTTCTTACACTTTTGCAGACGAACACGACACACGACGACGCCACACGCACTTTTATAATTTCCCTTTTTTCTATTTTCCAATTCTTCGCTTTTCGTTTTACATTCAACGAAATATGTTGCTGGTGTATTCCAGTGTGTTTTACTTGAAAGATGATAATTAAAAAAGATTTTATTAAATGAATATTTATAGCATCCGCGTATGTTTTATATAGAAAAAGAGCACCATTAACGCCAAAGTCAAGCGTCAGCATCATGTCTATTGATAGTAAGTAATACAAACAACTTTTTCTTAATTCTCTTACGCACCGTGTTTACTGTGCTTTGCTGCCGAGACGATATAAACGCAGCAACAATATAATCAAGAATTTCAAAATATTATTCATTGGTCAAATCTGCATTTTTACAAAGATCTAATTTATGCACAAACATATGGATGGCAAAGTTTTTATTTATTTGGGAAAATTTACGCAACGCGCGGTACAAATTCATTAATTTCTGTAACGCGTTATAAAATAATCTGACTTGTCCGATTTGTATATATCTTATCTGCTGAGTCTATTATATCGCGCTGGGAATTAATAGCGTTATATAGAGAAAGATCCTACTGGTATAGATGTCATTGTAATGATATTGAAGCCGTGAAGCTTCGAACCACCTAGAGTATGCGGTGTGTAGCCTGAGCGGTTCGGTGTTGAAAAGTGAGCAAAAATTTTATTCAAATTTGTGTTTCTTTGTAGCCAGCCGCGGCGCCCACATGCCAGAACTAGTATTTAATTACTAATGGCATAAAATGATCCCCTCATTAAAGCCAACATCATGGCCATGAGTGTGATTTTTATGTACTATTTATAGCTTTAAATAGCTCCGTATATCTGGAAAAAAAACACCCTCCATAATGAAGAGCAGCGCTTTTACTTAACACACTTATAAGCCAAGTAGTGAAAGGTATGTGTGTTATGGAAAAGTAAAGGCTAAAGGGGGGCCACCCATACGTTTCTGAAATGAAACGAATCTTAAAAATTGGAAAGCATGTACAGCAGGGGGGAGTTAGACTGCTTTCACTTCGAGCAGCTTAGTAGAGTGAACATAAGCAAGATTTTCAACACATTCCGGTTTAGTTTGCTGCCAATCTTTTAATATTAACTTATTTCTTATGTGAGTGGGATGAAAGCCGGGGACGGCTTTCTGTTTCTGTTCTGTAAACCATTCATCATATGCTGGTATGTACGATATATAGTGTAAGTAATGCCCTTTAACAGATGGTGCGTGAGTGGGTGGGTAGTGGTTGGTGGTTAAGGTGTGTTTGTGGACGGTGGTGGCAAATATTAATTTAGATATACATACGGATTTACATCGAGTACTTCGCCGAACGACCATACGACGAGTGGAAAGGACAGGTGTGGTTATGATTGAATAATTGGGTGGAAGGGGCGAAGGAGGTGTGTGTGGTGAATTTTTGATATTACATCCTGTTCGTGTGGATGTCCTAAAGAGTGTATCGTTTGAGGGTTATGAGAATATTTCATTTTTTTAACCACATTCGACACATTCATTGCCTTTTATATGAGAAAGCGAGAAAGATGATTCGGATTGTGTGCTGCTGGTGTTGTTGTTGCGCTTAAACCATTTTTGCACACTTTAATGCCAACAAGCACATCCTGTCGGCAGGAAACTGTTTTGAGTTCGGGTCTGACTATAAAAAATTAGACCACATCGCTGCATTTCCATCTACATAAATGAAAACACATGCGTATGTATCACCTAGAAGACCTAAGTTAACGAAAGCTGTGTATGGTGGATAGAGTATGGTGAACGGGTATTACGGTGGGGTGGCAAGCTCTGCTGTGCTCTGTTCTTTTTATGTTCCTATATTGGTTACAGTGGTGGTGACATAAATTTCCGTTGTCAGTCAGTTGTTAAGATTGTTGCTGGAACGACTGCTGCTTCACCAAAAGCTTGTCCTCCTTTCCTTCTTTTTCCTTTTCATATTTGTCTGTCCTTTTCTTTCCTTTCGCTGTACAGGTAGGCTTTTGTGAAAATCATCGTTTTCAGTTTTCAGTTTTCCCTTTGCACGGGCGGGTTGGGTCTGTGTGATGATGGTAATGAGTCGATGGTTGTGTTTTCGGTTTTCAATGTTTTTCCTTTTTTGCTCTAATTCTTTTTCAATTTTGTTGTTTATGCTTTTGTGTGCACATGTGTGTACTGGTGTATTGGTGCACATAATTTCCAAATGCGAGAGAAAGCTTTAACTTTTGCAGTTTTCCATTTTCTTTTTCGTTGAAAAGTTTAAACAGATTTCTCATTTCATTTTTTCTCACTCGTACTTACTTAATAATGCATATTCATCTGTCTATTTTCATTTTTATAGCCTCCACACCGGGGTGGGGGGTTTACTAAATATGTTGTACCGTTTACACAAAACACCCCCTAGGAGTATATATAATATGATATATAAACGTGTTCATAAATTTTTAATTTATATTTTTTGTTCTAGTCCAACTTTTTAGTTTTGATGGGCCTGCTATTATGCTATTTTTGTGCATGAGTCCTCTGTTATTGAATCAGAATTCATTCATTGTAATTTTGATTTTTATAATGAATGAATCCATGAGGAAATGGAAATATTTGGTAAAAAATTATATTGTAGTTGGTCAAACCCGATCTTTCAATCCCCCACTTAGCTCCTTAAATTATGCTACAATTAGTTTAGTTAGAAGTAACTTGAAATGTAATTATAGGGAAGGGGATACATGTTCAATCCAATAATGGAAGTCCTTGTAGCAAATTTCATGGAAATATTTTAAAAAATGCGACTCGTAGCTTGCGTACAAATTTACATGGACAGAGAGACGGACGATTCAGATTTTTATACTGAATCGATCGGTGTAATTGAGGGTGGGTGTGGGTGGAATTTGCCGTTAAGAAGTTACAAACATCTGCACAAACTTAATATACCTTTATTATGTTTAAGGCAACATAATTACTTTAGAATGAATTTAGAATGTATAGACTAGCGAAGAGGCACACTAACTGGTTGTTAGACATCGCTAACCAAATGGACGGACGGACTATTTAGATTTTTTATATAATAAAGTATAAGAGACGACGGACGAACTGATTGTTTGTCAAATATAAAACACTTTTGCGTCCATAAAAATTTAGTTTTGATATACCAATGACGACGGACTATATGTATGTAAAGTTGAACTTTGGGTGCGGCACAGGACACATTTGAAAATAACGACATTTTCATTGTTTCCTTCTTAAGAGAATACAACGGTTTTGGTGGAAAAATCTTCTCAACAAGACTTTGAATTTTGTCAAAATTTCATTATATGGAGTAAATGTGCCAGCGAATGCCGTTACACATTCATATGTAGTATGTATGCAATAAAAAAGATAGAATGACACAAAGGGGAAAAAATGGCAAAGTGTGTTATGTAACTTACCCAACCAACCAACGGAAATTAAAGAACGTGAAAAGTGCGGAATGAGAAGCAACCGAAAAACCTGAAACAACTTTTTAATATGCGAAAGAAGTAACCAACCACCAAAAGTATTCCAATAACTACAACAACAATAATAATAATAATAATAATAATAATAAAGTAACAGAACATGTATGTATGTAAAGTGGATACCAAAAGCAGCAACACTCCTTGCACAGGGGTAACCAACAACAATAAGGAAGGACCTGCACAAGCTATACACAACAACAATACGATTCGGAAATGGCACGAATTGGCAGCATAAACAGCATCATCATCATCATCATCATCATCATCATATAAATGGAACCGAACAAGAGAACAACGAGACTTTTAAAAAGAATACATTTATCTGGAAGTGAGTGAGAAAAAATCAAATGAAAAGTAATAACAAAGGACAAAAAAACCCTAAGATGACTGCTGTTATGCAAGCTACTGCAGCTTTTTTTTTTTGAGTTTTTTAACAAGTTATCAATTTGGGGCATGAAACACTAATGTACTAACCAAACATATTTGATGCCACTGGGAAGCAATCCTTACACTTACAAGCATTCATTGTTTACAAAGGCAACGTTTTTCAAGCCTTCAAGTCTAAAACAATGGCACCTAAGTGACAAAGAATACGAAATAGTCCGCCTTGATCGTCTATAACATAAACAACTGTCTAATTCGTATTAGTTAACACAGAACACGTGTCTAGAAATTGAGCGGTTCACATAATTAAATTCTGAAATTAAGACAAGAACTGGTGTTGTGTGGTGTGGTCCGCCAAAGATGGTCATTTCCTTAGCATATAATGATTGAGCGATAATAGGTAACATTTTCTTTGGCCCGTGCTCAGTTGGTGATGGTGCCCAACAACCGAGGAAAATTCCAAATACATGAAATTGGAATTAATTTCTAGGCTGTATTGGAAAGAGTTCAGGCAGTGAACGTTTGTGTCGCTTTGTGAAGCCACCCTCTGCGTGGATTGAATGCGAGAAGCCAAACTCTGGTAAAATTGTAAACAAAAGTATGGTCAACTGTACGCACTGGAACATGGTGCACACACCTAATAATAGCCTCCCAACTCGGTGCAGCAGCGAAATCAGCAACAAGATTCAATGATGGCAAGACGTTTCACATATACATGCACCCGTGCACACAACTAAACGTATGTATATATTATTATATCTACAAATTTGGGGCACGCACGAGGTAGGTACTACACCTACCACGCAAGAGATGCTCAGAGAAGGAAGTTTGCTGTTGAATGATACGTAAAAAATGTTGAGTCCCGACAACAACACATGTACTGTACATGTAATATCACTCAATACCATCACAATTATCCTTCATTGGTCTCAAAATCTACATCGGGCGGATATGGCGTGATCGCAACATTTGAAATATTTTTTGAAAATACAAGCGTTTCAGCCATCTTCCCTTCGCGGCGCTCCATATGAATTTCCATTCGTGATGTAGTCCGTTTCTATCGAGTTGGTGCTTATCACCCAGGTTAGCACCTTGTTCCTGCCATACGATCTAAAAACTACCTCAGCTAGGTGCATACAAAAAATTGTACTGTTGCTCATTCACCCAGTAGAAATACGTAGGCGGCACATACAGCATCTTAGTATGACTGTGTTGGTGGTTGATGGGTGTACGGGTGTAATGGTTATATTCAAATTTGGGGATGCTAAGAGAGAACTAAACGTGTGTGTGCGTGAGTATCCTCTTAACTAGATGTATTGCATAATATATGCATGTATGTGTGTGCACAATAGTATTCATTTAAATGCACGCTTACTTTCATGTGCATTTGTTTATGAACGTAGAGACGAATCTGCTGCATGAACTATTCCAGCAAAATCCAATCTGTGATATAGATGGCCCGGGAATTTCCTACACACACACTCACATATATTTGTATAAAGTCACCTATGTACAGCAGCATATGTGTATATGTATGTATGTATGGATATATATGCGTGCACGTTTGCATATTGGTATACTGAAAAATATTGATGGAAAAATGCAACTATTCACACACACGCACGCTTTGTGGAGTATCCAATGCATACAGAGTTGTAAAGTTTTCAATAGAAAAACACCCGCAACATACACGTTGCATTTTTGATAAGAAAGGAAAAAAAAAAAAAAAAAGAAAATACATAGAAGAACTATGTACAAAATTTACCAATGCACCTACGCACACACACACACACGCATACCCCCTAAAGTAGAATCTAATGATGCAGGTGGTGTTTGTATAAATGTTAGCGCCTATAATTTAGCTTTACTTTTAAGCAAAACTTTGCTGCATACGCTACACACCCTGTTACACATTCTGTTAGGTAAGCATTAGTGGGTATGTGTGTGTGTATGTGTTGGGTTTTCGTATGCTGGCTAGCTGGCTGGCTCACTAAATATCTTGTTCGTCTAAAGTAAAGTTTCCAATATTGGAGGGCAAAAGCGTCAACCACTATAACAACAACAACAACAATAGAAACAACGGCAGCAGCAGCAACACATATGCCTGCTCAGCGAATATAACATAACTGTAATGCTGCGCGCTGCACATATATATTCTAATACAAACACTAAATACAACAAAACAAAACAAAGCGAATCACGAGTCCCAAGTATTAATGGGTTGTGTGCATATACCTCCATATGGCGATAGTGCATACACTTCGATTGCACTCGTTTTATTAAAATGGTTGATGCCCGATTCTTGTACGATTCTTTTCTTGTAGAGAAAAGTAACCAAACCAACTTAAAAAAAAAAACAAAAAAAAAACTTTCAACCAAATAACCAACAATTTCATCCATCCAAAGCATCTAAATCATTAAATTAAGGAGTTAAGAAGAAACAAGTACAAGCAACACAATAACTCTTGCTAAGGACATAGAATTATGCTCTCCAACAGTATGTATCCATGGCATCGATTTAATGCCAAATAGGAAATTTTTATCAATCTTGTCTGACTTGTGTGCCACAACATACTGCCACGTTGGCCAAAATGGAGATTCTCACTTGGAAATCTGCCCATCGACATTTGTACTCATGCGTACTCTATTTGGGGATATATTCAGGTACCTGCCATGCCTATAGCTTGAGGTACTTGGATACGGAGGATATTTAATATGTGATCGAAGCAGAATGTAATTATTTTTAATATCATCCACATAAGATGAGGGAGGACACTGGATTTGTTATTCCGCTTGCAATAACCATAATGGGGCATCAAAATCTGAATCGTTTTGACCATTTCCTGTTATTGTTAGAACGTTCACGCTCATAAAAAATTGAGATATTAAGTAATGGGGTCAAATTGTACATGTATATAGAATAGGAACCGTCCACGTAACAATTTTGTCATTCCGTTCGAAACACCCACAAGGAGACGCCAGATCCTACAAAATACATATATTGTTGACCAATTGAAAAAGTTAAAAAAATGGTTTTAAGTAGATTTTCACGTAAACATTGCATCAAAGCCACGCCCACAATAACTTTTCTCTTTGATAACTTTTATTTTAACATCCTAAGGTAATGGGTATCTGAGGTGTCGGCCTAAACCAAATACGTTTCATTTAGAATCTATTTTCTTATACGTTCAACACAAGTGCGCACGTCAACGTCTACGATAGTCAACGACTTAAATAAACAACAACAACAACCACAATAATAATAATCGTACTTTATTTATTTATTTTTATTATAAGCGTTGTTAACTAAATGAATGCAATCATCAACCAGACAAATGGAATTTATTTCATTAATAACGAAAATAATTATTATAACAAACACACCATCGCGCATACTGCACAAGAGTATGTCGTAAACGTGAACGCACAACATCACCTAGGTATGATTGCATGTATTTGCACAAGTGTGAAGATAAAGAATTGATCGACATTCAAAAGCTTTCATATGTAAATTGAGAAATAAATGCACGCCCACATGCATATTATATCGTAGAGAATATCGAATAATATCTATTTGTATACCCGACTGGTACATTTACATGAACATTGTGTGAATATTTTGAGCAACATTTGCAAAGTGCGCTCTCTCGAGATTGAGTTTAAGTTTGACTTGAAAGGTGAATATAATTTGGTACTCTCTCGTTTTATTGAAAATCGATGGTCCGCCACATTGACAATTGACATAAATTGCCTACAATCTCGAAAGAAATGTGAAATTTCGATCCCAAATAATGGGCGGTATCGTAGGCATCCTTATTTCGAACTATAATGTAAAATGTCGGACGTTGTAGTGCAGCGGCACTATCTAGCTGGGCCGTCCAAGTTACTGAACTGATATTTCTTAAGCTGCTCTCTCTCTCTCTCTCCGTTTAACCCTTCTTAGCAAGAAATTACACTTGGATTCAAATTGTAATCATTCGTTTGAATCGAGAGTTGACTGTACTTTATGTCATGTATTATATCATGAAGTAGTTTATGTGTCTGTATAAAAATAAAAGAAATTGATTTTTGTATTTTATATACTCATCGTTGACGTACATTGAAGTTGTTGTTGTTGCCGCTGTTTAATTTGGTTTATTTACTGTCACCAGTAGAGCAATTTCATTATTGTACTAAATATTGTATATAAACATATACTCAAGTACGTGTACATGTATAATATCTCGCAATTTAATTGTGCTTTAACACAATACATAAATTGACTTTTCAGTAATACGTTCATGCCCCGTGTGCGTTAAATGTGTATAAATTAGGGTGGCCCTTATATGTCCAATTTTTCGAAAAACTTAGTCTCAATCCAAATACGCAGTAAGCGTCTCAAGGCCAGAAATGCATTCGTACGGACGGACATGGGATATTAATTCACTCAACTTTCGATTCTGCTCACGACAAATAAACTTTGACTCATCCTTGTCGATGTCTGCAGTACGTACAACCCGATCTTATGTAGAGGACTTCAACACAATAAACTTTTAAGTTTTGCACGTTTCGTCCAGGATTTGCCAACTTTAAGGCGTTTGACGCATCTTGCAGTTGTTTGATTGAGCAAACATTTTACACACGTTTTTTTTTTTGTAAAATTGGCAAGAAGGGCCACCCTAATATTATAAAAACAATAATGTACGAGTACGAGTAAGAAGCATTAAGAGCGCGTCATGAAATAACTGTACATAAAAAGTTTTCACTAATAGCACTCTACATCAGCAATGATTGTTGAATGTGATTGTTTTAATACCAAAATGAATATGTGATCAAGTACTTACTTATCAAGTGGTTGATAATTTACACATATTTTAACACTACGTTAGTATAGCAAAGAATGACATTTAAATAGAATTATACAATGAGCAGTACTTCAGTAGTCTTTTTATGCCCAACGCCTTAAGCTTTGAAGTATACTCAGTTTGCCAAAAGGTTTGTCACACGCCGAGGGAGGCCCCTTAGACCCTACAAGGTACTCATTCATACATTCTTGATCAGTATCAAAACTAATAATGTTTGTCTGTAGAAATCTTTCTCCAGGTTGCAAAAAATCGATAAACGACACGCCCTCCGTGGAACCAAAGCTAAAAACATGGCATTTTAAAGTCTCGTTTATCCGTAAACAATAATGAAATTCAAAATTTTAAATGAACACATATGCACACTACTCTGAAGATCTTTCTACTATATGTGTCCATAAATAGGGGCGATCGTTCTAAAAATATGAAACTGATCGGTTTTTATATTCAGAGGGCATCCGTTGAACAACAAACACAATCACATTAGATTGAAGACACGCTTATAAATGTAAATTATAATAAAATGGTCAATTTCGTCCGATTCCACAAGGTCACGCTCAATCATCTGAACTATCCTCTAGATTCGAGCACTCTGAAGGGAAACTATAGATAGTCGATGAATTTTCTATCAAACAAATTTTTTCATTTCCAATATAAAGTCGGAGATCCGAAAATCTGAAATCGGATCGAATCGGGAGCGAGCTATTGCAAATAATACCGTTTAATTTGAAAGTGCCTCGATTGTAGGGAGGCTGGCGCTATGGAGTGTATAAAATTAGTCTTCGTTAATGTTCTGACAAAATTTTATTCTTGTATCTCTTACGATTTGTCCCCAATAAAGGACAAACCCTAAAAGCTACGTATTTTGCAAAACTGTGAAAAGGTCCATGGACGGATTTAATCGTAGAAATAAAATAAATTGTCCTAAGTTTCAGGGCGACAGTAGGCGTGGTTAATCCCATAACAAATTTAAATATAAAGGATTCTCATACCAACAGAACAGATAATATTTAATGGGTAATTTTGAATAGGATGCAAATTTGAACCAACGCAAACGTGTGCATTGCTCATATTCACATTTAAATTTATATTTTATTAAATTGATACCATCGCTGGTCTAATTTCTATTAGTCAGGTACCGTTAGAATGCACAAATAAAGTGCTAATATCACTTTTCTTTGAAATCGGAATTTATTATACAGGAATCGAAATATGCAGTCTAGCTCAGCACGATAAAACTCTTAAAGTTAGCACGATATCTCAAATTTGGGAGTGCTGAAAGTCGTGATTAGGATGCCATTGCGGTTGTCCCGATTTTGTCCAATTGCAATAAGGAACCGTAGTAAAAGCTGAGATTGAGGGCATCAATCGCCATTTTGCAATTTTTGCACCACAAAAGTTTCAACAAGAATGCGTAGAAATTAACACGGACAGACGGACGGTCCGAAGGGTTAAACCGACTCGTCTATTGGTGGTAATCAAAAATACATTTAATTTTTATAAATGATACACGTACACGTCATTGTGATGGTGGATGCAACCATCATAGCAACATTCATTTGGAATATGGGACTTGAACCACTTTCCAAGAAAGCGGGTCATACACACATTTATTGTATAAATTTATATATTTTATGTGTACTTTTCATACACACACATACGTAACATAGATATGGCGAATGCATGTCATAGCACGCTAACAAATCAATAATTGGTGAAAGTCATTATACTTAGTTGACTGCTAAAAATAAAAAAACCACTACAACTACAACTACAACTGAAACTGCAACAACATCACAACAATAACTGCACGCTCTTTTAACTGACTGATCAAGTTTCGTGGTGTTAGTGCGCATTCATCTACAAAATACAACCAATGTACCCCACCGTACATACTTATATTATATACGGTATATATTTATATATGTACAAAATATTCATCTATTCGTGGCATCGTCCCTGCCAACCGATCAATGTAGCAAATATTATGTTTTTTTTTTTTTTTTTTTAAATAAAATAAACGCGAGAGCTTAACAAACGAAAACAGCAGCAGCAGCAGTAGCTGTGGTAGCAATAATAACAACTACAATAACAATAATAAAATCTTTTTTCTGTTACAATGTAAAATTATATACAAATGAATAATGCAAAAAATTATATAGATGTATACAAGTATACTTATATATATAATCGTTATATGCATATATGAACGTGTAGTAAAACAAATAAATAAATACGACTACAAATCTGCAAAGTAGGTGTAGCTGGGTGTCCGTCTGCCTACTGTGACTTTTGGCTGATACGTAATACATGTGTACATGCACATGTAAACATACGCGAACTTATAAACGCTACATCGCCACAAACGAATTTCGTTATACATCTTGTATGGTACGTATGCCTGAATATGTGCTTGTGAACATTTCAGTTTGTTATACCATAACGATCTGGGAGTATTTTGATATTTTGCAGAAAGAGGCGTGACACACGCCAAGAAGTACACATATTCTTGCCCACCATCGGATTCTGCCAGTCGATGAATGAACAATAGTGGTGGGTATCCTAGATTTGGTGTACGCCTAATGTAGCACTTTTATTTGTTCTTTCTCTTTTATTGCTTCCATTATGTGCTTCACTTGCGCTAATTTACATTTTGCCAAGTGTGTAAACGTACTTTTAGAAAATTATCGTTAGATTTGCATAAGTATGCAGTACAACAACTACATCATATCCAAGTACACTTCAGAAATAATCAAATGATTTCATTTAATCGATTTTGCTTCAAAAAATACTTTTATTGTTAATTAAAAATAATTCTTTATATATCAGATACACACGTGTAGACATTTGCATTTATATGTTTCCCATCTTACGCATAAGCGAGATGGCACCTACCCGCTTGGTTCCACAAGTTGTGCTATAATTAGTTTAGATGTATCAGTAACTGCAAGTTATTGTCGTTCGAAAGTCATTTCGCTTAAAAGCTTTATCATTCTAATTAACTGTTCTCCATTGCATTTAAAAAAAATTATGTCTTGTTTAAAAACTAGTAACAAATAATATATTCAGTTATAAACGACCATTTCATACCCTATACAACTATTTAGTTCCACAAAAGATTCTATAATTAATAAGTTGTTGGTGTATATAGATATGTTATGAATTTTATTTTCATTTTGACTATATTTGAAAGCTGTAACGAAATGAAATGTTAGAAATTGTGAAAAATTAATACTTGGCGACTGGAAGGGTAGAACCTGGACCGGTTTCGAACTCGCCCTCATCGAGTTCTCATCAGCAGATCTTTACCAGCTGAGCCACCTCCACCGTTGCGATTTTATGCGCAATTGGTTTATATCAATAATTCACGCTAACAACATTACAGCCCTACGCCATTGTGTTGCACTTTATATAAACGAATATTAAGCTACGTTATACACCATGTAGTGAAAGGATGGGTTACCGTATCAAATCAACTATCTGACAAACTTTTATTGTTTGTAATTCTATAATTAATTTAGTTCTATCGAGAAACTTGAGGCGTTGTCACTATATCACTACGTGATATATCTCTATTGAATAGTTGAATAGTGTCCTATTTGGACCAATACATGTCTTTGTAACAAATTTCAAACAAATATCTCACAAAATTTGACCTGTGGCTAGCGCACGTCTTTTCATGGACAGACAGATGGACATGGTTAAATTGATTCAGAAAATATTTTTAAGCGATAATGAAGGGTGCCCATCTCTTTAGCCGTTTTGAAGTGAGAAAATCTACGCAAACACCAGAAGTAGTGTAGAACATAACAAGTTGGCAACTTGTGGGAGTTAGATGTTAAGAATGGTGCAGAAATCTTTCTAATTAATGTTACGGCAAATCTGCAACACTCTCCGTCATTACCCATTAACAAAATAGAGCTTCACTATATAACTACTCCAAACAACAAGTAAAATTTTAGCAAGTAGACATGTCAGAATATTAATTATTGGGCGTGACTCTATTAACATGAAAGGAGGTTCTAAAAATGGTCCGATTCGGTTTGTTTTCATTAGGCCACGTCCATGTACCAAGTTTAATCGAAATATCTCAAAAAATGCGTTCTGCAGCTTTAACAAAATTTTACAAGGACAGACTGCTGAACAGACGGGCAGACGTGGTTAAATCGATTCAGATTTTGATTCTAAATCGAACGGTATTATTCAAGATGGGTGTGACATTTAGGAGTTACAAACATCCGCAGACACTTAACATACCCTTTGCCACAAGTGGTGCAGGCGATTATTTATTAAGAGCTTCAACAATAAAAGTTAAAAGAAGTTTCATGGTTATAATTGTAAAGGTTTAATGAACTTTTTCGCACCGCACAACATAAAAATTATACCAACAAGTAGAGGACATAGTCGCAATATCGCATGTACGGGATTATGTTTGTACATATGTTTCCTTATATGGTGGATGTGCTAGTGGTAGTGCCTGCATGAACACTTTATTAACGCGACTTCACTAAAATGCTTCATATCGTTATCGATTTTTTCCCCTTTTTTTTTTTTTTTTTTGCAAAGCTTTAGCTTTAAATTTTTGTTCTAGAAATATGACTGACGCACTGTTCTGTTTGGCTGAATTCGTTTCGGCTATTCTTTGCTGTTTATTTGTTCAGTAGATGTTTTTTTTTTTTTGTTGTTTTCAAAACCTGTGCCTTCGTTGTAATTATTATTACTAATGTTGTTGTTGTAACATGTAGGTAGATGAAAGGAGCTTATACAGTGTGGTGTAATCTGCAGCATTTATAAGGAAGAGAGTGTTACTTAGTTAGTTAGTTATGAAGGTGGGAGGTCAGTGTGGAATTCCAATGAAAAAGCTAAATAGTAAACATCCCAGGCCATCTCACCCAATATGGTGTTCTCTTCGCATATTGATGATGTACTGTTGAATGAGTATGGTTGAATGTTCGTTGAACAACTTTATTCAACTCTCTCACCATTTTCATCTCTAAGCAAATCATATACGTGCCTACCCAAACAGATGTTCTCTTTGTGCAATAAATAAATGTCAGCAGTCTCTCTCTGGTTGCGTAGTGGTGATTTTGTGTTTTTGTTATATTTTACTTATGTTTTGTTATCTACTTTTATTCCTGTGCGCCTGTTTCATACCAAACAATCAACACAAGATTTATGTTCAGTTTTTTCTTCTTCTTCTTCAACAACAACGCACATCTCTATCTCTGCGTACTAAGAATATGTGCTGCTCGTATCACCATGGCAATGATGGGAACAGCATGACATGACACATTAGCTATGCTTCGCTCTCTTACCTGTTAAGTTAGCTGGGCTGGGGCTGGCCCGATTTGTTGTTTGTTTCAACAAAGAGCTGCTAAATTAAGTACATATTAATAAATGCTTGACTGCTTACGCGTTCACAGTTTCACAGTTTATCAAAGCTATGAAGAGCACAAGAGAGGAAAGAGGACACTGTTTTTCACCGTACCCTCGCAAGCGCAAGTTAATACAACTAAATGGTGAAAAAAAAGTTTCCAAATACCATTTATATAGAGTTTCAAAACTAAGGGAAAAAAAATATCATTTTCCAATGAAAGTCGGTCGAATTGCACCCTTTGTCTTAGTTTCAAAAGTAAAAACAACCGAAATAAGTAAAAAAAACTACTTCCCTCTTCATCTACATACAAGAGGTGGGCGCGGCAACATATCGGTTTCATAACTGAAAATTCAATATCATGAGAGTACCAAGAACAGACAGACGGACACACGCATAGATATGATGCTGACCAAGAAAATTTTGAATACCCTCCAGGTTTATACGTAAAAATTTGATGCAAATAGATTCATATTAAAAACTAGGTTAAAAGGCAAGCACACATAATCAGACAAAAATTAAATTTTCAGAGATTTTTAAGCGGTTTTTCACACAAAATTTGCAATAAGCCTTCGCCCACATTTTATAAGCATCATTGCAAGTCCTAAATTTTATTTTAATGGGTATTCCAAGCAATTAAAAGTTCTTATACTTAACATTTCGAGATCCACCTATTCAAAATATTTGCAATAACCACAAGGGTGGTGCTAGTGGCCCAACAAAGTTATTTAGACCTCTATAGTGTGTGAAGAAAGTTTCACTTTTTATACCCTCCACATAAGGTGAGGGGTCCACAATGACATGACGCACGTCCACAATTAGCGAAAAAAAACTTATTTAGCGTAAAACTCACCTTACAAGCTGATACGTAATACATACACGTGCCACACCCACTTTATATTTATGTTTATATGTAGATGAGGAGGGTGATCAAGATTTGGCCTTAGCCAAATTTAGTTCTCTCACTTGTTTAATATAACACAATTTGTACGAATGATGAAAAATTTTCAATGAGAATGTGATGTATATGAGATTTGTAATAAATATGAAAGCAAGGCGTTGAATTATATATTTAAGAAAAGGATGGATAGATGGATGATGGATGTACGAATAGAAGGTAAGTGACGATGATAGTGATGGTGGTTTGTGCATATATTGTGTTCGTGCATATGAATGTTTGTATGAGTCGGGCGTATGGTGTTGTATATAGCAAATGCGCCAGCTAGTTAGCCAACTACCCAAATATACAACAACAACTAACATAACAGAAACAAGACAATATTTTCGATATGAAAATATGTGTTTGTAGTCTGTTTTATATTTGTTGTTGCTGCCGATAATGACGATTGTGAAGCTTCTTTTTCTTATGACTGTTATATTCCTTAAGTGTCGGTTTGACGACCACCCTTATCTTCTTCTTCGTTTTGATGGTGTTGTTGTTCTTAGATTTTTTACACCCATACTTATGGTATTGTAACGGTATACTCAAAGAGAATTAATTTTCAGTTGTCCTGAGAGCATGTTGCGGTGAGGTTTTTAAAATGTTATTTTTTCTACAAGTACAATATAAATGCGCTTTACATTTATTAATGATGCAAAAAAGCAATAAAACATAACACTACTGCGCTTTAAATATGACAATTAAGAAGAAATCAATAAATCTGTAATCGAAACGCAATAACAAAGCCGATGTGTAAATATAGATGCATTCAAATTTTCTATAAAAAGTATTTTGTGAATGCCAGTGTTTTAAGGAAAAGCACATGCATAGATATAAGAACGAATATGTATATAAATAAGTGATTGCTTGTAGGTGTGAATATTTGGGTAAAGTATTCGTTAGTTTTGTTATTAGGTACCAGACCCGTTACAATAGGAATTTAAAAAAGAAAATTGTAAAAAAAAACCGTCACTTTGTTTTTTTTTTTAATTTTATAGTTAAAACAGTGCACAGACAAATTCATACAAGTTCGTGCATACACATATACGTATATACATAGTGCAGAGTAAATATTGAAAAGAAAAAACAAAAAAAATTAATTAAACTGTGTTGACAAGAAGCTTTGCAAAAGTATAAAAAGAAATATAGTAAAACGAGTATTGAAATATTCTATTATTGTATTATATACATACACGTCCATTTATTCATTGTATACATTGTACGTGTGCATGCAATTTTTGACGACTGCAACGACAAATCTACGATGATGATGTTTTGTGTAAAACCATAACGAATCGGTAACAGAAACATTTTTATACCCTCCACCTTAGGGAAGAGGGTATATTCACTTTGATCATCCGTTTACAACACATCGAAGGAAGCGTCGGAGACCCCACAAACCATATATATTCTTAATCAGCATGAAAAGAGAAATCGTTTGAGAAATGTCCGTCCGTGTGTCCGTCTGTTGTTGGCACTCTCACGGTCGTAATTTTTGAGATATCAAATTGAAACTTTGCATACGTATTCTTAGTTCAATTTCGCTGTTCCGTATTGAAATTGGGCAAAATCGGTAAAGAGACACGCCCACAATAAACGAAAATCTCATCATACCTCGAAAAAATTTTATCTTTAAAAAATTATATGTCGCACAATACTATGTCTATCAAGTTGAAATTTGGTATATATATAAAGGGTATCGTTATCCAACACTGTGCCAAAAATGGGCGTGATTGAATAACGCAAACGCCTATAATTTAAAAAAAACACTATTTGCGTAAGTACATGAAATACATAAATATGGCAATAGGAGCTTATTTTTTAGAGAATTACAAAAGGTGGAGGGTATTTAAGCTTCGGTCTTAACCGAACTTTTCTATCTTGTTTATACATATTTTAAGTTCAATCCGTCTGTCCGCTTGTATAAAAGTTAGTAGATTATAAACGCTGATTGTGTCGAGAGAGAGAGAGAGTTTACTTACATACGTTCGTAAGTAATTCCAGTGCATTATAAAAAAAAAAATATGTACCATACTACAATATTCAATATATTGTACATGTACGTATGTATATGCATAACATGCCATCAGGCAGGCAAAAAAGGCAATTTCGCGTATGAACTCTACAGAATTCGTAGTATTTTACACGAACTAGAAGCAATATTACCAACAACAACAAAAAAACAAAAACAACCATTATTCAAAACTTAAAACAAAAACATTAACAACGAGCAATCATCATCATAACCTCGTCTTTGGTTGTTGTTGTTTTGGTTCTTGTTGTTCTTGCAACTAATACGACGACGACGATGACGGCGGCGGCATTACAATAGCAGCAAACCAACGAACAAACCGAAGGCTCTCTACGTCAATTATTGTTTTTTTTCCACATGTGCATACATTTGTATATATTTTGCTTTTGTTTCTCTGTGCGGTTGTTGCTGTTTGATATTGTATGTCGTTAGTCTTAAATGGACTTTACCTTAAAGTGTGTTGAGTATATTGTGCTGTCGCTACACTTTTGATACAAAGGCAGCATAATGTAGATAATATTACTATTATTCTCCTTGCTAATGTTTAACCAGCCAGCCAGCCACACCACACACAACAAACAGTGCTGAGCATACAGAGTTAGTAACGTGACGTGTGTGTTGTGTCTAACAATGTGCCAGAAGATAGCGCATTCTGATTTTATTAAAAAAAAAAAAACATAACAACAACTACAGCAAACATCATATTAATTCACGCAGGCAAGTCAGAATTTGAAAATCAAAACAAAACTAACAACACAAGCAGAGCTGCAAAACTCGGAAAACAAAACAAAAGCTCTTTCTTTCGTCGGTATGCGCTCTCGCTCTCGTTCTCTTTTTATTTCACCATACATGTGTATTTAGAGGTCTCTGGTATAAATGTAATATAATGTACAAGAATGAAATTTGTGCCTGTCAGCTCTCAGTCTGAAATAAACTCGCGCTCGTTCAAATGTGCCGGTATACAATATGAATCGTTGAGTGTGCTCTAGACATTTTTCTTGCTTCCAAATAAAATACATATGTACCGTAACCGGTCGCTGTTAATGTTTTGTTATATTGAAATTCATTGAAAACAATTTGTTAGAGGTGCGGTGCAAAAGTAAATAATGAAAATAAGAAAATTTATACAATAAGGATTCAAAGTAACTGTTTTTTCTTTCGGCGAGTTTTTTCTACACTCGCTAATATGTTATTGAGTGTAAAAACTTCCTAGACGATTGATCGAATTTGTTATTCATGTGCGTGAGTGCGACGCTTCTTGTGAGTGGAGATTTTTATGAGATGAATATAAAGAGCAGATGGCTATAATAAAGCCGGTTATGAACAGCTGTTCCTCTCCCTCTCACTCTATAAAAATGCATACCAACATTGTTAAACGATAACTACATTGTAAAGAAAGAACGCGAACGTCCCTGCTAAACGGAATAAAAAATAAATGATATAAGTGAAAATGCTTTAAAATTGTGATTTAAAAAATATGACTATATCCATTAAAGAAGAAAACAACTTTTTTATGCGAATGCATTTATCAATATTTGCATAGAAGAGAGGGGAATATGTCTCTGGCTCTTCCAATGTCGGTAATCGGTAGTGCGACGTTGTCTGATACAAATACGTCTAGAAATTTAACGAAAATATCAACTAATACCGATTCTATGGTGATTTTAGCAGCCGCCCCATTTACCGCAGCAGCAGCTGCAACAACAACAACAACAGTAGCTGCAATAGCGACAGCTACCACAACGGCTGCCAAAAACAAAAAAAGAATTCAACGTAAACGTAGTAGTTCGTCTGCTATAACGAATAGTACAGCAAAAACAATAACAGCAGCAATACAATTCGCCGAAGCAGAGCCATATAACGCAAATTTTATTACCACGATTCCTGTTGCCACAAGAACAGTGCCTGGAAAATCCACCTCATTACAACTACAGAGAGTGAGTGCTTTTAAAAAAATAAATAAAAAAAAAAAAAAAACACTTCTGTTTTGTCATCTTATATGTCACTTTTCCCACAGTACATGATGTTTAAAGAGAGTAAAAGAAAGGAGAATAAATCGTATAATGTGTGTGGGTGTACATTGTTTAGCCAGGTCGTAGCAGATTTTTTTTGAGATTTTTGTAGCAGAGTTGCTTAAATTGGTAGCACGTGTTTTTATATTAAATGTATTACGTGTCATACATATGTGAACACTTCTCAACTGCATAAAGTGTCTTTCTCATGCTCTCATTCGGTTATTAATACAAAATTACAGGTTTGTATAATGTTCTTCCCTTTTTAGGGGATGACTTTCATATAGACGCACACGTACATACACCCTGACTTTCAACCATAAGTTTATTTAATCGATACAGGAAATGATAATATGCAAAAAATGAGATGTTACACATGTAACTACATTACACTTTATTTTGAATATAGAGTAAGTCCGCTTTTCCAAAAACAACAAAATTAAAATTTGAAAAACTCTAAAGAAACGTGACTATTGGAATATGCAGCTAAATGTTTGTACTCAGAAAATGGACTTACAACACTTTTCAAAATTATCCACGTATTGTTATGACGCTTTAAAATAAAAATAATATTTGTTCAAAAGAGAACGCAATGTTTTGGTTGTTGTTGCTTAACATTTTATCACACAATTACAATGCTCTCTTGAGCACAGTGTATTAAACGAATGTAACATCATCTCATGGCGATAATAATAAAATAATTCTCTTGCTTGTTTTATATAGTCTACTGTGAAATTCGCTTGTATGTTTGGTTACGTGACGTTATATAGTCTCCCTCGACCTTGACTCATCGGCATGAACTGTTAAACTAAAACAATTTTACAACATTCTCGTCAGCTTGCATGCCATCCATCCGTGTTTGTTAAACGAGTGGGCACGAGCAGTTCGTTTCTCCTCCCTTCCAATGTAATATACAGAAAAGAAAAAAGTGTATTATTCGTATTAGTGTAGTTGTGTCGTCGTCGTTAAAACATTATCGTCGGTTAAATCGTCATTGAAGTGTATATGTGTCCGTTTTTTTTTTCATTCCTTATCAGTGCTTGAAGTCCATTCCCCTTTTAAACTAGTTGTACTGGTTTTTTTTAATGATTACAATATTTTTTTTGAGTGAGTTTTTTTGTTTACTCACTCTACTGCAATTTTAACACGATACATGTTTTGTATTTGTTCGTAGTTTTGTTCTATGTTTGCTTTTGACGAAGTGTTCTCCTAATTTAAATATTCTTTATTGCCTTTCGTTTTTTTTTTAATTTTTTTTTATATATATAGTACTGACGTTGGCCATTATTTAATTATATTAATTAGTTAGGTTAGATTTATATATTTTTTGCAAATTTCGCAAACTTGTCTTTCAATATCTACATATTACCGTTTGTGCTTTATGTGTGTTCGTTCAATTGTAATAATTGTATAAAATAATTATTAAGCATTCGTGCTAAAATTCTCATATTTCCTTACTTCGCCAAGAATGAAATCAATTTCCAAAACTTTTACACTATATATAAAATCAATTCACTTGACCTAATTTACATGCAAATGGTGCAATTTATGTTTATGTGAATAACATAAATATATTTTGTAGTTTTTTCAATTTTATTGTATATAATAAAAAAACAAAGACCTGAATTTAATAATTATTAACAAGAATAGGAAAACATTTATTATTAATAAAAACAATAAAGTGAAAATAAATCATGAGCATGTATGGGCATGTCAAAATAATTTATTTTTGATGCATTCTTGTCTCTGTTTATTTGTCGATATCCCACTGGGAGTATTGTAAATGTTAAAATAAGACAGTCATACACACCTCATTGACCTAAACAACTGTTAATTGGTGCACCACCATATCTGTTGTGTACATATCATGCAAACGCAAATGTAAACGAAAGAAAGGGAAAACACGATTTTTAAATAAGTATTCTCAGGCAAGGTTGATAAAAATGTTATTAATTGAGATAATTTAGATTTTATTTTTATGTACTAATAAATAATTAAAAAAGCATTTTTCGAATTATTTTATAAAATTTCATATTAAAAAAGCAAATTAAAATGCTTTATTTATTATAACATAATAATAATAATACTTAATAAAAAGCATATGAATGAATGCAAAACGCCAACAGTGACGTTACAACTCAGATATACGTATGTGTATAAATGGGCAATAATTCATGAATGTATCACACCTTCAACATCTCATTGCTGCTGTTACCATTTATTGGTGTGTAAAATATTTCTCTTCCTTCCTTTTAACATTATAAAACGATTCGCGGAGTAACAAGACATATTTCGCCAAACACTCATATACATACAAAAACAAAAATTTAGTTTTTTCTTATTAAATTAAGAAAATAGGTGTGTGATGTGTAAAAGTAAATATTGTTCGGAAAAATTTCAAAGGTTTAAAGAAAAGTTGTGTAATATATATATTTATAAGTATAAAACGGGAAAAAGAAAAGAAAGAAGGAACATTTTGCAAAATTAATGAAAATGAATTATTTTTTCGGCAATGGCTGCCGTTTTTGACAACGAAAAATACAATGACAACAACAACAGCACAGCTAGCACAACGAAGTTCAATGAGACAACGATGACGAAGTGAAAAACGAAACCACCAATTACTATATAAACTGAAAAGAGAAACGCATAACCTGAGAGTTATTTTGATATGTATTCAGATAACCGATTTTCTTTTTGATAAATTTATTTAATTTACATGGTTATTACATTTGAATTAATTGAAATTTTAATTTTATACAAATTAAAAATCGAATGAGTGTGAGTGAGACTTGTGCATAAAATAAAAAGGAATAATGGAAAATCTCATTGATTTTTTCGTCGTTACGGGAAAGAGGTGGGTTATAAATTTTTGTTGTTGCTTGTGAATGTTCTTTTCCCTTTAGTATCAAACATAATAAAAGTTGAAAAAATCGTGTTTAATAATAAATTCCATTTATGTTGATAGTTTATTAAAATGAATTTACATACATTGTAAAAATATATAAATCGAATAATCAACGAAACAAACACAATGTGAGAAAATATAGTGTCGTAAAGTAGCCATTTTTGCTTCTTTTTTTTGTCTGCTTCAATATTTTGCCTTTTTCATCTCGCGATGCGTATGTATTTGCATTGCGTTTTTGTGTGTTGCATTGTTTTTCTCTTTATTCTCTCTGCTGAATTGTAAAAGTCGTGTTCTTTTCGTTATTATTCGCGTTTCTTCACAGCACATTGCCTATGTGTATAGAAAATTGGAAGTTTAGACGTAGATCGATGTGTGTGTGTACTTATTGAAAAATATTAAAATTGTTAGTGTTACAGAGTGCAATGTTGGGTGATTTTTTGTTATCCGATATTTATGTTTACGTTATGCAACACTGGTTCTTTTCAATAAATGCTCCTGCTTTTCGCATAGAGTGTAGTTAGAGTTTCCCCATAAAAATAAATAACTTTAAGTTCACTTGACTATTAAATTATATTATAACCAAGATTAATAGAAGGAGAAACATGTATAAATGAAAATCATCTGAACATTTTTGTGGGTGTGAATTTCTTTCTAGCAAGAGTTTTTCTTTTATTCTTATTCTAACTCATATTATATTAAATTTACAGATGTCTGCCGGTGCTCAATTGCAGATGGCCCCACAAAGTACTACAACAATAAGCCATCATCATACAGCGCAGCACCAACAACCACATCATTTTGGCACATTTCATAATCAACATCAGCAAACACAAACGACACAGCAGCAGCAACAACAACAGCCTCATTTGCCGCAACAACAAATACAAGCAACTCTGCAACAGCAATCATCTCATTTACAATTGCAATTACACCAACAACAACACCAACTTACACAGTATCATCAACAACAACAAACACATCCGCCACTAAGTGGTGGACACAGCAGTAATCCTGACTCGAATATGAGTACTGGCTCCTCACACAGTGAAAAAGATGCCAGCGACATGTTAAGTACACAGCAACACGCAACAAGTTTACCCAATCAAATTGGACTACACACCAATAACGGTGGCGGTATGATGAATAGTGGAGGAATGGGAGTTCAGGATAATACTGCAAGCGTAATGGGTGCCGCTACAGGTAACCTGGCGCAGCCAAATCCCCAACATGCACAGTTACAGCAACATAATACCAGTGGCGGTGGACGCATAGATAAATTGGGGCGTACGACTGAACGGAAGCGTAAAAGAAAAATCGGTACTCCTCATACGGATGATAGTGGTGGTGGTGGGCCAGGCAATGGTAATGGCTGTAAGTGGACCACTCAAACATGTTTATAAAATTAATCCATTAATTAATTATTTCAATTTCAGGTATTCCACACGATCGACTTAGTTTGCCCGGTGGCGGCAAAAATGTACGGCTTCTACCACCCCCTGGCTCTGTGGCTAATGATAATAAAAAAATTAATGACTACTTCAATAAGCATAATGTTCAGACGACAGCGACCAATAGTCCAATGCGACAGCATACTGGCGGTGGCACAAAGAGTCCCTCGACTCCACAACCACCAACTCAACAACAGGTGCCAACGTCAGTGGGCAGCAACGCTGCCGGTGTAGCAAATACGTATCCCATGTATCCACCTAGTCCTCAGCAGCCGCCTCAATTGAGTGCGACTGGTGTGCTGACGCCAACATCACAGCCCCCGCCTCCCGATTTTCATTATAACAATGTGTCAGCGGCAGTCAGTTCAGCTGCGGCGGTTAAACAACGTCAGCAACAACAACAACAGCAAACTTCCAATTCAATGGTTCCTCCTCCATCGCCTCTTGTGGGTGTGGTCTCTCCTCACTTGGCTGCCGTGGGGCCAAATGCGGGACTGATAGCGGCCGCTAGTGGAGCAGGCGCAGGTCCACCACCTCCCTTGCCGCAACAGCCACAGTCACAGCTTCAACATCCTGCCAACTCTGTTGTTGCCACTACTGTGCAACAAAGTCTCTCCGGTGGCGTAATTGCCTCCCAGCAACAGCCACAACACGTGCCTGTCTCACAGATGGCGACTGTCGCTCAACTCAGCTCGTTGCATAGCAGCGGTTTATTGGCCGGTGTGCCACCACCACAACCGCCTACCGCCTGTGTAACGAAGAGCATCCAAACGGATCTTTCGCATATGGAGATACAGGAGCGCGACACGGAGATCGAGTCCAGCAAATCTAAAATAGACGAAATGACAAGACTGTCCGATGAGCAAAAGTGCCAGATAATCGCTCATCAAAAGCTGATTGACCAGCACAAGTCGCACATAGCCAAGTGCATCGATGTGGTGAAAAAGTTGCTAAAGGAGAAGAGCAGCATCGAGAAGAAGGAAGCCCGCCAGAAGTGCATGCAGAATCGTCTGCGTTTAGGCCAATTTGTGACGCAGCGGGTTGGTGCTACATTCCAGGAGAACTGGACCGACGGTTACGCCTTCCAGGAGTTGAGTCGGCGTCAGGAGGAAATTTCCGCAGAACGTGAAGAGATTGATCGCCAGAAGAAACAGCTAATGAAGAAGCGACCGACCGAGTCGGGCCGCAAACGCAACAACAACAATAGCAATAACAACCAACAAAATTCCAATTCAAACGACTCCACCAATATGGTTGGCTGCGATCGCCTAAGCGGCACGGACAATGTCATTGGCGTGAATAGTGGTGGTGGCGGCGGCACCGGTCGCGGCCTCGCTCGATCCAATTCCACGCAGTCGCAAAATCAATTGCTGCACAATGGTGGTGGCGTTGGTGGGGTGAGTGGTGGTGTAACTGCCAGCGTTAACGACCGCTTGTCTGATCGTGCCAGTGGCAATGCCGGGCGTGGTGATAATTCTGGCAGCAGCTCCGACGCGGCAACGTTCCTTAAACCCGATCCAGTATCTGGTGTGTACACGGCCCAGGAGTACTACGAGTACGATGAAATCCTCAAACTACGCCAGAATGCTCTAAAAAAGGAGGACGCTGACCTGCAACTCGAAATGGAAAAACTGGAACGCGAGCGTAATTTGCATATACGAGAACTAAAACGCATACTCAACGAGGATCAGGTAGGCCAGTATTCTGTGCATTGTCGCGTTTCACGCAATCATTTCTTCACTGACTTTTTTATTGTATTTTTTATTTACCTGATAGTCCCGCTTTAATAATCATCCAGTATTGAATGATCGCTATTTACTTTTAATGCTGTTGGGCAAGGGTGGCTTCTCCGAAGTGCACAAGGCATTCGACTTAAAGGAGCAACGCTATGTGGCCTGCAAAGTGCATCAACTGAACAAAGATTGGAAGGAGGACAAGAAAGCCAATTATATCAAGTAAGTCAGATCGCGGGTCGTAGGAGAGTGATGCATTGTGTCATGTTTCCCCTCTTTTATTCATACAGACACGCCCTAAGGGAGTATAATATACACAAAGCACTTGACCACCCCAGAGTGGTCAAGTTGTACGATGTGTTTGAGATCGATGCAAATTCATTTTGCACCGTTCTGGAGTACTGTGATGGTCACGATTTGGACTTTTATTTAAAACAACACAAAACCATACCGGAGCGCGAGGCACGATCCATCATCATGCAGGTACGATTGGAGGCAGTCACACATAACCGACACAAGTTTGATTTCGTTTTCGTTTTCGTTTTGCAGGTCGTCTCCGCTTTAAAATATTTGAATGAGATTAAACCTCCGGTTATACATTACGATTTGAAGCCGGGCAATATACTGCTCACCGAGGGAAACGTTTGCGGGGAAATTAAAATCACTGATTTCGGTTTGTCGAAGGTGATGGATGATGAGAATTATAACCCGGATCATGGTATGGATTTAACCTCGCAAGGTGCGGGTACCTATTGGTGAGTGAAGATGTGGGTGTGGGTGTGTGTGTGTGTGCGGACACGCCACTTGTTCATCGTTATATTGTTACGCTTATATAACGGAAACGAAACTTTAAAGCCGGCATTTATCCAACTCTTTCATATTCGCAGGTATTTGCCACCCGAATGCTTTGTGGTTGGCAAGAATCCGCCAAAAATCTCATCCAAAGTTGACGTTTGGAGTGTTGGTGTCATTTTCTATCAGTGTTTGTATGGTAAGAAGCCATTCGGCCATAATCAGTCGCAGGCAACCATACTCGAGGAGAATACAATACTTAAAGCCACTGAGGTACAGTTTTCTAATAAACCAACCGTATCCAACGAAGCAAAGGTATGATAAATTCAAGAACTTCTTATGAATAACGACTACACCCTACAATAGTTTATTTTACTGTGGTAAAAAAGAAAAAGAGTACATCCTTTGGTAAATCAGTCGATTACAATTATGAATGCAATGCCATCAATTTGTATTCACATCAACCGACAGACCTTGGACAATTCAATGGGGTTTGAAAGGAACTTATAACTTGCTCCAACAACAATAACTTGTATTAAAAAGGTCCTTTAGAAGGTTCTATATAGAGATAGCATGCTTGACTATTGATTTTCTTTAAAGAAATCCGTTGAGCCAGCTTAACAATTAACCGCATCAAAGTTGAAACCGATAAGTGGCCTATTTTTAGATACCAAACATTTTTTTTTTTTCATTGAAAGCAAGTGAAAATATTATAGTCAGTCAAGCACGACCATCAAATACCCTACACCACTTGATGTACTATTGAATTTAATTTTTTTCTTTGAAAGATGAAAAATTTTATTTTTTTTTCATCTACTTGTATTTTAAAAAATTTCAAAATGTCGCAAAAATGTTTTTATTGTTTGTTTGTTTATGAAATAAAAGAGAAAATTATATGGGGAGTGGTTCTAAAAATGGTCCAATTCGGTCCACTTTCAAAAGGGTTCCTTTTTGGCCCAATACATGTCCTTGTACCAAATTTCATCGAAATATTTTAAAAACTGCGACCTGTAGCTTGCGCACAAATTTGCACGGACAGACGGACATGGTTAAATTGATTCAGATTTCAATTCTGAATCGATCCGTATAATTGAAGATGGGTGTGGTATTTGCCGTTTGGGAGTTACAAACATCCGCACAAACTTAGTGTGCCTTTTGCTACATAGTGTATATTTAGTAGATAGATCGCTTGCTTAACCTCAAATTTAATTATATTTTTATTTAATAATATTCTAAACTTGGAATGTAGTGGACACAATTTTGCAGGGTATTCTTCCTAATACTATGAACGTTGAAGAAAATATTTTTGATTTAGTAAAAGAATTGAGAGAGAAAAAGCTAGGACTTGACCTTAAGATATGTTGTTATTATTATATCCTTTCACATTTTATAGAGCTTTATACGCGGCTGTTTGGCGTATCGGAAGGAGGAACGTATGGATGTGTTTGCGTTGGCGCGCCATGAATATATACAACCGCCCATACCAAAACATGGCCGCGGACAATCACTTAATCAACAACAGCAGCAGCAGCAGCAACACCAACAGCAACAGCAGCAACAACAACAACAATCGACCGGCAATCAAGGCAACTCAGCCGGTCAAACATCATTCTCAGCGGGCATGTTTGGCAATCTGAACCAGTCGAGCTCATCCTAGCTGCAAACAAAACGTAATTCCAATTCCTAATTGTTAATGTTAATACAAAATAAATCACGGCCTGCTTGTCCACCACCACACACACTACATACACCACCTTCTGTGCCGTCGTCAGTCACCGTCAGCGCAACGCAATACAGTCACAATAGCAACAACAACAACAACAACAACCATCACAAACAACATCAGCAACAGCAACACTTTTATAATAAACAACGTATGCCAAACAAAAATAAAGCCGTGAAACGGGATGTAATGGCTCTACAAAATGGGGAGCTGCTTAATCGCAAAATGATTGCCAACTCAAAAGCTAACCAAAGACATACAACAACAAATGGTGTCGTGCTCTAAATTGAGGATAACAACGGAGAAACATAACAGCATCAACTTTCGACATGCAAAACACTGCCGGTTTGTTACCAAACTATAAATGAAGCAGTAAGCAAATACTTTGTGTGTATGTATGTACTCCATTTATTTAGGCAGAAAATGATTATAAACATATAGGTCACACTTTCAATAATTAGCTTAAGCACAGTTTAATGGTTTCCAGTGAAACAGTAAAGTTTGTGTCGCTTCAACCCTTAAAAAATCAACACTGTGTTGTGATAAGGGAAAGAATCTAAAATATGTCAATAAATAGGAGGTTTTCTTTTCTTTTAAACGGCTGCCTTCATACATAATAAATTCTCAGTATAACGGAACAAGAACACATTGTTTATTTCATTTCTCTCTCTCCCTACCTTTTATTAACAAATAGAAAGGCAAACCAAGTTCCGTTATTCCGCTCTTGGATTTACTTTACAAAAGGGTTTGAGGCAAACTATAAATCTATAAATTATATGCAGACGTTCATTTTTACCAGCTCCGCTGCTCCCCCCATAACATCAAATTCTTACTTACGTATAAAGCATTTGCTTCTTTCACTTTTTCAACTAAACAAATGCACATTAAAAAATCCGATTCAAACCAAATTAATGCAAAAGGCAAGCAGAAGAGACACCAACAACGAAAGAGGAATATTAATTTATTTGATGCCTTGTAGATAACATTTTCTGCATTTCAGTTGAAAGAAAGAAAACACAGTCTACTAGAAATCGTTACATTCGAAATGCGGGAACCTTGCTCTTGCTCCCCAAGTAATATCTCCTCTCACTGTTCCCATAATTAAGACGAGCAAGACACAATTATATGGAAACGAAGTAATTTGAAAAGAATTCAAGTGAAAATGAAATTACAGCCAACTTTGACATTTTACACTACATTATTATTATAAATATATATCAAAAAATAACTGTAAAATTATTCTTAAAACATAAAATATCAAATGCACTAAATTTAGCTATAACACTACAGACTAGCTAAGCCAAGAAAATAGCAAAACAAAAACAATTAACTTTCAAGCAACAATAATTAGCGGAAAACTTGAGTGCATATAAAAATGCTTTGTATGCATAAATGTAGGCATGGAAACTCTATTGTGAAATATGAAAAGGAAAATATCATTCTCAAAAAAAAAAAAAAATCTACCAACTTTTCCAACTTTTAAATGTTTGTGCAAAAAACACAAGTTTTCTTCCTCCGACAAAAATCACAAAAAGGCACGCAAGTAAAAAGAAATATTTTTAAATGGTTAAGTTTTAGCTCAAAATTATCAATAATTACAATGTAAGTCTTAAAATATAATACAAATGAAATGTCAACCGGCCCCTTGACAACACTACACACACATAAATAATGCATATGATATAACTTTAAAGAAATCTCACTACAGAACAATGAAATAAAAGAAGAAGGTTGATCCTTATGTTTTATGTAATATTTAGCATACGTTCGATGATGCCTTTAACACATAAGAAAAACGCAACCGCAAATCGCAAGTGTTAAATTTTTTCTTTTATGCAACTCTATTTTACATTTTTTGATTACATCTAAGTAGATTTTATGTTATTTTTTCTCTTTGCCTAAAACAATAAACAGCAGTAACATAAAAAAAATGTGTGGAAAGATTAAATATTTTATTATACACTAAATAAATGAATATAATTGCTATGCCACACACAATACCTATATAATTACATATAAAATATATAACTAAAATATATGTATATGTTTACAATTTCCTTGTTAAGCTCTGTAATAATTCTAGCATAATAAAAAGAAAACCATTTACATACATATATATATAGACATGCATAATATAAATCAAAAAAAGTAAGAAAAATAATATTTTAATGCACTCGTTTTACTCCTTTTTTCTCTCCTTCCTTTTAAATCTAATTTATATATAAATAATTTTTTATGTTAAATAGAGAAAACAAATCACGTTTATTAGTAATTAGAACAGCAGAAAAACTGAAAAAATATACCATATAAACAATAAATTAAATATATATATATACACGTATATATATATATATATATATATAAACTAAAAATATTTGTTGAGTATTTTACTATTAAAAAGCGAAAATATTAAAAGTCGTATATGTAAATGAAAAAGCACGACATGACAACAGCTTGAGTAAAATAAGCGGATAGCAATGAACTGATTGTACTGTTCTTTTCAACAGAATTGCCATCACATTGATTTTAGCAAAAGGCGAACAGCAATAGTAGCGCAAAAAAATGTTTAGCTAACTGTTTCACTCTATAACATTTAATTTCCCTTTACCATCTCTTCTTTAAACTTCAACGTAAATGTTAAAAAATTTAAAGCATAAAAACTCCAAAATGTGCAAAAAGCAAAACAGTTTTATAAAAGGAACTTTCATCCAAAAAACATAATGAAAAAAAATAACAACATTACACTTTTAGGATTATCATTAAATATTATATTAGAGAACAAAATAACAAAAAAATAATGTTCATTATATAAAAAAATACGATAGAGATGAAGGAAAGATTACAATTTACATATAAAACATATATGCAATAACAACTACAACAACACTCTAATAATATTCAACCCAAAAGAAGTATGAACAGTAAATAAAAACCAAAATCAAATAAGTTTAAACTTGAAAATAAAGGAAATTAATAAAAAAAATTAAAGTGAAAAAACATAAAGACATTAATTTACATAAAAACTATTTACAAATTATTTAAACGCAATAAAGAACACGAACACGATGGTTTGCAATAAAAATGTAATAAGGAGTGTTAGTGGTGCTCCTCCGAGTGCTGTATATATATTATAGATACCATAAGAAGCGTTTCATAATTATAATTAATGATTTGTTTGTTTGTTGTTTTCTTTGGTTATATTGAATCACATTCCAAAATATTATAAACAGCTTGAGCCACAGTAGCATCCTCAGCGGCTATCCCTACAAAATCAAATCAATGCATTCACTCATTAATTTCCGTTATAATATAATAACAATAAACAAATAGAATAAAATAAAAGTGAAAATAACGGAGATTACACGATTTTTTTAAATCCATAATCGTTATCGTGTTTGATAAAATTTTATTATCAAGAATAACAATCAACAACAAAAACCGGCCGACTTATTCTTTTTTTTTTTTTTTTTAACATATTAAATTGATATGGCCGAGTGACTAAGACTCATATAGCCAGAGTAAGTCGCACTGACAAATACGCCAACAGTCTTCACTGCCAGGATCACATCAGATTTAGATAAAACACAAGCACAAAATCGTGCAAAAGAGAGAGTCCCGTTATTTTATATAAAATGAGTGCGCGCAGTCCCCAGTCATAGGTCCGTCGAGTTCAGAAATCAAGCGCGCACTGCCGGCCGACTTATGATTAAAAGAATAAATGAATTGCAGATGGAAAAAATTATCGATTGAATCTGAATGTAATTGGCTTCCCCTGGATATCACACGCCCACATCTGGTATATATGGTAATCTAATCTGGCAAATGCACAATTATAAAACCACGTCCTTTTGTCCGCACGTCTGTCAATTGAAAAATGACGCTAACTAATGCCAAAATATGACTCTAATTGGTCCAAAATCTGATATAATCTAAAGGTAAAATGGAATATTCCAAATTGATTCATAGAGGAACGTTAACTTGCTTTTCAACATTTCCATGAGTGTTACATAGAAATAATTTTCTGAATCGAATTGATCATGCGCGCCTAACTTCCTATTGAGTGGGTACGGCGCTTCATTTTCACTTCTTTTGAGTAATGAACATAAATTGTGATATATGGCACAAACCCATTGATTGAAAAATAGTTATAGACTTCACATCCGATATACAACCAGAGCGTATTAAAGCACCCACTTCTCCCACTATATGAGCTTTTAGACCACGTAATTCAATCTCAGCACTTGCCGCAGAATCGACATAAACTACAGCACGATTGTAAATATCTTGAGCAACTTCGCCATAGTGCACCTGACCAGCACCGACAGCTAAAAAGCATCAAGCCTAATAATATATAAATATGTATACTTTGAATCAACACGTACCATTGATGTGAACCTCATCCGATTTCAGCATAGAGTAATCGAACAAAGCATGAGACGAATATGTGGCTACACATATAACATCAGCATTTTGAGTTGCATCTCTTGTATTGTCTTTAACGTGTACTGTCGTTTTGGGGGAAAAGTGCCGCTTCAGTTTATCGGCTAATGCAATGGCTTTGGATTTGGTGCGATTCCACAAATAAATTTCTTTGACATGGAAAGTTGAACACATGCCTAAGGCATGACTTTGACCTTGAACTCCGCACCCAACAATGGCTAGATTGAAAGGTTTTGTAAAATCAATAGCACGCCGCTGAAAATATAAATATTTGGTGGCTACAATGGAAGCAGCGGCTGTACGCCAAGCTGTTATCTGTGTACTGTAAAGAAGTTTTGTAGTAGCTGGGGTATGACTCAGCGAGTCCAAGGTTCCTTTACAAAGAAATTTGTATGACGAGCTGTTTCTTGTCTCTTATTCTTAGATTCGCCTTCTCTATTCGACGTTTTTTAACGCGGTAACGGCTTGTGGTGCGGGGCACGGCGTTACTGCAAATCGGTGTGTGAGCGGGTTTTGTGTGGTGAGTGATACAGAGTGGTGAGCGGTGCAAAAAGCGACGTGCGGTACTGGTCGATGAGCGGTTAGATACAGAGCGGTGAGCGCTGCAGGACACGAGAACGTTACTGGGTTTAAACGGCAAGCAGTACAGGATACAAGCGGCGAGAGCTGCAGAGCGGCGTACGATACAGAGCGGCGAGCGTTGCAGATCGACGAGCGGTACAAGATGCGGAGCTGTAGGATACGAGAGCGTTCTGGGTTTAAACGGCAAGCGGTTACAGGATACAAATGACGGGGCTGCAAAGCGGTATACGGTACAGAGCGGTGAGCGTCGCAAATCGATGAGTGGTGCAAGATGCGGAACGGTGTGTGCTGTAGGATACGAGAGTGTTGCTGAGTTCGAACAGCAAGCGGTAGATGCGGAGCGGTGAGCGCTGCAGGACACGGCAGTGGTTATTGTGACCACGACGGCGGCGCGACCTAGGCGCTTGCAATATAAATATTGCAGGATATCTAGGCGCGGGGAACAAAGGAACTGCGACGTTGTATTACGACGGCGCGGCCTAGGCGCATACAATATGCAAATATTGTAGGATATCTAGGCGCGATACCAAAACTGCGACGTGACAACGATGGCGCGGCCTAGGCGCATACAATATGTAAATATTGTAGGATATCTAGGCGCGGAAACTATGACGTGTCGGCGATGGCGCGGCCTAGGCGCATACAATATATAAATATTGTAGGATATCTAGGCGCGAGGACCGAGAGACTGCGACGTAGTGACAACGATGGCGCGGCCTAGGCGCATGCAATATAAAAATATTGCAGGATATCTAGGCGCGGCGACAGAGAAACTGCGTAGTAACAACGATGGCGCGGCCTAGTCGCATACAATATATAAATATATTGCAAGATATCTAGGCGCGAGGACTGAGAGACTGTGACGTAACGACGATGGCGCGGCCTAGGCGCATGCAATATAGAAGTATTGCAGGATATCTAGGCGCGAGGACTGAGAGACTGTGTCGTAACGACGATGGCGCGGCCTAGGCGCATGCAATATAGAAAAATATTGCAGGATATCTAGGCGCGGCGACAGAGAAACTGCGTACTAACAACGATGGCGCGGCCTAGGCGCATACAATATATAAATATATTGCAGGATATCTAGGCGCGAGGACTGAGAGACTGTGACGTAACGACGATGGCGCGGCCTAGGCGCATGCAATATAGAAAAATATTGCAGGATATCTAGGCGCGGGGACTGAGAGATTAACTAAGCGACGATGTCGCGACCTAGGCGCATACAATATAAAAATATTGCAGGATATCTAGGTGCGAGAACCTGACCAACGCTATGCTTGCAAGAAAACAATCGATTAATTCATTATGTTTGCTTTATTAATAATAATTCTTGTGCTCACCTTACTAGCTTGACGGCTCCAGCCACACTGCCTCATTTCATAAAATTTGCTTCGCCTTTTATAGTGTGGCAGGGCTCACAATTATATCAAATTTTACCAATATTTACAAAAGATCAACGGTATAGAACTAACAACAATAACGCAGGAATTTATATATACTTACTAAATAACAAAGATCAACGGTATTATGCTTTTAAAAATAGAAATAACAACAATGCAAGAATTCGTATATGCTTATGCTTCAAGAATTTGAAATAACAACAATGCAAGAATTTATATATGCTCACTGGATATCAACGGTACTTAGACATAACAACAATGCAAAGATTCGTACAAGATCAACAATAATAAAGCGAGAGTTCATATATAATAACATCAGTGCTAGAGTTCGTATATGCTTACTAAATGATCAACGGTATTATAACTACGCATTCAATTTTAAGTAAATGACACAGAGTATGTATTTGATAATAGGTCTTTTTCCCTTTTGATTGCAAAAGAATGGAGGAAATATTTGGTGTGTTTGGTGATACATATATGTTGGAACAGAATGTGTGGCGCAAAACGAAAGGTAGTGACTTTGCGCCTTACACTACTCCCTCCCCTGGCGGATAAAGATTTCGCCGTTTGCCTTGCGGGTTATTGTATAACGTCGGTTCCCAATGAAGTATTGGCAGCGGCGTCGCTGGCGTGTTCCTGTGTTCAGCATGTCCGAGCGTTTGCTGAGGTATGCTTCCAGTTTCTCTCTATCATTTGGAGTCACCCTCGAATCATAAATGTAGGTTGGTTTGTTCGCGTGAACCTGTGTAGTCCCTTTTGTGTACTGAGGTGGTGGATGGTACAGATCCGATATTGTCCGGATGGACGCTGTGGGTTGGGTGGACATCTGGTATAGGATTGGGAAACCCATTCTGTACCCCTTATAATGTTGGACATCGACATGTGCGTTGTGAGAGATCATATGGCTGGTATTCGGTTTGGCCCTCTTTGGTACGCATGACCTTGCGGAACTGGTACTGCTGGTACTCCATGAACTTGGCAATACCCCTATTGGACCACTATCGATTTCGGAAAACAATGGACTATGGCCACTACTCTGTTGGGGTGTTTGTGCTTTGTTCGTTTTTATACCCTTTGAGGTGCTTGGTCTTTCGTCGACCATTTCTATATTACAGGTTTGTGTGCTGACTTCCCTGGTGAGCGGTTTTTGGCGGGTTCGTATCTGGGTAAACATTTTGCCGGCAGGGCGTTGTTGGTTCACCTTGTACCGCTGGCAGATTTTGCAACTAAGAACATACTTCCGTATATCTCTAAACATGCCTGGCCAGTAGTATCTACCTGTGATGCGAGAGGTTGTTTTGCGAATTCCTAAATGACCTGAGGTTGGGTTGTTGTGGTTTTCGATTATTACTCTCCTTCGGTTGTGAGTGGGTACACATAGCTTCCAATTCTGTCCTTCAATATCCCTGTATTGCGTCGGGAAGTGGCGGTAGAGTTGGTCATTGGCTATAGTGTAGTCCGCATATTTTTCCGGGTACTTTATCACTTCTGACTTTCGTTTCTCTAACCAGCGGTATGTCTTATTGTTATTCAGATTGGGTTCCATGGTACGTTGATTAGATTCTGGTAACTTGTTGCGTGTTATGCTAGTAATTTTTCTTACCGTAGATATGTGTTGAACTTTTGACGTGTTATCTCTTGTGCTTTCTTCCTCTTGTAGCTTACAATTCAATGAGATGCCTGCGCAAGTCAGGGTGGTACCAAATGTTGATAAAAATGTTAAACCTAGGATTATGTCCTCGACGGTGTTGTCCATTACGAAGAATTGTAACTCTTTCTTTTGCTTTCCAAAGTGTACCGTGTAATGTACTATTTTAGTAATTTGTACTGTCGAACCATCGGTCAATAGGATAGGCGTATTGATAGTTTGGTATCGTCCACACTCGCCGAGTTGTTGTGCCATGGCTGAGCTTATAATGCAGCTCGTGGAGCCGGTGTCTATCAATGCTGTTATATGTTGTTCGTTGATGCAAATAATGGCCGTTATTTTGTTGCTATCAATTTTCAGGGTTTTGGTGTGCAGGGGCATCGATACACCACATCCTCTTTCTTGTGGATGTCGTTCGTTCGGATGGCGTGCCTCTTGTGAAGTGGTCGGCTGGTTGTTGCAGCAATCACGCGTCCTTACCCCTACTTTACCACACTGCCAACAAAATATACGCAACCTGTTTTGACATGTTGCACCAATGTGTCCTTGCTCACCACACCTGTGGCAAGCCGTTCTGGGATTTGTGATTCTTGTTGGTGGGGCGCTTCTTCCTGGCTGATATGGAGCTAGTTGCGGGGTGTCGGTTGTTTTAATAGTTTCTAGATCTCCGGCTAATTCTAGTAATTCGGCTAATGAGTTGAAATCTCTCCTTCGGATATACCACTGATATTCTGGGAGGGCATTGTGGAAAATTCTCGTTAATTGTTCTTCATGTGTCAATTCTGAGTACCTCATTAGATCTTGTAGAGCAAGCAGGTAGTCGTGAAAACTTTCACCTTGGCGTTGTTTACGACCGCGTATATCGTCACCCAATTTTTCAAAGAAACGAGGCGGCAGGAAAAATTTGAAGAAGTCCTTTTTGAAGGAACTCCATGTTGTCCAGTGTTGATTATTGTTACGATACCATGTGAGTGCTCTCCCCCTGAGAAGTTCAGGCATGGCTTTTGGCAATTCATCACATGGTATACCGTAGGTATGGGCCATCTCTTCGACACTTTCAATAAACTGAAAGGTGTCTGTGACCCCATCATAGAGCATTTTCCAATCGCGGATTACCTGCATCATTGTCCTTTTATTTATGCTGGATTTTGCCGGTTCGGGACTTGATGATTGAGATCTTTGTTTATTCTCGGCTGTGTTTTGTGACATCAATAGCTTCTTTTGAATTTCTTCCACTAGTCTTTCTAGGTCTTCTTTACTCAGAGCTTTAGGTTGCGGGATAGGTGAATGACCCCTACTGGTTGGATCATTACTTGGTAACAATGTTTGTATTCTTGATTCGTATTTTTCTTGTAACTGTAGGATCTGGTATATCTCTTCTTCGGTATGTTCTAATGACAAGTATTGTGCGCAGGAGCGCCTCAGTTCATCCACTGTGCCTGTGGTTTCGAGGCCAAGTTCGTTCATCAATGCCATTAACTCCTCTTTTCGTAAGGAGCGGATCCAGGATGTACGAATTTGAGACATCTTGATTAATGTATATTATAATAAACGTGCGGTTGTCAAATATTTTGGATGGCAAATCGGATGTGATTTTATTTCAGAGACTTAAAAAGTCCCTGCTCGGGCGCCACTTTGTAAAGAAGTTTTGTAGTAGCTGGGGTATGACTCAGCGAGTCCAAGGTTCCTTTACAAAGAAATTTGTATGACGAGCTGTTTCTTGTCTCTTATTCTTAGATTCGCCTTCTCTATTCGACGTTTTTTAACGCGGTAACGGCTTGTGGTGCGGGGCACGGCGTTACTGCAAATCGGTGTGTGAGCGGGTTTTGTGTGGTGAGTGATACAGAGTGGTGAGCGGTGCAAAAAGCGACGTGCGGTACTGGTCGATGAGCGGTTAGATACAGAGCGGTGAGCGCTGCAGGACACGAGAACGTTACTGGGTTTAAACGGCAAGCAGTACAGGATACAAGCGGCGAGAGCTGCAGAGCGGCGTACGATACAGAGCGGCGAGCGTTGCAGATCGACGAGCGGTACAAGATGCGGAGCTGTAGGATACGAGAGCGTTCTGGGTTTAAACGGCAAGCGGTTACAGGATACAAATGACGGGGCTGCAAAGCGGTATACGGTACAGAGCGGTGAGCGTCGCAAATCGATGAGTGGTGCAAGATGCGGAACGGTGTGTGCTGTAGGATACGAGAGTGTTGCTGAGTTCGAACAGCAAGCGGTAGATGCGGAGCGGTGAGCGCTGCAGGACACGGCAGTGGTTATTGTGACCACGACGGCGGCGCGACCTAGGCGCTTGCAATATAAATATTGCAGGATATCTAGGCGCGGGGAACAAAGGAACTGCGACGTTGTATTACGACGGCGCGGCCTAGGCGCATACAATATGCAAATATTGTAGGATATCTAGGCGCGATACCAAAACTGCGACGTGACAACGATGGCGCGGCCTAGGCGCATACAATATGTAAATATTGTAGGATATCTAGGCGCGGAAACTATGACGTGTCGGCGATGGCGCGGCCTAGGCGCATACAATATATAAATATTGTAGGATATCTAGGCGCGAGGACCGAGAGACTGCGACGTAGTGACAACGATGGCGCGGCCTAGGCGCATGCAATATAAAAATATTGCAGGATATCTAGGCGCGGCGACAGAGAAACTGCGTAGTAACAACGATGGCGCGGCCTAGTCGCATACAATATATAAATATATTGCAAGATATCTAGGCGCGAGGACTGAGAGACTGTGACGTAACGACGATGGCGCGGCCTAGGCGCATGCAATATAGAAGTATTGCAGGATATCTAGGCGCGAGGACTGAGAGACTGTGTCGTAACGACGATGGCGCGGCCTAGGCGCATGCAATATAGAAAAATATTGCAGGATATCTAGGCGCGGCGACAGAGAAACTGCGTACTAACAACGATGGCGCGGCCTAGGCGCATACAATATATAAATATATTGCAGGATATCTAGGCGCGAGGACTGAGAGACTGTGACGTAACGACGATGGCGCGGCCTAGGCGCATGCAATATAGAAAAATATTGCAGGATATCTAGGCGCGGGGACTGAGAGATTAACTAAGCGACGATGTCGCGACCTAGGCGCATACAATATAAAAATATTGCAGGATATCTAGGTGCGAGAACCTGACCAACGCTATGCTTGCAAGAAAACAATCGATTAATTCATTATGTTTGCTTTATTAATAATAATTCTTGTGCTCACCTTACTAGCTTGACGGCTCCAGCCACACTGCCTCATTTCATAAAATTTGCTTCGCCTTTTATAGTGTGGCAGGGCTCACAATTATATCAAATTTTACCAATATTTACAAAAGATCAACGGTATAGAACTAACAACAATAACGCAGGAATTTATATATACTTACTAAATAACAAAGATCAACGGTATTATGCTTTTAAAAATAGAAATAACAACAATGCAAGAATTCGTATATGCTTATGCTTCAAGAATTTGAAATAACAACAATGCAAGAATTTATATATGCTCACTGGATATCAACGGTACTTAGACATAACAACAATGCAAAGATTCGTACAAGATCAACAATAATAAAGCGAGAGTTCATATATAATAACATCAGTGCTAGAGTTCGTATATGCTTACTAAATGATCAACGGTATTATAACTACGCATTCAATTTTAAGTAAATGACACAGAGTATGTATTTGATAATAGGTCTTTTTCCCTTTTGATTGCAAAAGAATGGAGGAAATATTTGGTGTGTTTGGTGATACATATATGTTGGAACAGAATGTGTGGCGCAAAACGAAAGGTAGTGACTTTGCGCCTTACAGTACCATCCATAATACATTGCAATCGGCCAGTTTCATTGTTAAATAGCAATATATTCGCTAGAATATTGGGTAAAGGTGGTTGTTGAGTACTATTGTCAGTAAACGAAGTCACTAATTTGCAGGCTAATGTTTTGGTGCCGGCGGTGGTTAATTGTCCAGAATCATCAGGTAAGCTGTAATTAGCTACAAAACTGGGCATTGTCAAGAGGACTTTAGAATTGTTCTCACACCTTAACATTATACGTGATGGTTGATGTTTGTATGCGTGCTTTTTTGTTGAGTGATTGCTTTCATTTGCTTTGGTGAGATCGACAGCTTTAAGAGCTTCCTCAACTGCTGCATTAATTAACGGCCAGGTGAGTACCTTTTCCACCTGTTGTGCATTTATATAAATGGGGTGTAAAGGGTCCATATTTTTTTATTCGATTTCACAAATTGAATGCACACTCCAATGCAGATTTTATGAAACTGGTTTTGCAATTAAATAACGCATTAATTTGAACTTGAGTCATAAGATTACAGTTTATAAAGATTAGTCATATATTTCAATTAAATAAAAAACGCATTACTTTTATGGAACTAAATCTATTATTATAAATAATAATTGTAATAATAATAAAACAAACTTTTAGAAAAATAATATCACAAATAAAAAACTGTGTGACGAATAAAAAAAGGGAACCTTTTAATTTGTTATCAAAGTAATGTAAGTAAATATAATAATTAATGATATTTTGCAATATTCTTCTTCTTCTTCTTTGCGTCAATGATTATGGGTCCGATAACTTTAAAAATAGCTCAATGATATGAAACTAAAGAATAACATCCCTGCTTTATGATTGTGTTTCTTAAATAGAAAAACGGATGTGTATAATAATTAAGGATCTAGGAAACAAGAAAGAAATGATTATTTACTTTATTTCTTTAAAATCGGTTTGAAGGTATAAAATTCTGTTTTTATGTTAGGAATAAAAGAATTTGTATGCTTTTCATTTTCAGCATTGCTGTATTAAATATGGTACATTGTTGTTCAAAAAATGATTAGAATCACAACAAACTGTATAACCATACACATTGGAATTACTCAAATACACCGTTGTGGGGCATGGCACCTGTTGACACATATGCGATGGAATTTTCGGTACATTCGAATCATGTATGTTGTTGTATTGTAAAAATGTAGTTCGATGCCCCCTATTATTCCTTACAATTTTGTACGTCCACAATGGTACGGGAATTAAATCAGGATCTTTTAAAGAAATGGGTACTCTAGCACCCTCAGCGTTGGGTAATTCCAAAACTTGAGGTAAAGCACCGCTACACACTTTGGCCGGTGTATTGTCAGGGTGGCGCGCCCATTCTTCCAAGACATTCCAATTGCCGCCGTTGATACTATGAAACTGGGGTATAACGTTGATCATTTTAAATGTACTTCGTATCATGTTGTTGGTCATGTAATCAGCAACGGGTACCAAGTGACCACGATCCAAACGACGCTCATTCTCATTGTCGGCCATGAACTGTTGTTGTGAACCCAGTAACTGATTAAAGCGTGCATATATTTCACGTTTATTATAAGCTGAAAAATATTTCATAGTGAAAATATTATCAGGATCAAAACGCATATCATTGAGCCGGCGCATGACTGTTGTTAAAAAAAGATTAATTAAGAGATAGGGTAAGATTCTGTTTTTGATTTATAATCACCAAATGGATAAGCGTTATTAATTGTATAAACAGCTCTCATGCGATTCAGATCGAAGCAAACACGATATGTTTTTATAAAATAATCCCTATCACTATCAAAACATTTAAACTCGAATCCAACTCGATACAGATTGTAGGGGCAATTGGGATCTGCGGTTTGGTAAATTTTCGGTATTAACACATTGTTGCAGGTTGGCAAAGGCAGCGCAACATCGAATTGGCCATTTTCACATCTCACTTCGGTGACATCATTATTATTGCATATCATATAGAGAGTGGCGCCGTCCTCAATGGAATTTTCTCGCAATAGATGCAAATGCGTTTTATTGTTTTTTAATATAATGCGCCATTCGTTGCGTATTTGACTCTGTTGAAAAGCGCAAGAGGTTTGCGTCGTTTTTACTGATCAAATGAAAAATGCAAATTATGGATTTATTGGATTGAGCGGTTCCATAAAGAGCTACAATTAATTTTATTCATGTTACCCTGTGCGAACACTAATAATACAATAATTAATGGAAATTTTTGTTGAATTTTACTGAAATTTAGCATCTTCCCGATTTTATTATATTTTTTTAATTTAATTTTTTTCAGGATATTTTTCCGAATCAATTTTGTTAAATTTATTATGACCAAAATATATTTTTAGAATCATTATTCTTTTTAAATTAGCTTAATTTTTGACATTTTTTTGTATTATTTTGAAAGTAGATTTACTCGGCATTATGATTCAGTCAAATGTGCGGCATTGCGACAACTTTACCACCCTTTTCGTGTTCCCTGTGATATGTATAAAAGATAATATTCGTTTATTCGGTCCTTGGATATGTAATCGAAATGGCTGAACATGTGCCAAAACATGCTTCATGTTTTAATCATTAATTTCCCGAATTTGATATTTTTTATTTAGTTTTTAAGATGTCTTATTATTTTTTATTTTATTATTGTTGTTGCATTTTTTTCTTGTTTCTTTAATTATATTAATTATTTTATATTGTAAATATTAGATCGGTATTAGTTTGTCATTATTATCATGTATGTAACTCTTGGAAAAAAAATAAATGAATAAAAACTTTAATGAACTCAGGTTGTATTAAAATAATAATTGTACCGCGTTTCTTATCTGTCAGCGCGAAGTCATGCTGAAACTTTATTTAAACCTGTGGCTCTGAGGACAACCCACTGTGATAAACTCAACATTGCAAAATATTAAGAATGGCGCCTGTATTAGTGAAACTTCACTTTCCACTCAATCTAATCAACACGAATATCAAATGAAATAGCTTGACCATGGTAAGTGCCATGTCACAACGATAGCCGATCGAAGATTTTGAAATAGCAATTCCAGCATCGATATTTCGAGCATTTCGTTTAGAAGGAACTCAAGTGCAGTTGAACTTTGATCGGTATTCAAATGGAAAAAACTCATTTTCTACTTGATTCAAATTAGACTTTAACTTGCATGGATTTCAAAACTGGCATACAACAGCGGTTCTCAAACTTTTTAAGTTGCAGAGCTCTCCAAAGGCATAATAATTTACATGGAACCGCAGTGGACCAGTATTGACTAATTATGCGTATGTGCCAAATCATGATGCCTAACACCAAAGAGATCCGCAAAGCACACTTTGAGAAACGCTGGCATACATATATGTCCATCATTCCATCGCCATACAATTCTGCGTCAAATATTGTTTTTTGTAGATTGTGCGTGTGTCTGACTACATTTCTCCGACAATGCTTTTTTTTAACATAACGACTGATTGTAATTTTTGTGGCACAGAGATGGTGAGTTGTCCATTGTGAGGGTGGCACCTGACCGATTTCGCCCAATTTCAGGTCACTATCTCAAAATTTATAACCTTGAGCGTTCCATCAGCCACCCGCATATACGGCACGAGGTCGGACGTGTATAGATCGACCTAGACTAAATACTGTGTACATTATATGAGGACGTGGACATAATGAACACTTTAAAATAAGCACTTTCGATAAGAATGCGATGTAATGCAGAAGATTGCGAGACATTGTATACTTATCTAACGAGTGCCTCTTAAGTATAAGAAAATAGTGGTGGGGCAGTAAAAGTCACCACTTCACAAAATTATATGTAAACGAAGATAATTATTATTTTCTTTATCGGTTAGGGTCTCTGAAACAAATTATTGGGATTCGGATTTCCTACAAATTCGTACAATCACATACATTCAAATAGGGTTTGTGTGTAAAATGTTGTGTGATGTAAATACAGCTCGATTAATATTCAAGAAATACACGATAAATAAATTCGATTTTACTCCCTTCGAATTGAAGATGGGTGAGGCACTTGCTGTTTAGAAGTTACAAATATCCGCACGTCTCCGCTAAATGTACTCCAAAGTGCATGTATCAGCTTGAACACTAAAAATGTTTCCATTTTATTGCGTTATTCGGACATGCAGGAATCTTTAAATAGCGAATGTTCAGAAACCCTATTGTCGGCGCAATTGTGAAGCATATATAAAACGCGCATATATGTAAATGAACATATAGTTGTTGGGAAGCTTAGATATTAAAAATAACACTAAATAAACAAAATATAAAAGCGCAAAAATGCTAAATTCAACTAAACTTCTACTAATTACATGCACAACCCTATTAGTGTTGGCTCAAGGTAACCAAAGAAAATCAACTCAACCCTGTTACCTAACCATGCAATCTAGTAAAGTACCGTTTTATTTTTAATATTTGAACAGTGCGAATGATTCAAAGCTTTTGCACTTTTCATCAAAATCAACTACGCGATGAATGGCGCGTCGTGTTAACAAAAAATGGCAAAAATTTGCAGCTACTGCGAGAAAATGTCGTTAAGGACGGAGCGACAATTTTAATGATATGCAATAATAATGACGTTACCGAAGTGCAATGTGTCAACGGTCGCTTCAATGTTATGTTACCTCTACCATCCTGCAATAATAGCTTAGAGCCGATAATTAATGAAACCACAGACTCCACTTGTGATTATAGTCTATATCAGGTGGGATTCAAATTTAAATATTCGAAGAAGGATTATTTTATAGAAACATATCGTGTTTGCTTCGATCTGAATCGCATGAGAGCTGTTTATACAATTAATGAGGCTTATCCATTTTGTGAGTATGAATGAGAGGGAAAGCAGAATTTGCAGCAGACTTTCATATCAAAATCTGATTAATTGTCTTTTAACCATAGTCATGCCTCGACCGAATGGCATCCAATTTCATGCCGATAATATTTTCACTTTGGCATATTTTTCCGCTTTCAATCAACATGAGGTCTATGCACGTTTCAATTACTTGCTAGGTCCTCAGCAAAATTTTATGGGCCCTAAAGAGACAGATCGTCGACTAGATCGTGGCCACTTGGTACCCGTTGCTGATTACATGACCAACAACATGATTCGAAGTACATTTAAAATGATCAACGTTATACCCCAGTTTCATAGTATCAACGCCGGCAATTGGAATGTCTTGGAAGAATGGGCACGCCATCCTAACAATACACCGGCCAAAGTGTGTAACGGTGCTCTACCTCAAGTTTTGGAATTACCTAACGCTGAGGGTGCTAAAGTACCCATTTTTTTAAAAGATCCTGATTTAATTCCCGTACCATTATGGACGTACAAAATTGTAAGGAATAATAGGGGGCATCGAACTACATTTTTACAATACAACAACATACATGATTCGAATGTACCGAAAATTCCATCGCATATGTGTCAACAGGTGCCATGCCCCACTACGGTGTATTTGAGTAATTCCACTTTGTATGGCTACACAGTTTGTTGTGATTCTAAACAATTTTTGTACAGCAATGTACTATTTTTAAAACATGAATGCTGAAAATGAAATCAAGTCCCCTTGACTGCAATATTGCCCATGTCTAAGTCCCCCTGAGTCATTGCGAATGAATGTGGTGCAGAACTATTTTTGGAATATATCAATTTGATTATCTCAATCGACATTTATCTTCATAATTCACCCTGCGCCACTTGTGACAACCCCTCCCCATATCATCTCCCACTATAATGATTTGGTGATTTGGTGACGAATAGTTAATTAGCCAAATTTAGATGCGATGGGACTATTTTTAGAATCCCTCCCCATAGAATGATTTAACACGAAGAGGCTTATATGGCAACACCTTGCTACTGTTTACTGGCACAACTAAATTAATTGTATCTCAAGTGGTGTAGAATATAAAATAGTCGGGCTTGACCGACTCCAAAATGTTCGATTATTTTTCAGATTTTTATGTGTTTGGATTTGCACCACTTACATTCTCGCAGTGGCTTATTCTTTAGCAACCATTAAACCACTAATCCTTCTATTGTATCTTCATCAGATAAATAAAAAGGCGATAAATTGCAATTACTTTGTGCATTATATTTAATATGAATATAATAAACTTTTATTCACTTCGTGTCAATCATATCAAGTCACTATTTGATAAATCTTTGTATGTCCTACGTATTGAAGGCTCTAAGAAGGTTACAATCTTGTACCGATTGTCTGTAGGACATGTAGAGAATTATAATTCCTCCTGGAAAGATTACTTTTGCATAAATCTTCATATGGTGAAGGGGGTTTACAAGTGATTTGATTTAGATGAAAATTTAGAAAATAAATTATCCATCATCAATAAAGGCTTCACGCCTTATTAACTTATTCTGGAGCACTTATTTCAAAAGTATATGAATGATTCGATTTAAAGAATTTTCATTTTCAATAGGGTTTGTCCCTATATTAACACATGTCCTGCATATAATATCTCAAAAAGTGTGACATTTAAGCGTAATTTTACAAGGACAGATGTGCGTTGTTGAATCGATTAAAGTTTAAATTTAAAGTTAAACTGGTTTTTCGTTAGTCTTGAAATTCGATTCCGGCTTAAGCCAACTGGCTTGGAAACGTTCGATATTTATCTTTTAACGCCTTTTACAGCCCATTCCATGGTACATCAGTTGTTGAATTGTGCACCAAAAAGCCTTTTTTACAAATTGTGGGTGATTCTATTGTTTGACCCCATCTGTGCATACTCTACTGATAAGTATGGGTACTAAATATATTTCAAACTTTATAATTTCATCGTTGTGCCATTGAGATTTTTATACCCTCCATCTCAGAGATAAGAGTATACTAAGTTTGTTCTCCAATTTACAACACCCAGAAGCGTGATGCGTTCGATCCCCTACATTGTTTATATATTTTTGATCAGCATCAAAAACTGAGTCGATTTAGACATGTATGTGCGTGTGTCCGTGTGTCCGTCTATTGTCTCATAATAAGTGTACATTTTCACATCGCCTCTTCTAAATGATCTAAATAGTTCACAAAAAAAAAAAAAAAAATATAAGAAGACAAGAATTAAAGAAACAGAAAAGCTACACCCGCACAAAAATTGATGAAAGTTTACAATATATCGAAAAGTGATTTTTGCATTCAAATAAGTCAATAATAAATAATAATAAACGATCGTATCTCTCACAGTTAGAGGAGGGTATACGAGAACAGTGTTGGATTGTGAGGAGAGCAAAGAGGCGACAGCAGCAAGGTATGCTTTGGTGAGTTGCGGCAACCAAGTAGTAGAGAAACTAGTTCAGTTCAAAAGGTTATTTGTAAAGGCGTTGGTAATGCTGGACGGTTTGTTTGTGTTTGTACGTATAAAACATGCACTTATGTTGTATGTATGAGTGTATGTTTTGTAACTATTTCTCGAATGAATTTTCATTTCGTTTCGCTTCGATTTACGAAAAATTTATGTTTATAAAGTTTTGTTTGCTATTGTCTACTAAACGGTTTCGCAAATTTCAAAACACTTTTGTGCAGAGGTGTGTTTGTATTTAGAATAATACCATATAAAAATATACATTTTTAAATGTCACACATTGCGTTGGAAAATTGTTACAGAGCCTGAAATTAATATTTAAATGATTGGTGGATAAAACCGGTGAATGCAGCTGCTCGTATTGATTGTGATTGATTGAAATAGTTTTGATTGCAAATAATAATCTGTTAAAAGCCCATATGTGCAGGTGGGAGTCGCCCAGTAGCTTCTAAAGTAAATACTTTTCGAACGTACACCCGCTTATAACCAGTTTACCCTCTTATTAAGCAACATTATTACACAATCCACTTTCCACGTCTATTTACATATAAAACATCTTCTTCAGCTTCTTAAGAGAATGGTAGCTAGTTAAGAGCTACTTCAATAACTTAAATCGAAATCCTAGTTGTGAATGAAAGTGGTGCCAGTCCATTTTGGGAACACATCAACTTAATATTCAATCGTCCTACATCTTCATAATTGGCAAACTTTAAAGTTTTCGAAACCCTGGACTTGCACCACTTTCATTCATGTACGGCCCATATATTGTAGCAAACAAAGCAAATAGTTGCTTAATGAATCGTATCTATGCATTGTTGTAAAATGTGTACGGTATGACACATAACAACCAAAAGAACAGAAATAAATAAATAAGATTACGTGCTTCTATAGGAGAATGTAATGCTCGTACATTCCAAATTGTAAACAGTTAGTTAACAGTTAGTTTTCTAGAGCATTGAACGGTAGCTTAACCTTGCCCAGTGAATTGTAGTACAATTCACGCTTAACGTATTCATATGTTATTGTTGGGTGTGTGTGTGTGTGTGTGTGTAGATATATGCGACCATATCTTATTGAGTTATTTTCGACACCCCTTAAATGCAAATTGATTCAAATCAATACAATATACACACGGACACACCCATTACTCTGCTACAATATAATAATATTTTGATTGTTTTGTTTGATACGTCCGCAAAACGACAGACATTGAATTGAATTTAAAGTTAAGTATTTCGTGGTATATTTTTATTTTATTGGAGTCTTATGTTAGAAAGGGAAATTGCTTGTGCAAGCATACACCCCTTAAGGCGTATGATTAACTCTATGTTTATTTATTTAATTATTGTTATTACGATTATGATTGCGACTAATAAAGTTGTGAACGAAATTTATGATTTGTACGTGTTGTCGTAACTTCAATTTAGTTGAGGGTAAGTGCATTTAATTTAACGTATTCTATAATCGACCGCAAGCACTTGTATGGCAGTTCATGTTCTTTAATCCGAGAATATATATTTTCGTTTCCCAATTTGCATCAGAAGGGCCTCAGAGAACTTAGGAGAGAACATTTGATCCGAGCCTTAACTACTTCTGGCTTTTCTATTAACAGTTTTGTCACTAGCAAAATAATCCATTCATTTGTTCTTTCAAAATCAATCAAAATCATTGATAGAAGCTCTTGGGCCCAATGGGGTACATATTAGAGATTTTGTAGCAAGCAAAAGCACGATTTAAAGCACGAAATTCAATGTTTTTAATATCATCTTATTTCAATTTGTGAGATGATGTGTGAGGTAAACAGATACAGATAATATTCATTCAATTTAGTTAAATGCACAGCTGGGATAAAAGGGATCTCTATCGTGTCCGAGGCGGATGCTTTAAAGCAGTCATGCCCGCTTAGAGTCTGCGTTAGGTAAAATTTAATTTCATCATGTTGTAAGATTCCAGGCACGGCATCAGCGTACGGGTCCATCGTCTTTTGCTTGAGATAGACCATCCATGGCCAGGCCATGCTTCCTTTGGCCTCACTTTGAATCTCGTCTATATGCTTATGTGATAGCTACAATAGCTACAATAATTTTCACTAAATATTCGTTGATCATCGTACCCAATGTGCTGCTTCGTACATTTAGCCTATCCATAAAAAAAAAACATTTTTTGTACATTGCTCACCAAAATAAGTAACAAAAAACACATATCACCTGGCGACTGACTCCCAAATATTTTGTGATTCGCTTGGCCAGTCATGCATTCTTAACCAAAAACAAAAAAAACACAACTCATTGCAACGCAATGACACTGAACTTGTATGCCAAAAAAATTAGAAATAAATGTTATGTTGCAAACACCTCTTATGTCAAGGTAGGAATTTGAAAACAAAACATGCATACTGAACTAAGCAAGTTCATAGACATGTGGTACTGAAGAACTAATCCAATTGACGCTTAAGTACGTTTACTTACATGCAAACATATTTCTTACATTAACACTAAAATGTAATGGTTTTAGAAGAGAATAGAAAATCAATCAAAATCAATCAAAATTGTCAACAAACATATTCAAATAAATAACAAAGCGCACAACCTTTTCTTATGTACGTATACTAACAATATATGGACAAAAAGCAAAAATCAAAAATGTATAAAAAAGTTTAAGCATCCAAACATTGTTTTATTACTGCTTTAGTGGCTACAGGGTGTGGTAAGTATTTTATTAAAACAAGTAAAACAAACACATATATGGGCATTATACGTAAACGTATTAATGTTAGTGGTAACAAGTAAAAACAGTACATTTGTGGTTTAGACCAATTCCTAAAAACCCTGCACTTGTGCATACAAAAAGCAGCGCGGCAGGTAACTGATTACTTTCTCTAATACTATATATATTACGTATGAACTTACGTTAAATAAGGCTTTTTCTAGATTGTGGGCGTGTCTGTTATCTAATATCTAGATGGTAGTTTATAAATAATTGCAACAATTTTCAGCTTCATAGCTAAACTTTTACCCCCGATAAGTAGTTTTTTGTACACGTGGATGTTAACCATTTTTTGCCCAATTTAAACAAAGAGTCCCTGTGGTAAATTTCAATTCAATATCTTAACAACAGACACACGGACGGATCAACTCAGTTTTTGGTACTGATTACATATACATAAGCTTTGTCGGGTCTCTGACGCCTCCTTCTGGGTGTTGCAAATGGAGTAGCAAACCTACCACACACCCATCACTAAGGTGGCCGGTATTAAAACGGATACTAATGCTATAACTCCTATGCTGTATGTTTATGTTTAGTACCAACATTTACGTAGCAACTCAATACTTCGTTTATGCATCATTATAGGAGAGTTCATGAATTTTAAGAATATCACGAAATCTTTAAAGTTCAACAGCTTGCCATATAGAAATATACGAACCTATGTTTGTACATATTTATAGTTTCATAGACAAGAAGAAAAAATGAAAAAATGCTGACAATTTTATTAAAAAATTAGAATTTCCGCTAATTAAGAAATTAAGAGAGAGTTCTGTTTAAGGAATATTTTAATTACAAATGATCCTGATTGGAGCAACCGATTTTGCCCAATTTAAAATATTGATGTGTGCTATGCACAAACACACGGACGGACATGTCCAAATCGACTTAGATGTTGATGCTGATCACATAACTTTACAATTTGATGCATACCAGAAATGGGCATGGTCGAATAACGGAAACGTCCACTATTTGGGTGTAGATATGGAGGGTATTTAAGATTTGACCTAAGCCATATATTGCTTTCGAAATTGAGTCCAACGAATAGTAAAATAATTTTTCCAGGAAGGAATTTTTCAATCATTGTTCCTTCCAAACTATTGGGTTGGCAACCAAATGATTGCGGATTAAAAATTTCTGCTTCAACATAAAAGTTTTTAATTAGGTATCGTGCGGTTTTGTCAATGACCTTTTGCCATCGTTCGTGTCATAATTCCACATTCATAAAATTTCTGATCTTTGCTATCTAAATCAAAGGGAATTCGATCTCATATGTGTCATTAAAAGTTTTACCATTTAAGGAGTACTGAATGGTCTGAAGGCGCAAGGTCAGGGCTATATGATGGATATGACAACTCATCCCAACCCAAATCCATTAATTTTTGGCAAGTGACCAAAGATGTGTGGGACTTTGTATTATCATGGTGGAAAACAACACGCTTTCGATTTGCTTGAATTGCATCGATCAGTTTGGCGGGTGGTTGAACGTATTCGCTTGAGTTGGTCGTTTGGTTGTTTGGTAAAAGTTTAAGTTAAAGTGCAGAATTCCTTTGAAATTCCACCAGTCTGACGATCAAACAGTAAGAAAAATATATAGATTGGGAACTTTGAACATGTTAACGGAAGAAAAGAAAGTATAAAAGAAAGGTAGTTGCTTGAAAAACTTAACAACTTATTAATGACCTTCTAACCTAGTAATTAGTATGCATACAAATATTATCCAATAATATAAAAACACTTTTTTGGAAAGAAACAAAAAAAATTTGGTTCAATTTAGAATGTGTGCAGAATGTGGCAGGTAAGTAATTAATAAATAACGCTTTTAAAGGCAGGGCATCGCACGATTTTATCTTTGTTTATATAAATTTATATAGTAAAGTGCGTGCACGGGTTGTTAGGTGTGAAAATATTTATGAGTCCTAAATCAAACGTCAAATTGTCAACAAATCGTTAAGCGCAAGACTTGTTATAATTGATTTACAATCTTTTTCACTTGATTTATCTCTCGCAAAACACAAAAATCCAATGGAGAACTTTTTGTAAAAAACAAGTTCAAAAACTGAATTTCGGTCACGTCAAATCGTAGATACCCTCCACAACAATCTTGTTTGCCTGTACTTATTATACCGATCACATAAAATGGAAGATATACTAAGTTTGTCATTCCATTTACAATATCCAGAAGGAGACGTCAGAAGTTGCAATGTATGTATATACGAGTATATATAGTTGCATTGTGCGTCAAAGTGCCAAAAATGGTCGGATGACAGACCGCACTAAGCGTAAAACCTGATTTGGAAACTCATACGTTATACACACTCTATTAGGGCGTGCCTGGCACGCCTAGCATTATAGATACGGAGGGTATCAATTTGGCTTAGACTTAGGCCAAATTGATAGTGAGTTTTCTGGCTTCTTTTTTTACTAAATTTATCCACAAGTCTACAACACAAGATCCTTTGCATAGAAGTGGCAATTTCTTTACAATACCTATTTTACAATACTATGAATAGAAAGATTGCACATCCATCTATGTACTTTATAAAACTGCAGAGAATTAGAGCACTGATGTTATATATTGTTTTTAACAGAAGATCTGAAGACATAACCCACTCGAATGGGACATTTGGCAATGTGCGTATTGCCTCCCATTCTCTCTACTCTGATTGGCACATTCTTTTGTGTTTGCACCAGTGTGTTATGTTTTGTGTCAACCTCTAATGCAATGCAAAATAAAACAAAGAAACCGACACCATTTCATATAGGCTTGGGAATATTCAGTTTAAACGAATACGCAGAAAACAGCAGCAAGTGGTATAGAGACTGTGTTGCACAAAATAACAAGAAACCATAAAATGTACTTAACATTAATTTTAAATTGAGAAAAATAAATATTTCGTTTACCGCATATGAAGTCCTTGGCTTGGTGTACAAACACTTAAACACTGAAGTGTAGAAAATAATTAATTAATAATCATGGGTATCATTTGCTTTGAAAACAGCCCAAGTACCTTTTCCAAAACCATAGATACAAATACTTTATTAGAGAACATTCCTCTAAAGACGCCCAAAGTTTGATTACTATGCGAAACAGAAGTATATACCTTAAGTCCGCTATTTCTCATTCACTCAATGGCCGTGTTTTTTCCATTTGTGATTTATACTTTTTTTAGCCAATTATTGGACACATGTACCAGTGGTGCCGTTGTGCCGAAAGGCTTTTGCTCTGATTGGCATTCTGACGTTCCGTGACCCGCCAAAATCAACTTGGCAACAGTTATGTGCGCATGGGGCTTTACAATCCATAAAGAGGTGACAGGTGTCAATTTGTTTGTAGTGATCATAAGCAAAGTAAATTTTTAAGATGAACCTTATTCAATAGGAATTAGAATCTGTTGGATTGAAATATTTTTGGTAAAATATACTTGCGTCACTTAGGCCATGAACCGTTCATGTTCAGGTACTAAAAAATATATGAAAATTAAATATTTTTAATAATATTTTGTAGATATTTTTTATTTCCAAAGTAAGTACAATACTCTGTATCTCATACCAGTTTGTTGCTTAAGTCTTTTTTGTATTAGTTTGCAAACCAATCACACAAAACCAACAAAAATCAATGAAAAGGGTAAAAAAAAAAAAAAACACTTTTTACACATAATTCTAATTGTTTATATTTGTTGTTGCTGTTGCTGTTGCTGCAGTATAATCAACAGCTCTAACGGAAATGACATGTACGTATATATGGATATTAACAACCAGCAACAACGCGTTGTATATAAAACACTCACATATAAAAAGTGTGTTGCAATTTCCCTTTTGCTACAATATGAGATGACAAGTTTGCCACAACTCGCATCTTAGAGTGCAAACAAATGAACCGGTTCAAAGTACTTAACAAAGACATTGAGTTGTTGAAATGAAAAATAAAACAAATAAAACTTACAGATAATAATTGATGTTAAGCACCGCAATCAGTTCTCGATTAAGGACATACATGAATGTTTAATGCTTTCTGGCCCAGCACTAAATCTAAGACTTTTATACTGGAAGCTAAGGATAAAAGGGTACATGTTACAAACATAATACCCAGGAATGTGGAGCAAAAGTTGTAAAAAAACACATGGAGTAGGGTAATGAAATGGCAGATGGCTTCTTCAGAACATATAAAATGTCTTTGATAATGAATTACCAGCAATATGAATTGCAATGAATAGACTTTAGTGCAATTGATATATTACTTCACTTCATAGACAAATCAAGTCAAGTGATGTAATCAATTATTATACGCTGCACCACTGGTGGCAGTCGGTATATTAAGTTTGTGCGGATGTTTGTAACTTCAACTTCAATTATATCGATCGATTCAGAAACAAAATCTGAATCGAATTAACTGTGTCCGTCTTTCCGTTTATTGAAATGGACTTTTAAAACTCCTCCTCATACAAAGTTTTGAAGTCAATAATAGAAGTCTCTATGTGGCAAAATAACGCAATTTTTAATATTTTTGGGCAAAATTTATTGCAGAATAGTCGGTGCCAAATTTGAACCCGATCGAAGTAACTTATATTCATATACCGTTAGAATATACAAACAAAGTGATAATTTCGTTGTTTTTTTTTAAATCGAAATTTATTAATATCCGACAATCGATGTAGGTGAGGCCTAGCTTAGCACGTTGAACTTTTTAAAGTTGTCGTTGTCGGCCAGTTCGTAGATCATTTTGCGCATTTTTAGAATCATATTTTTTTGATACACATATCAAATTTCAGATATTTCAACATTTGCAACTGCAGAGTGTAGAGCGCTGAAAGCCATGGGTGCAACGTTTAGGGCTACGTTGCGGGCATATCCTAGGTCCGATTTTGCCCAATTTCAATAGGAAATCGTAGAAAAATTCTGAGATTGCGTGTACAAAATATCATTTTATGGTTATTGGGAAAGTTGTCTCGTTGGATATAAACGCACGCACAAATATTATTCATCCACACCCTCATGTGTACAAATTATTCAAATTATAATGAATCGACCTCCACTCTCAGATTAATTAAGTTTTCATTTTTCGCCTTTGCGAATATTTTCCATGTGAAGTGCATTCAAGACGCTTTTATTTCTTTTAAGCATAGCAACAACAACAACATATTGCTTCAAGTACCTTTCATTAACTTTTGCACTAAAAAAAGTGAAATTTTTTCCGAACTTTATACACATTGTGTGTACGAAGCTTGCGAACCGTAGAAAAAAGAATACAACAATTGTTTCAATTTAAAGTGAAAAAGTACAACATTGAACAGCAAATTCATTGTCAAGGTATCTTTTCACACACACACGCAAATGATTCAAATAAGTTTCAGATGTTCGATGTCAGGTCATCATTTTTATCATAATTCATTCATCAGCATTCATCACAGAGTAGCGTTAGGTTCACACATTCGCGATAGCAGATGATTTGAAATTTCTATTGAATGATAACTTTTCTTTCATAAATGAGTCTAACATGTACACCTACAACTATAATTTTATTAACTGAGAATTGTTAATGTGAGATTTTTACTTCAACACAAAGCCTAAGAAATGTTTATAAATAAAATTTGTTATGGATATAATTAAATTATTAGAATGTATGAAAAAATTTGGTTCACACACGGCGTGGCAGAACAGCTCTTCAACTAACAAGTGGCATTCTGCATTAAATGACGCCTTCTCTAAAATGTGGGCGTATTGCTCATTTTTAGGCCATTGATGTACGTACCAATTTTTTTCATAGATCAATTTTTACGTCCGATAGATAGATTTTCGTCGGTTGGGGGTTGGTTGACCTATTCTGCCCAATTCAAGTTGTAACCTGCGTGCAGAATGTCGATACAATTTTAGCTCAATATCTAAATGTTTGCCACCGTAAGCGTTCCAGCAACGCATGTGGGTAGATCGGATCAGATTTTGATACCGGTTCAAAGTTCCTTTGATTCTTTTTGGTATTACAAAGCCTCAACTTTATGTGAAAGGTTGTCAGAGAGAGTAAAAAAGTTCTTGTGTTTTCCATGACGAATAAACCGATTTAAATGTTTTACTTTTCTACACGCATCGTCTCATGACTGGCGGAAAGTAATTTTGATAACGTTCGATTAGACCCACTTCGTGGTATGTATGAGACATATTCTCTTAAATATGCACTCTTTAAAGGTGTTTAGTGATAACGTATGCTATCTTTTCATAACATAATAGAAAGAGCACAAAAAGAGAAGAAAGCTTTATTCGGAGAATTTTCACGTTACGTCATGAAACTTAGAAGTCTACGAGAAATAATTAAAAACAAAACAAGTAAGATATGTAAATTTTGCTTAGGCCAAATCTTAAATACCCTCCACCTCTACAAAGGTGGGCGTGACAAATATATATATACATTGCGTCTTTTAATAATGTACGTATTACGTATCAACCTGCAAGCCTAGTTTTATGTTGAATATGGTTTTTTGTAAATTGTGGGCGTGTCTGTTATTCGACTATGCCCGTTTTTGGCACATCGATGGATGGGCTAACCTTAACTAAGTGCACCAAATTTCAATTTCACAGGTCAACTTTTGTGGCAGATATATAGATTTTTGTCGATTGCGGGCGTGCCTCTTGACCGATTTTGCCCATTTTTATTAGCGATTTGCATACAAAAACTAAAAGTGCCTGTACAAAATTTCACCTCAATATCTCAAAATTTACGCCCTTGAGAATGCCAACAACACACGGACATACATGTCTAAATCGACTCAGTTTTCGACGCTGATCAAGAATATACATACTTTGTACGGTCTCTGACGCCTTCTTCAGAGAGTTGCAAACGGAAGAACAAACTTAGTATACCCTCATCACTAAGGTGGAGGGTATAAAAAGAAAAAAAGTATACAAACCCCACTGGCACACACATTGTATAACACAACCGAAATACTTATGTAAATGCAATGAAAAAAGTTTTTATAAAAATTCTTAAGCTTGTACCTGTTAAGCATGTGGAAGAGAAAAAAAGAGTTATTTTTGCCGAATAAAGAGAGTTTTCTAAGCTCTTGCAATAGATTGAGCTGTTGTTGTTTGAATGCATGTGTATGCTTTTGTGTAATGCTGAATATTGTTTCTTTTTTAGACATTAGTTGTTGGACTTTAGTGGGGAGTTACTAGCGCACTTGTTGTAACAGTTCGTTACAGTAAACAATTGTCTGTCGTTATATAAACGTTTGTTTTAAAAACACTCTGCGGCTGTTGGTGGGTTTTACAATTTTTGTGCATTTCTTCTTGTTTTCGGCGCTATTTAAAAACGTACACCGTAGGAAACCAGTCAATAAACTATCAACCTGCAACTATATTAAAATATTTATCGCAGTTTTGGTACATGTACAACAATACGCAACAAGTGAAAATTGTTGTTTTAAAAATATTAAATACACTAATAAACGAAAATATCTTGAACAACGAATGCATTATATGTGTGGATGTTAAAAAAAATTAATGACAAAATGATTTAACAAAACCCACACAAAATATATTAAAAGTAATAAAAACAAGTAAAAAACTTAACTTGGCTTAAGCCAAATCCCATACCATGCATCCCTTCACTACCTTCTCTATAGTGGGCGTGGCATGCACGTGATCACGCTATCTAATAGTTTTTATGTTCTTCGTAAGCACACAAGTTTAGTTTCACGCAAAATGAGAATAAGTTCCTTTATAATCTGTGGGCGTGTCTGTTATCAGAACGCGCCCACACATCGTTGCAGGAGATAATTACAATTATATACCAATTTTTAACTTCATAGCTCAATTTCTGTGATAATAGATTTTGATCCATTGTGGGCGTGGCACTTGATTTACATTTCCCAATTTAAATAGCGATCTGCGTGCAGAAACTAGAAGTCCTTGTGTAAAATTTTACTTTAATAGCAAGAATATATAAGAATTTACACAACATAAAAAAACTTAATTTTTAATCAACAAATATTAAATAATGACTCGAAATTTTCAAAAAATAAAGAACTATTTAAAAATATTTGTGCGTACGTGTTATTCTTTATGAGTGTAAATTAAACGAACGAAATACCGCCTATTATAAAATCGAAAAATGTTTTAGCAGTTTAAGGCGACCGTTGTCTCCCATTAAACTAAACGCGTTTTAGAAATGTGAGCCTTCTTTAAGACTTCTAAGACAAGAAGTTATAAAATTCCCTCTCGGTTCGTTGTAAATGCAATGAGGGCGAGGTCGCTATTTTGACCAAAAAAAGCGATCTGTATTTCTAGAATGTACAGCCGAACAAGAAGTGATCTTATTAGCTGACGTATATGTTTAAGAGGGCAAAGGATTTGGTTGATTGAACCATGCAGTCTTCTGGGTATCACAATGTTATCATACCGTAAAGAATAAATGTTTACAACGTTAACGGTATTTACATTATAAAATCAAACGAAAATATACAAAAAAAAAAAAAAAAAACACCATCAATTCAACCTCAACCGTCGAAGCAGCATTTTTGCAGTTATCCAAACAAAGCGGCAATAACGACTGCATAAAATTAAATTAACTGACCGCTTGAAAGTGTCCAAACGTACATAACATACACACGTACACACGTGCATTCATAATATGAGTCGTTGTGAATGAAAGTGGCACAAGTCCGCTTTTCCAAAAAATATCAGAATTTGAAAAATCGAGAAAATATACGATGAGTGAAATAGTTGTAGTTAATAGTTGTAGTTCCAAAAGTGGACTTGTGCCACTTTCGTTCACAACGGCGCTTACAATGACACGGTGAATGTAGAATAATAACAACACTAATAGAAACAAATTGAACCAACAGCAAGCAATTCAATTAATTTTCAGCCCGTGTTGGCTTTTCTTATGTGGAAAAGTAATTGAAGTGAATTCAATTGAATTAAATTGAATCGTATTAATGTGACATATACTCTCTTTGCGCCTTCTTAGTAAATCGTCAACTATTTGCATATTGCACACACGCGTTAAATAAAAGAGATAAATTAAACCACTGTAGACGACCAACTAAACGTACGAAAGAAGGAAAAATAAAGAAACAAACAAATGCAACAACAGTGATATAAAGCGACACGAATAGTAACGCAATTAAATGTTGCATACAATATTGTGAAGAAAACAACAGCAACAACAACAACAACAAGAAACAAGTAAAAAAAAATGAATTTGGTTTAAGCCAAATTTTTTTATACCCTCCGCGTCTACCATATGTACAGACGTGGATTACGCTCTCTATAGTTTGTGTATTACGCCCCCAACGCAAAATAAACCCTAAAGATAACAAGAAACAAAAAAAAAAAAACGTAAAATTGGTAAAATTTTCGATGACCTTCACATTTAAAAATGCCTTAAAACTAAGGGTGTGGTATTGCGTCCCTTTTTAAACACCACTGAAGTACGTATGCGTGTGTATGTGGGTTACATTTTACCTGCACGGGAAAATTCTATGCTAAATAAGGTTTATGGTTTTTTTTTTTTTTTTGTAAATGGTGGGCGTCCTGGAGAACCAGAATAACTGATTTATATACGGACAGGCGGACAGACATTTTAAAATAGATTTAGCACAACTACCTAGTAATCATTTTGCAGGATCTTCCTGTAGCTTCTTACACATATTCTGGCAAACTGAGTGCTGGTGCGTATCACCAGAAGAATAATAAAATCTATTGTTGGTCTTGGGGTAGTAATACCTTTCTGTTATAAACATAAAGAAAAACAAAGAAAATAACAACTCAACACAAATGTCACGACGCGTACTTACCATGTGATTGTTTTCGGTTACATACATGTGTACATAAGTAAATTTCGGGTTTTTTTTATATTTACAAACCATACCAACAACAACAGCAGTAATAATAAGAAAACCAAGAGCAAACGTGAAAAGTTGAAAGGAAACATTTGCGGCTTGTTCTGTTTCGTTTTTCATTTTTCATGCTTACATGCATGCATCTAACCTTCGCTCTCTCTTTCTGTCTTTTCAAATTTCAACGCGGTAACTCGCACCGTAAATAGTGTGTGTGTATATATAAGAGCGTGCCTTTTGTTTTCTGTTGTATAAATAAAAGGAAATGTTGTATTGGTTGCCGGTATTATTGCTGCTGCTGCTGCTGCTGCGCTATCAAGCAAAAAAACTTCCTCTATAATTGATTTGGCAACTTGTAATCAATTTTAACAGCTATCGCATGCAAAATCAACTGAAATTTTTCAGATCGTGTTTTACCTAAATTTATGTATAATTGCAAACGCAAGAAGTGAAAATTGCAAAAACAAAATAAAGTCACGAAATATCGATAAATTACTTGGAGTGCGAGTGAGAGTGAAAGAACCGCAAAAAATCAGGTAAATACTTCTATTTCCATACGCGTGCATGTTTGATTTGTTTTAAATAAGTTTATCTTGTTATTGGGGCGGCAGAAAAGGGGTCAACTCTTTGGCTACTTGCGGGTGTAGCTGTTGGCATATTTTGTCCATTTTTTATACATTTTACCTTTAGCCCCATTTATGTAAAGAGTAAACTAAGTTTGTCAACCATTGAAAAGAACACCAACACACAGAATAACTAAATATATCTCAATACATAGTAAGTGTTGGCAGCCTCGTGCTGCATCCAAATAAAAACCAAGTTAGTGTAGTGGTGGGCTGTTTGTTCATAAAGAGAGGCACGATGTAAAAATTAAGGTGTTGCTTTTCTTGTACAACAATTCTCTTGAACAAGAAATTAACATTATTAATAATAATAATCAAAATCTACAGCAAACTGATACCATATAGAAACTAAAATCCGCAAACAATACATTTGTACGAATAAGTATAAGTTACGGCAAAAATATATTAATTTAGAGTTTTTCTGTCGCGCGATTTATTTTTATACGATTTCTGGTTTTATAGTCTGAGACTGATTGCATAACAACAATGCTTTAGCTATCATATCAAAACACACACTTACAAACTTACAAACGTAGTGCTAGCAAAATATTAAAGTACAACAAGCTCGAAACCAAAGCTATGACAGAATGCAGTACCCGACGTATCTTTATGCGCAAAGTTTCTAATTTTAAAAATCGTATATATTGCTACTCACACATGTACATAAATACTTATACTTGGTCTAGTCAAGACTTTAATCAAGTTGTTGTTGGTAATATAACTTGTACTTATAAATAAAATTTATTTGTTGCCGTTTTATGCTTTTGTATACCCACCACTTTGGAGTCGGGTGCATATTTACCATGTCCAAGCGTTTGCCTCGCAGAGACTACAAATTAGATATATTCCTGATCTGAATTGATTTAACAATGTCTGTGTATTCCTTGGTCGTACAACGTGAGATATCAATTCCAAACTTGGCTGGAAAAAATCCAATTTTTGGCACGAAGATGGAAATTAAAATTGGGCCAAATATGTAAAAGAAGGCACACAAGTCAATTTCTTTTGGCGGTTTTTAAGGGAATGCATTAAGATCTTCTTGTACATGTGCACACAATTTTGAAAATGGTCGTCTTAGCTATCTGATGAGTTGTTGTTATTGAACGTACTGTCCTTCACTCTATTAATTCATTCACCCTATGGCTGAACTGTTTATTGAATCATTTCCAATTCTTTGTATAACATTCTTAAGCTTTACATAAAAAAGCAAGTAAAAATACAATGGTCGGTTATGCCCGACCATTTACTACCCTGCACTACCTAGTTCCTAGAATTAATTTATTCTAGAATTAGTTTAGTTGTATCAATAAACGCGAGTCTTTGTTAAAGGGGCCCGATCGAGTCCAAATTGATCAGACAGTCAATTATTAAGCAAATATTATAGACAAATGTAAAAAAATCGGTTATTTATATGACTCTTATTTTAAAGTGTGATAATATTAATATTAATTACAAACTAATTGAAATCTTACACAATAGAAAGAGTTTATGTGCTAAATTTCATTTTAACAAAAAAAAATTGTAGAAGATAAAAATTAACAGTATTTAGTACAATAAAATATTTAAAACAGAATAAAAAAAAACTACAAAAACAATACGTGTTGGCAAAAACAACCAGTACGGCACATTAACTCCGATTACATAGAATAAAACTCTTATGCCCATCACTACAGTCATTACTCAAACAATGATTGACTGCTAAACCATACGTTTCGTTATTACAGTGTCGAATATTATCAATTACTTAACCAATGCTTTTCGATTGTTTAAATATTAGTTGGTAAAACAGCTGATCTAATTGACAAACATATTAAAACAAACACTACATATACGTATTAATATAAAAACATAAAATATATAAAGAAATATAAAACAAATAAAAATTCTGTTTGTATTTTCTTCTTTTTTGGTTTCCAAACTATTTTTACGTTTATTTAAAACAAAAAATACAAAATTTTCATACAATTTTTTAAAATTGAAATATATTTTTTTTTTTTTTTAACGTATTAAGTTGATATGGCCGAGTGACTAAGACTCATATAGCCAGAGTAAGTCGCACTGACAAAGACGCCAACAGTCTTCACTGCCAGGATCACATCAGATTTAGATAAAACACAAGCACAAAATCGTGCAAAAGAGAGAGTCCCGTTATTTTATATAAATTGAGTGCGCGCAGTCCCCAGTCATAGGTCCGTCGAGTTCAGAAGTCAAGCGCGCACTGAAAATTGAAATATATTTAATTATTTATTTTGACAATAAAACCATATGATTTTCACGGTTTTACCAGATATAAAATTAATAATAACCGTTAGTCATATTTGAAAGCACTGTAGTAATGAAAAAGAAATCAACAAATTTTTAAATGATAACAATTAGTCATTGTTTGAGTAATGACTGTAATAATGGGCATTAAAGGAAAAGGGTTGCAAAGTTGACCATTTGTTTAGCGTTAAACTTGACTTGTAAGTTAATACGTGATGCGTACATTATTAAAGGGTTCAATCATGTATCTGCCACGCCCTCTGTTTGTGTGTGGATGTGGAGGGTATTTAAGATTTGGCCTAAGCCAGTTGTAGCTTTCTTACGTGTTTTTTATTACCCTCACATTAAAAGAAAACTTCTCCTCAGCTAAATATACAAAACTTTTGTTTTAGTCTTTGGTTGGATTAATGACATTGTCGCTCGGTATGCATGCCAAAGGGCTCTACGGTCACAATTTATAATTTATCGCCACCACACTGTCAAATGGTTTGATTAATAATTTGAAAAGAAATAAAAAATCAATTTAACATAGTTAACATATCCACACCTCGACACGATTTCAACTCACCATCAATCCAATACAAACTAAATTTACACTTTGCTTTAAACGATCGATTTCAAAGCATTACAATCAAGTTTTCCTTGCGAAATATTGCAAAAAAAAAGTTGCGCTAAAATCTTTTCTAAAACGTGAGAAATTAGCTGACTCATGGCCCCTCTCTGATGCTGTTGTGTTGCTGAGTGGGAGGGTGATTAGGTGGGTGTGTTAACTTGTTTTGTTTTTACAGAAAATTTAAATAGAGCAACAGCAGCCGCACCAGCATCGCAAACATTTCATATTAAATTTAAGTTCAGGAAATAATTTGTGAGCTGATTGTATTTGTCAAGTAAAAAAACTAAATTTGACTTAGACCAGATCTTAAGTACCCTCCACATCTACAAAACGTGGGCGTGGCAGGTACACCATTCTGCCCTCCTATAATGTATTCATTATGTATCAGCTTGCAAGTCCAGTTGTACGCTGAGTACGGTTATGTAAATTGTGAGCGTGTCTGATATCAGACCATGCCCATTTTTGGCACATTGAAGTCTTTCAAAGTCTTAACTCAAATTTTGTGATAAAAGATTTCCGTCGATTGTGGGTGTGGTTCCGTCACCGATTTTTCCCAATTTCAATAACGATCGGCGTATAGAAATAAGAAGTGTATGTACAAGATTGCATCTGAATATCTCAAAAGTTACGATTATGAGAGGGCCAACAACAGACAGACACACGGACACACGAACATATATGTCTAGATCGATTCAGATATTGACGCTGATCAAGTATATATTTTGCAAGGCCTCATGCACCTCCTTCTAGGTGCTACAAATGGAATGACATCCATCTTACGTGCCGAGTATAAATATAATTTCCCGAAATGCTTAATCATTGCACCAATCAATTGAGTAAATTTGATTGCAAACAACGAAATTCTTGTAATAAAAAAAAGTAATGCAATTTTAAATTAAAAAAAAATATAGAAAGGAAAATTCTTTCAAGTAGAAAATTATTTTAATTGCAAAAGCATATGAGCACACTTGTGCTTTAACGTATTTAATAATTTGTAATGAATCCAGAGTAAATGCATAATAGGCCAATAAAGCAAATTATAAAATGATAATGTTTTGTGTCGGTTTCATGATTAGCCAAAGTAGGCCATGCACGGTAGAGGCAGCACTGAATGTGTAATATTAGTAGTTCGTCTGCGATAACCGTACGGACGGACTTGTCCAAGTGGTTTATATTTTGACATTTATTTCCTTGTGAATGTTTCAAGCGGAATATACGTGGTCTTGGCATCAATATCTGGGTGGACGTATGTGTGCCGTGTGTGTATCCTTGTAAATCGAACTTTGGAACTTTTTGCAAACATTCCTAGTTTACGTGGCTTTCCTATTTAAAATGGGAAAAATCGGATAGCAGATAATGGATGTAATCAAAAGTCTTCAATATTGTACAATAAACTGATAATGTGAGAATATTTTGTATTAATTGCCGGAGGGATTCCTTGGCGGGGTAGGGTACTATGAGCACGTGCTTGACTGACTGTGTAATACTCTCATGTTAAATATTTATTATGTTACAACTTTGCTGTGTTTACAGTTCAGTTTTAGTCTTAATTCATGTAACAGTGCGGGGCGATAAATCCCAGGCCAGTGCTTGTGAGTATGGGCAGAGAGTTGCTTGGGTTTATATTACTTTACAAATATTAATAACGATGATTATTAATTAAAGCAGTGAATTACACAAAACTTTATAATTATTGGGCTTTATTGTTAATATTATTATTATTATTTCAACGCTAAGTGAATGTTTATTTTGTTGTTTTTTAATGTGTTCACTTTATTACCGCAACGGTAGTACACACGTGCAGTCATGCCAAAGTATTTATGTACGTACAATAAATATTATTTGGTATTCTGTCTGTATGTATTTATATCTAAATGGATGTTTTGTTACGAAACCTAATTTAAATGAATTTTAATGCTGAGTTGTGTGATTTTTTGTTGACTCGAAACATTTTAATTTGTTTCTACTTTTTTCACAATTCATTATAATTAGCGAGTCTCCGTATATATTGGGGCGATAAATCATAGGGTAGTGGACTGGACTGGATATGAAATGTGACAGCTCTTAGTAGAAAGACACTCATTGACACACACATTATGTTTTGCTTACAGTCAGCTATAAATGTGTCACACTATGTGTGTGTCTGTGTAAGAGGTTAATTGCTCTTGTTTGGCCATTTATTGAAAAATTGACGTATTTTTCATTGCTCTTCTCATTCAGCGCAGCTCTGATCTAATCTGTCATCTGTCCCAAGTGTCTCAAGTAAATTTTTTGGTACGCCCTTCCACCACTTTGCGATCGGGAGCATACTCACATTGTCAAAACATCTGTATGATTTCACATGGAATTCTGATTCGATTTAGCCATGTCTGTACGTCCGTTTGTGCTTCCGTCTGTGGCAAGTATTCTTCTGGTAGATTTTCTTACGCGCGGGTTAGTATTGAAATTGGGAAAATCGGTTAAAGCACACCCACTCGGGTCATCAACAACTGAAACAGAGTCAATTTTTAGAGGGATTTAATATACAAACCCTATTAAAAATTGTAGTAAGACTGCGAGATCATCGCTTTATTTTAGTGTATTTATTGTAAATCGAACCTTTTTAAGATTTAAAATTTTTATAAGAACTGTTCAATTTTATTTTGAAATCTTCGCAAAATGATGCACGCTTTGAATATACCAGTTTTTCGTGTTAACTTTGACAATTTACAGGAGTGTTTATTTAATGTGGAATGCAAATGTTTTACACTTTAGCGTTGCTACAGAAATTAGCTTAGGAAAAATGTGAAGGGTCTCCAAGTTTTAACCTAAGCCTGCACCTGCTTCTAATAATACCTCTCACATCTATGTTTTTTACTTACTTTTCAATGTGCCTTCCAAGGCAGACAGGACTTTTTCAAAATTATAGTGACACCATCCATGGCCACTATGACCGCCTGAGTTAGACAGGTACCCACGGAAATGGCAGCATACACAAAACATGCTAAAACATCGTCGGTAAAAAGGAATATTGCGTGAAATTTAAAGTTAACTGACAGAGACCGACGAACATTGAAAAGAATTTTGGCCAGAAAATATAAAATTATCGCGGCAAAAGTGACAGCAGAACTCAACTGCTCACTGTTTTGCCAAAATTGTACGGCTGCAGCCCCATAAAGCTATGTATGGTGTTCATATTATTTTGTGCATCCCCTGTACATGTGGTTCTGAAATTACCTTTTTTTAATTCTATCAAAATTTGCGTCCGACTGAAAAGAAGGTTGCCGATCGCTGGTATATGGTAAAAAATTAATTACGATTTAATTACGAATTTCTTACTAAAACGCTTTATATGGTGGAATGACGTATTTTTCTTTTCTCGGAATAACCCCTTATTCGTTCTTTATTTATAATTGTTTGCTGGAATGCATCTATTGATTTATGTAACAACTGATTAATTGAAACTGAAATATATTTTACCATGTAATTACATCACGCAGATCTCTGTGAGATGTAACGTAGGTGGAGATATACGTTAGAGACATATTTCAAGTTCATTTAGTGTAAAAATATAAAACAGGTTAACCTTAGAATTAAGTAAATGTAGAGAGAGAAATATTTACACTTTGTGAGTATGTACGTTTATGCTTAGATAAGGAGAGAGGAAGAGGTAGAGATAGGGCTACTTTACATTGGATAACATTTGCACCTGCTTCTACTCTAACCTGACACTACTTGTCATCAATGTAAGCTTTACAATGATTCGTAATCGTATTTATTATGATTTCAAGTTTATTCTTATTACTATTACTATTATTATGAAAACAACAACAATAGGAATTCATCAAAATGACGCATTGCTCAATACAAGAAAGTTATATCCAAAGAGGGTTGTTGATTATTGCTTGACATGGTGTCAGATATTTGGAATAATTGTAAAACCATAACAAGTAAAAACTGAATTTGGGGCTTAGACCAAAATTTTAAACACCCTTCACTATCTTCTATATGGTGGGCGTGGCATACACCTGATTACACCCTCTAATAGTGTGGGTGTACACAATATTATTCGTTAAGGTACAAGTACAATTTTGTGTCAAGTGCTGCATTCTTCCTTCTTTTTTGGTCCTCAATCACGTCGCGAAATATTTCGACCGACTTTACGCACATGCTGTTTAAAAATTCTAAATCGTTGCGATTGATATAACCATAACATGTAAATCTAATCCGTATATTTTGTAAAATATGAAAGTCAATATTTTCCCACTCAACCCTATATACACAGATGAGGGTACATATCAGTTTGTCAAAACATTTGCAACGGCCGAGAGAGTATATATGTACACTTTGAATCACCATCGAAAACCAATCGATCTAACCTTGTCTGGTTTTGTCTACCATTTTAATATTTATTTCAAAGAAGATATTTAAATTCATGTATGTATGTATTTCATATCATTGGATAACCTTCACCAAATTTTACTAATTACTAAACATTAATACTTAATTGATTTCTCAACTAATGCCACAAAAATGAAAATTAAATTAAAATTAATTAATTATTATAAAATTAAATTAATTAAAAGATACTTATACAGATACAAAGGATGCTTTTATAACGGTTACTTGATGGCAATTTCAAATGAAATTATTTGCGTTCGGTCAAGCAGAAGCTGATCACTTCAAAATAAAAATTAGCCATAAATCGATAAAAATAAATTATAGAACCATTCTTTGTGAAGATATTGATACTGAAAAAAATAAAATAAAATTGGCTTAGACCAAATGGCATGGCAGGTATGGCAGGTATACGATTACGTCCTCTAATTGCGCATGTATTACGTATCAACTTGCAAGTTAAGTTTTATGCTGAGTATGGTTTTTGTAAATTGTGGGCATGTCTGTTATCCGACCACGCCCATCGATGAATGTGTTATTATAATATGAACTTCGTAAATCAATGATTGTGGCGAATAAATAGATTTTTGTCGTTTGTGGGAGTGGCTCTTGACTGATTTTGCCCAATTTAAATAACGATCTACGTGCAGAAACTAGAAGTGACTGAATAAAATTTCAGCCTAATATCGTAAGATTTACGACCATGAGGGTGCCAAGAACAGACAGTCACATGAGTACGTTGAAATCAATTCAGTTTTTGATGCTAATTAATATACTTTGGTCTCTGACGGTCTCGTTCTGGGTGTTGCAAATGAAATTACAAACTTTGTATTTTCCTATCTTTGGTGTGTTAAGGAATAAAATCTTCTAATTCTACTTTTATAGCCTTTGCTATTCCATACGTTCACAAAATACTCAAATACAGATTTTGGTAAGTTTTTTGTGCTTTGTTGTGCTGTGATTACAACTTTTTTGTGGCAACAATACGCTAACATACGCCTTAAAACAAATTTACCAAAATGCTTATTGTGAACGTAGTTAATACTGTTACAACTCTTTATCTCATTTGCAAAATCATTTCGCAATATGATAAATTCTTGCATGCAAGCTGTGAAAATTGTTCAAAACAAATAAAGCAACAAACTAAAATAGATCACCAATTGAACCCGTATCAGTGCTACTGTTAAATCGTTATGTAAATATTTCTACAACGTTATGTAAATATTGTAAACGTTGTTCATTGTTTCTATAGCTGTTGCTTTCATAAATATTGAGATTTTGAAAGAATTTGTTAATTGACCAAAAACAATTACATACAATACATGTGGTAAATAGTTCAATTCAATTAAGATTATTTAAACTTAATGTAAATAAGCACTTGGTAGGACTCTGGAAACCAGAGATTGGATATAAATTAAGATTAAGAGTAAAAGTCATGGATAACGATTGTTTTTGATTTTTCAAGTATAGATTAAGAAAACGATAAAAAACTCAAGTTACGAATTCGTAAATAGATGCAATTTATCCTTAAGATTATGTGTACCAAATGTTGGACCCATCGAATGCACATTTTGGCTGCTGCACCCATTTTTGGATTGACGGAAATGTATTAAAAATTACTTAATTCTCACACTCTCGTAATTGCAAAATATTTGAGGTGGATATTTCCACGAAAAGTCCATTGTATTTAGATTTGATTGATATAATTTTAAATCTGATAAATCTGATCAAAATCTTTATCATAATTTGTGTTTTTTGAATCCACTTTTTGGAAATATTGTATAGGTTTCCGGAATCGCAGCTGTTTTCAACATTAATTTTACTAAAAAATCTAAAATTAAATGCCAAATGGTTTCAAGTACAAGAGAAAAAGAAACATAAGAGAGAATAAAATTGAAAGGAAAGCAAGATTTTTCGATTTATATTTCAACTTAAAAACATTAGAAAGATTACATAAGACTGGGGCTACCCACCATTTAGGCTCTTTAGCTCAAACTCTCCTATGAGTATAAATGTCAATATACGTATAATATCTTTCACACCTCATGAGGGATTCGAAATAAATTATTTAAAAAATTGCTCGTCATCACTTGGTCGAAAACTAGCAATAATTCATTGAATTTTGGGACCAGGATAGTGTTTATACTGCACACGGACAAACGGACAGACGGACGGACATACATACATGGCCTATTCAGAATACATATGTACTCTCCGATGCCTCCCCCTGGGCGATGCAAGTAATATTCATGTATCGCCATGGATATAATATGACGAGTATAATAACAATACATAAACACTTATATTATAAAGCAGATATTTATAAGAAATAGTATTTATATACAGAGGAGATCTGTAGTGCCAGAAAAGTGGTACAAATATTTTTAAACGCATTAAGTACTTTATGTCCTATGATATTAAACATTGAATTTGGGCGTTGGCCAACTCATCACCTCATCAACAATGTTTGTTCAATTGTTTTAGCCGCCCTTTCATAAATTGCTTCGGATCACAGCAAAATGTATAACCATATTGATTGTTACGAAGGTTCAAATTTAACGTATCCGGGCAATCTATCGCTTTGCAATTGTACTCCTTGGGTATAGAGGGCGGACACTTCTCATCATGTATATTGTTGTATTGTAAAAACGCAGTGCGTTTTTTATCAGAATGCCTTACAATTTTAAACGTCCACAATGGTATTGGAATTTTCCCATCTCTCAAATAAATTTTTACCGGTCTCTGTTGGTGGTCATTTAATGTTAAGACACGATCGAAGGCACCGCTGCACACTTTACTGCCTCGATTGAAGGGTTTGCGCACCCATTCCTCTAACGTTTTCCAATTGCCAGCATTGACGCTGTGATATTGAGGAATTACATTAATCATTTTAAAGGTGCTGCGCATCATATTGTTGGTCATGGCATCAGCGGCAGCCATTAAATGGCCGCGATCAATGCGTCTCTGACTTTCGTTGTAGACCATATAGTTTTGACCACTGCCTAATAGTGTTTCTAAAGTTTTAAATACCTCACGATTGCTGTAGGCATTGAAATAATATGGGGTGAAAATTTCATCAACACGAAATTGAACATTCTTAGGTCGCGGCAGAACTGTATGCGTAAAATATATAAATGTTAAAAAAATAATGCTTAGTCATGTGAAGTAAGATCGACTATTTTTTACCCCTCACCACTTAATCATTTTATATCGATTGCCTAAAAAAGTCATTTGAATTCTATTTTTTCGAAGAAAATGTTCTTTTTTCACTTTTTATTTTCCGCAATCTTTCTGTGGAACAAATTCTGATGGGCTATATATATATAGATCTTAAAAAGTGTACCGTTGAATTCGATTCCTCCGGACTTCAGACTTATATATGTTCAACAGTTGGACAGAAGGTGATAAATTGGTTTTAGGTTGAATACAAAGTTTCATGTACAGACTTTAGACAGATGGACAGATTCTCTTCCATTGATTTAAAACTAATGGAATAATAAATGCATTTTTCGTGAGCTGATAGCACAATAAATGGTTTAGGGTGTAAAAAAAATGGTTTAATGTTTTTCTTACAATTCGGGTACACTTCATTTGCTGTATATATAGTTCTCATCTTAGCCTTATCGAAGCAAACGCGATATATTTCCAAATTAAAAGCTTTCTTGTTTAAAGTGAAAGAGTATCTAACGCTGTACGTTTCGTAGGGGCAGGCCTTGTCTTTGACTAATTCGACACGCTCTCTCAGCGGGTGGGTACAGTTTACAGTTAGAGGTAACCTGAACATATCACCTGATGTACTACCATTGCAGCATTGCATTTGTATAACGTCATCATTATCACATATCATGTATAAGACGGTGCCCTCCTTAACTGAGACTTCACGCAACAACTGATAAGCATTATCCTTATGTTCTACAATTAAGCGTTCTTCCAGTGACAATTCCTCTTTAGTGAAATTGCATTGGGCCTCACTTTGGTATACTGCAATAAAACAATTAATATTAGCTTCAATAAACCTCTCGATTTCATTATACCTTGCAGTGCCAGTAATATTGGAATGATTAAGAAGTGTTTACAATTTATCATTTTTCCACTTTTTGACATAATTTCCTTTCACCTGAAATTGAAAAAATGTTTCATCAAAATATGCTGTTCTTCTTCAATGTCACCAATTGGAGCTGGAGTGGGCGTCAAACTAGTTTTGATCGTTAATGAAAATATGTTGTGTAGACCAATAAAAAACTAACATTTTTACTTAAATAACTCACAAATTATTGAATGGCTGGAAAATTCACAATGTCTTAATTGCTATTACGTGGTCAGATCAAAGATCAAATTGAAATATAAACAAAGTGAAAATGTTATGGTCGGTCAAATAACATTATATGGAAAGGGGTCGATCGCATCTAAATGTGGTCCATCCAATTATTTTCTCCAACTTTTGTCAAAAAACATGAAGAGTTGCGAATTTTTGCCACATAAAGACTTCCATTATAAAAGGACCCAATTCCATTAAATGTGTTGGACAAAATCGCGCAGAGTCAATACATTTTGCCCATGTTAATGATGAGTTTTGTTTAAAAAAATTGTATTCGAAATAATTATTTTAAAAAACTGTATAACTAATGCATGACTCAACATTTAATTCAATCCATTCAACTTAAATATGCCAGATGTTGGGTCCAGCTCAACTCAAGGTAGGAATTCCTTTAGAGGACATACGTCCCGAAAGCTTCGGGGAAAAACTTGATATGCAAACTTAACCTATCAGGTGTGTACTTCGCATAATGTTAATACTAATGTAGAGAGATCTTGATACGAACGCCTTCGCATGAGAAGTGTTATTAAATTATATAAAAGTTTAATTATATTGCGTGGAAATCAATTAACTTTACATGCAGGCTGCTATGCCTTACTTTGTGAAAGTAATTTATCGTTCCTCAGGGTGAGTCTCCTAGCAACAAACGACATCTCACAATGTCATCCGCAAACATGTGATGTATTTAGGCGTGTGGTTTACATTATATATTTATTTATAAATATTTATATGTTGTATTAGATGCAAATTTTTTAAAAACTAGTTTAGTATTCTACACACATGAACGCGTTCCTTTTATTACTAATACTGGGCGTTCTGTGATCATTCCATTTTTTCCAGTCAATAGTTTATTTGGTCACTTCGTTTCGAAGATATTAGTGTCAACCTGCTTGGCGTAAAAATTCATTACAAAGATTTGGTTAAAAACAATTTCACTTTCATTACAATATTTAAAATACTAAACACGTGTAGATTTTTGTAATATGGGCACTTGTGCGTAGTGTTATATGTGCCATCTATGTGGTACGTCTTACATTTTAAATTGTTTCAATTTGGTTGTATCACCCAACTTGGGTCGTTAAGGAAATGAATGTTAATGGATTAGATAGCGAAGGAAAGTAAACGAATTGAATGTAATGTAATGAAATATATTGTACACACATACGTTTGCAAATCTATTTTCGATTAGCTGCTAATTATTTTGCATGATAAACAATTCACGTATTCATCGTTTTCGTTTATTGCACGTATAATGGAAAGATTTCTAGCGCAATTACCGCACATATATCTTCATGGTAGAAAATATACGCATAAGAGTATGACACACATATGTAGTTATGTGTAATATGGTCAATCATTTATCAATATAGGTATATATGGGTCACTGTAGGCTGACAATGGAACCCATTCAATTGGTAATGACTATTGCAGCATCATTCATACATTAAGTTGGTGACAATACATTAAGCTTCAAACTGCATTATATTCAATGGAATTGAGCACAAGCAACTGTTTTGACTTATGATTGCAACAAAACGCAGTGACACAGAATTGGACTACCAGGCATGTTACAGAAGAGACCTTCCTTAGATTTTCCATTCATATTTTTCGTTAAACATCACTTCGTTATTACTCAGAATGAAGCTTTTTCTTCAGTGAGTGTACGCACTGTGGAGTACAGAGTACATATATTATGTTTCTGTTCTTGATTCCTAAACGGTTGTAGAGACCCATCTTTTATTATTACGGATCGATTGAGACTCACTACAGGTGACAGGCGACAGTTTTTAAAATATTTCGTTGAAATTTGGTACAAGACACACATTTCTTCGCATAAGTGTTGTTCTATTTTGATATAAATCTTTATATGGATTGATGGGACCATTCATAGGGTGCTCACCATCATTAACCTATTCCAAATAGAATAATATGGAAACATGTCGAATTTAATTGAACAAGCATGCTATTTTGGGCGTGGCAATGTCATATTTTATACAAAAATACATCCAAAAGTTCAATTTTTGCACGGGCGATTTCACGAGCAATTTCATAACAACGCAAAAGTGAAATGTAATGTTTGGGATATAAAGGAGAAACATTTATTCTTAATTCAAAACTATGTAGGCTCAACTTTCATTTTCATACGTTATATAGTTTGTCTGTTGAAAAAGAAAAAGCCTTAAAACTAAATCGTATGTTTTGCAAAATTATAGGAAGGCCCATGGACCCATTTAACCCATTTTCAATATTATTATTTGTACCAAATTTCGGATCTTCTTCATGTCTTTAGAAAATAAATGTGACATGATTTAGTAGCTTACGATTAATACGAATTTTTTAAAAAGTATGCAAAGTTTGTCTGACTAAAATGCAAATCTATATACATTTAATAGGATAAAACGATTGATTACCGTACACTCATTTTGCCCATATGCATGTGTGACCAAATTTCAGCTCAATTTCTTAAAATTTGCGACTGTGAAAGTGTTAAAGATAGTGTGAGCCAATCGCGAAATCTCAAATTATTGCGGCCGTGAAAGTTTCAACAAAAATGCGTAGAAATTCACACAGATACGTAGAAAGACAGTCAGCTAAATGGACTCATTTATTGATGGTGATCAAGAATATCTATGCTTTCGGGTGTGTGGCTCGCCATATTCTAGTACTTAGGAACGTTTCAACAAAAACGATATACCCCCGTACTCATTGCGATGTTGGAACAATCATTAGATATAATAATTGAGCGCTTTAAATTTAGACTTGAACGGAGCGTTCGCTAATACTTCCAACATTCTTACAGAATTTCTCACAATCGATTACAGTATTAATAATAGACGTTCCGACAAACCGTCAAACCGACAACCGGACACGCAGAGAGACTCTCCTTCTCATTTCTCCTTCTTGGTAGTACAACAATTTCGATAAACTGAATATAATATTTAAGGTGAATACAAAAATTACTGGTGGGTTTATGATAAATTTTTCCAAAACCGCATAACAGAAAAAAGTTAATCAAAGTGCATACTTTTACTTCCACTCATATTAGAATCACGAAGTTTTGTTATTTTCGTGGTCTACACATACTTTTGCAACGTTCCGATCCATTGAACGGGCGCAGCGAACATAGGCACAGCCACAATGTAACGGAATCTAACAGTAATAATGACATTTAGCAATAATCGTACACAATATAAAGTACATAAGAGTAATTTATGCATGTGTGTGATTGGAGATAATTTTCTATGAATTTTGTCAAGGTTTGAATGGCGACAGCCCAACGCGGTGAGACAACCGCAACAACTCATGCTTGCCCAGTCAAAATGACAACAACCAACTAACTAACAAGAAGTATCAATTTCCAGTTGATCGAGTGTGCGGTAGGTCTGACCTTTTTTGTTTTATCATCATCCACACACACGTATATGAAAATTGAAATGTATGAAAAATCAAAAGAAAAAACGATAAATGCAAATTTACATATATTCGATCATTCTTTATCCCATAAAAAGGGGTGCGGCACTTGGTGAAATATTCTTCCACACATTTTGCAAATTTGAAAAATATCACAAGTAACGTGCATTGTGCAATATTGTGTGAAATTCTTTCATATTACGAGGTAAGCGACAAGTTCCGTTTCGAATTGAATGAGGGTATGGTAGAATCAAATTTGCTACAACAACAATGTGCTACATCAAGTGAATCGTATTCTATTCCGCAAGCTCCAAGAAAGGTAATGCGCCGCTTTTTGGCGGTAATAGTTTGGATACCACTGGTGTAAGATCTTAAATGTTCAAACTCTGACATAATTAGCGTAAATTTATGATGCTCTAGAAGAGCCAGAGTACACGTCTAACATAACTAAAGCCGTGAACTAAATTCTCATGTGAACAAAAGTTTTTCGTTCCTTTGTTATTTTTATTATCAATGCGACCACGTTTGTGTATATGTTGAATGTTACATGTGCAGCATATTTTTCCTTTTAATAAATATGTTAGTAGTGAACTTAGAATAAATTATATGCTTAATGTGTAACAAGTACAAGCATACTCGTACATCCGCTTGGCATGAATTCTTTTTTTTTTTTTTTCTTGAAATTCCTAATCTTCAGCATTTATAATAAAAGTAAGAAAATTTAATTTGGCTTGGGCCAAACCTTAAATAACCTCCACACTTACATACAAAGAGTAGGCATGGCAGCGATTTTTACCGATTGTGGGCCTGTATGTTATCCGACCATACCCATTTCTGGTACATCGATGGGTGGGATAATTATAGACAAATTTCAAATTTTTGCGGATTTTTTCCATTTTAAACAGCGATCTCCGTGCAAAAACTAAAAGTGTTTGTACAAAATTTGTGACCGTAACAATTTCAACAAACAAACACACGGACGAACGGACATATATGGTTAGATCGACTTACATTTTGATGCTGATCAAGAATATATGTGATTTGTAGTCTCTTACGTCTCCTTTGGGGTGTTGCATACGGAATGACAACTTAAAACTCCCCATCTTATGTGGAGGGCATAAAAGCGCCAAGTAAATCCATCCTCGTCTACTACTCTAGAACTTTTCGCAAAATGTTGGAATTCCCACAAAATTAATAACTCAGTAAGAAAACTATATCGGCTTGGGCCGAATTCTATAATCCTAAATATCAATGCAATTACTATGAAATGTATAAAAAAATACATTTCGTCCCATCATGTGTTAATATTTTCATATTTGGTAAAATATTAAGTGAAACGGGATAAAGGTCGCACTTTGTACAACTCCCACATACATATGAGTATGGGTGTATGAACGTTTTCGCTGAAAATAAAAATGTACAATAATTCAAATGCAATGTAAATCTATTCTAAAATTTCATTACAATTTACTCTGAAGAACCGCATTTGTTCATAGCAGCATATTGTGGCGCAAAGTAGTCAGAAACACATGACATTTTGAGATAGTCACCCGCCCTTTATGTACAATCGCATACATTCCGTTAATGACACTCATACTTGCACATACAATAGACTTATATGGGTGGCTCCCCCTACACACAAAAGCTTAACAATTTAATTTTTTTTTTTGGAAAATGTAAAATAATAATCATGACGATGTATAATTATATGAGTATCGCAAATTGATTGAACTTTACCGCCACCGCCTGCCCACATTCAGAGATGGAATAGAAATCGTTACTTTCTTACGTCCTCCACATATGATGAGATAAGATTTTAAACTGATGTTTTGTACATAAAATTTTAGATTTTGCAAGCAGAACGTTTACATGGGGCAATATTGGTCAAAAGCCACGCCCACAATCGACCAAAACCCATTTATCTACCACAAAAATTTAGCTGTAAAGTTGAAATTTTGTATATATATTTCCAATTATTCCATCCACCAATGTGTCAAAAATGGGCATGGTCGGATAACAAATACGCCCACAATTCATAAAAAACTCTACGCAGCGTAAAACTCGACTTGTGAGCTCATATTTAATATATACACTATTAGAGCGAATAATCATGTACCGCCCACTGTTTGTATGAATATTTGAAGGGCATTTAAAATTTGGCCTAAACCAAATTTATTTTTCTTACTTGTTATACTTGTTGTTTATAAAGTTGTACCAAAAAGTTTTTTGCGTTAGAATTTTATTCTCAATACATACACACTAATAATAATAATCATGTGGATTATAAACCGATGGATTATTTAATAACTTGTGGGTACAGACGCAAACTGTTGACTGCAATTCTCTTTGCACTGCACCACAGTGTTACTCAAGAACAACAATTATTGTTTACACTGAAATTTTCTTCTAATTATACCCTACACCACAAATCGTATGGTTAGAGCAATTTGTTTATGCGGATGCTTAAAACTTTTTAAGGGCAAATGTCACGCCCACTTTCAATTATACCGAACGAATCAGAATTAAAATCTGTCCGTCTATCTGTCCATGTATATATGTGCGCAAGCTACAGGTAGCATTTTTTGACACATTTCGATGAAATTTGGCACAAAATTCGCTCAGAGCGAATCCTTTTCAAAATAAACCGAATCGGACCATTATTAGAACCCCTCTCTGATATTTCACGAAGAGACTTATGTGGCAAAAGCGCGCGTTTACTGACAGAACGAAATAATATGATTTGTGGAGCTAGATGGTGTAGGGTATTCCATGGTCCGGCTGTTGTTTGTATACGGCTTGTATTCAGTTATTCACTGTTATTGATTAATTGTCCATTATTATCTAATCAATCCGACTATTGCTCCATGACATACATGTAAATTTAAAAGGGAAGAAAACAAAAATAAGCAATTCGTTGTTGTATGAAGAGTTAGGACAAATGGTTATAAAATATTCTAATTCTAATTTTTGGCTCATAACATGTCAAGTTTTTCATATAGGCTATCTGCACTACGACCATTGGGTCTATTGTGCAAGCCCTTGCTCTCAGTCCAGGAGTCGTAGGCTTTTAAAATAGCTCAAGACTATCCTGGGCTCAGAGCTCCGAGAGTACAGTGTCCCGTGTATAGGCCAGTCTCGCTTTTTTGAAGTTCCAGAAGCTTTGCAGCATTCCTGAAAGATTTAATGAATATTTTGGCTTGCCTACCCTCCACATAAGATGGGTGCATATAAAATTCTTGATCAGCTTCAAAATCTGTGTTGGTCTAGACATCTCTTAACTTTGAGCTGACATTTTTTACATACACTTACAAGTACAAATAAACATTTTTCTGCGTAAAACTGGACTAGTATAATATGTACGCTATTAGAAGGCGTCTTCACATGAATATCATGCACACTGGTGGAGTGGTGGAGGGTATTTTAGATTTGGCCTAAGCTAGACTTAGTTTTTTTACTTATTTTACCGGTTTTTTCAACTCTTTTATAACTTTTGTTTATTTACAGAATTTGCGTAGTTTTATATATTCAACGGCCCACAATTATATTGTGGGGAAGGCATGCGATTACAAATTTGTTGGGCTCGCACATTATATGCGCATCCAACCGGTATTACATCAGCATGTAATTGTCAACAATAATAATTAACACTTTTTTTAATATTTAAAACAACAACAACAACAACAACAACAATTATAATAACAATGAAATATTTAACTAATTTTCAACAACTAAAACTACAACAACAACGCCATCAAATCGACTACCAAGGAAACTAAGCAACAACAATAACAACAACAGCATATCATCATTAGCCTGCAATTAACTCATAATGAGACGCGCATTAATCACATCAACTTATAATAAATTAGCAACAACAACAATCCAAGTGTATTTGTGTAACATTTAAATAGAGTAAATATAGTGGATGGCCGTTCATTGGACCACATTAACATACAATAACAAATAAATGAATTAAAAAATAAAATAATTCTAAGAACATAACTTTTCTTTGGCACATAATTAATTCTTCATCATTAAGTTAACTTGACTTCCGTATGTGCAAATGTTGCATCTTAAACAGTTATAACAACAATTTATAACAACAACAGCAACAAAAAGCACACACTAATCCTCCACACCTTCCATACACCATCAGAACCATACTGTGATATCAAAAACCAAAAGGTGAGTAAATAAACAACAATAACATAACAAAATAAACAACAATTTAAGTTAACGGCTCAGAATTGAGTTATTGGCAAGTAAGAGAATCTCCTTGATAAGTATAGGCAAGCAATCTATGCATTATACACTTGTATGTTTAGATGGAATTCACTCTTTGCTTGTATGCAACGAATTCTTCAACTTGACCTTAAATTTTCCACTTTTAATAAATATTTATTGCTGGTGTAAGTTTTGAGATTGAACATTCAACGTTAGACATTTTTTCTGTAATGCTCTTCGTCTTCTACAACAACAACAACATGGCAAAGACCAAAAATCATTTGACATTTATGTTAAGAAACGTCAGCAACCAATCCCACATAGGTGGACGCCAACCCAATCGTGACTATGAAGAAACAAGAGACGAAAAAGAAATATAACCACAGCATGCCGACACGTAAATAAATCAGTGGTCGTATTTGGAAAGCATTTATAATATAATTGAACGTATTTTTGAACGATTGATATCTGCAGAAATTGTACAAAGCGACATTAATCATTTGTATTCAGACTCTTCGTTTCATCAATAAAGTGAGACCACGCCCTTTTATAAGCGGGCGAATTTTCAATTTTTTTCTCTAATAGAAAAATTGCAATATTTTATAAAAAAAGACTTTTTGTCCGTACATCCGTCGAGAGAGCCAGAAAATTAAACATAGAAAATACGAGTATCTACACTAATGAGCAACATAATATTTTAGCGATTTATAAAATAAAAGAAAAAAACATGCCAAGATCCAAAATATGATTTCCATCAATATAAAATTCCGCACACTTTTAAATAACGGCATTAACGTCCATACAGTCCACAGAGCAGTTTAGTGCATATTCCTGCTGATAAATAAATTTATATTCAATGATATCTAATTGCATTTGGTAGAAAATATTTTCATAATGTTTTGAAAAAAATGTATGGGCAGCTACATGCTACGCTGGAATCAACCGATCACACAAATGAACTTGCAAATCTACTTATTACTGATTACTGATTCTTTTATGTCATGCTGGTGTAGTTGTTGCAAATACATCCACAAAATGAGTATTTCCGACCTAAACCCAACATCAGATAAATGAAACACCCACTTGAGCAACAAACTACGATCAATGATTTGCAAAGTTATAAAAAAATGTGAACCACCCTGGGTAGCCGTGATGGGGTTAGGTAGGATATGTATGATAATAACAACAATAACAATATAATTGATAATATCGAAACTGGTTTTTGCAATACATATTTTTTTCGGTGAGTAATAGCAACAACAAAAACAACAACAACAAATTACTGTTACTGATCTACTTAATAGTTCACTGCGATAATTATACGCCCCGCTGCATAATCGCTTTACAAAAGTATGTACTTTATATATAAAAAACTACTAATACAGCCCAAAAAAAAAATTGCTGCATGTTGGAAGTTCGACTAATAATTGGTGGTTTTCAATCCGTTATAATATTTAACAGACAAGTGTCGGGCAGAGCTTTGCACGTTTTGTTTATTATAAAACAATACAAAAACAAAACGACAACATCAACTATGCTGGTTTGATTTTGAAAAATGTTTAAACGTGTAAATTTCGTATCGGTTCAAAATTTCGCAATATTGTAATAATGTCATAATACAATATTAATGTCGCATTATCCACAGCAGCGTTTGCCAATAACAAATACTTTGGTTTGTTTTCAGAGGGTTTCTTAAATGTTTATTTATAACCATTCACATTATAATGGGAGGTATATTAAGTTTGTCTGAAGTTAAAATTCAAATCGGGAGTAGATATCACGCCCACAATAATTTCTCAACTCTCATCTCAGTTATAAAACGAGCTGAGTTGTTTAACGTACACGCCCACAATTTATAAAGACCTATTTGATTCATTGCTGATTGACAAATTCTTGCCGATTGTGGGCGCGACTTTTAGCGATCCTGATAATTTTAAATACCAACCTAACAAAATGGACCTCTTTAACCTCTTTACTTGTTTATTGTGTATTTTTAGATGAAGTCGTTGGCCCAAAGTTTTTATAAAACCTTCCATTTACTTTTGCTATTATTGGCAGCAAATTTTTCTTTTGCTACAACAACGCTGCTCATGCGTTCTTCGGTAACAATTTCCCCCCCGAAACGAACAACCCTATCAGATGCCACCACAACGACAGCACCATCATTACGAGCACCTCAATTGCAATTAAGACATCATACAATACCGAGTTTTGTGGGTGCAGAGACAACAACGCTTGCAAACCTGGTTGCGACCGAAGGGAGTACGAAAAATTACAGATTTAAGACCATGACTACTGCACCACCATCGGATGTCTTAGCTTCTGCGGCGCTGGTACAGAAAGCTAATGTCGATACCGCACCCAAAGTACTACCAAGACAATTACGGTCTAGTTCCAATTTTCGCGATAATTTAGCGCTATCAACTAGTACAGATAATGTAAACGAAGTTAACCCATATGGTAGCAGGGTCCGTGCTAACAAAAAAACTACTAAGGGTACTAATATTCCACTATATTCTCGTACTTCTTTTGCCAACAATAGAGAGACAGCCCCTAAAAATACTTCTTCCGCAGCGTACAAACATATGAAGCGTCCGACTAACGAATCTATAGCAACTTATGTGGAAATAAAACCAACTGATCATAGGCACGATCAGAAATCGTAAGTCATTCTTTCCTCCATCATTTAATTCATTGTAATTTCAAATTTCAAATACACATTTCAGGCCTCGCATGGTACAACGTTTAGTTGCCGGTCACATAGAAAATGCCCAAAAACAGACAACAGATCAGCCGACCAACGCAACCGCTAATAGAAATGGTGGTAATACAAAATCAACGGTAGCGATAAAATATCCCAGTAGACTTAAGCATTATTCCCAAAATGATCAGTTTAAAGCCAAGTCTAATACCGAAAATCATTTAACGAATCATAATCCTAATAATGATGAGGCACTATTAGGTGACACTGAAGATTATGATAATTGGGATAATGGAATATTACGCTTAAGCGCTGGGTCGGGTAAAGAGAAAACGCTAAAACTGAAGAAATCAAAGGATGATTCGAAGAAAACATTAGCCGATCAGGTTAGAGATGGAAAATATGGCTTAATAGAAAAGGAACTGTTTCGTAAACCGCCCAAAAGACCGGGTATCCTTAGCTATTTGCCTAATAAAGAAGTACCATATGATAATAAACACAACTATGGTGGCCTTAATGAGGAGGACATATGGTTGGCTGAAGACCATCTGTTGGTTATTAAAGGTGGAAGTCTTAACGAAGATCATCCAGAAGAACCTTGGCCAGCCATTGATGATTATGTAGCGCCTGGGCGTCAAATCAAAATACCAGCTAATCCCAAAGTGCCGCCACCATTTCCTGTCCAACTTGAAGAAAACGGTCCCGTACAGCTTATCGGAAATAATAAACTCACGATCGTCTTTCCGCTCTCTAACAAATCGTTATCGCTTTATACCGGCGGCAAGAAGGCCCACAACTCGTCACCCGAAAGTGAGAGTGACGACGAGAAAAACCTTATTGCCCGGCCGGGAACGCCTGAAAATGTTAAGGAAAACCAGCCACCCAACCACAACTCGACGCCCCCACCGTCATGGTTTTATCACAACAACAAAGCGCTGGTCAAGTCCAACTTAAATAATAGCCATGTGCCACCCATTAATTATTCTTTCTTGGGTTCCTTTCCATTGGTACGCAACAGTTCCTTGGATAGTAGTCTTACCAATCCCGACGATTTTGACGAAGATGATCCCACTTTATATTATCCTCCCCCATATAGTTTCGTTTATGAAAATAATTATACAAACCCAGTGCCTCCAGGTCCTTTAGTACCGGGCATTGTAGTGCCCCCACCCTACAACCAGTTCAGTCGTTTACAAAAACCCGTTAAAGATCCTAAATATTCAGCGATAAAAACGATCTTGCCATCTCGTTATAGAGTCCCAACTACAACTTCCACTGCTAGACCCTTAACCGAAACGGTATTTCAAAATGCCATTACCAAAATTAGCGAATATACTCCTAAGACGATTAATATTGTTAATGCAGGACGCACGTCAGTTCGAGTACCGTCTACCCCATCAGCTACTATTGCACCAGAAGGTATTAAATCGGTGCGAGTACCAGTGGCTGTACCAATACCAATTTATTCATATAATTTTGAAGCATCACCTCAATCGGATGCAAATGCATATGTTTCCACAACTCCCGCTTCTAATGCTAATAATGAAAACAGTGGTAAAACCAACCCCGCTTATTATGAGTACTTTGAAGCTAAGCGACAGCCAACTATTAGTAATGTTATCGATGAGTTTTTGGCTACTACGCCTAAAGGTACAGATTTACACTCAGATTCAGTATCAACTCAGCCTGCCAAACTGTACGGAAATCAAAAGGCGACTTATAGCAACGACGAACAACAATATCAAAGACCCTATCACTTAGCAACGTCTATAAACTCAAATAGTCCAACAAATCGCGCAGAAGATAATGTTGTCATCATTACGCCCAAACCAGAAACTCGTTATAATCACCGACCCACTTACAAAGGGTCACCTCCTTTTGAGAACTTTGAACAGGAAGTTAATGCGTTGCGACAAAAAATACAATTTTATCAAAATCAAGAATTACGTGAAAATAATATTCCACGCACTCCCAAAACTAAGTCAATGTTTGAGTATAACTTTGAAAGTGTCAAATCCAAGTCTATTGAGGATAAAAAAAGTAATTTTCAGCCGCCAAATTCATTCGATGGGGAACCTTTTAAACCAATGGTTACTTATAGTCCACTAATCAATGATGAAGATGCTTTCCAAGCTATAACCGTAGACAAAGTAGATGGAAATGAATTGACAGAAAATGAAAATAATGTCAAACATCCTACAACAACGCTGCTACCAGTATCGGGGCCAAATAGATTTAAAAAACTACGCTTAAGAGCTAAATATCTTCATCAAACACCGCCAATAGCTGCTTATCAACAAGCCAATCCTTTGGAATATGACAACGCGCAACATTTACCACCTGCTTGGGTAGCAGTGAATAATAAAAAAGAACTTACAAGCCATGTATCATATCACTCCCCAACACCCATTTTAAATAATAGAAATAGAGATTTTACAGGCTACTACTATCCATCTGCTCAGCAGCAACGTCTAAATAATCGCTTTTATGATGAGCCTTTCTACAATTTACCAAATCGACAAATGTTTAAATACCGAACGCAACAACCACTTCCGGAACCAGTATGGAGTTTGGAGAATGACACCTATGTAAATTATGCACCAAATAGACCCCCAATTAACCCAGATGCCGAATTCATTAATCCCTTTCAAACAGTGCCAATTAATCGGCCGTATCAAGTCCAACGACTACCCGCTCTTCCAATGCCAGCCTTTTCCCATCAATCACAATATTTTGCACCGGCACAAAGACAACCATTACCACCGCCACCAGGACAACTTCCCAGACAATACCAGCCATCATCAGAACCTTTACCTGGTCATCCTTTACATCGAGACATCCTAGTGAATTATCGACAACCGATACCGCCTGTCAATCCCGATAGCGAATATATAGTACACCCGCAGGTAACGAGAAATAACCTGTATCGGCCAGAAGGCTATAGATTACCGTCTTCAACGGCTAACGAAAATAGCAATGTCTACTACATTACGCCCAAGTACAGACGTGCCAATAATATTAATAACAACAGCAATAGTCAACAATTTAATAAAAACAAGTCCCCTTCAGAACATACCAATGGAAATTATGGGAAATGAACAAAATAAAAGATATAGTTGTTAAACTTGAATAGTTAAAATCCTCCTCTAAAAGTAAACTTTCAACAATTATTTAGTAGCCATAGCATCTCTAACTCCCAACTCATTCTTGTTTGTAAAATTAAAAATCGATGCCTGACAGGAAAGTTCTATCGTGAAGACAAAAGATTTATTCCCCATTTAATATATATAAAATTTTCTGCCCTGCATGCTCGATGCCTTTCCAAGGCCTTTAACCGCAGTATTCTCTTTTTTTAAACTCATACATTATACAGTGGTTTTGAGTAGACTCACGCATCTTAACGATTCTAGAGGTTTAAGAAATATTTTTGTAAAAAATCGAAAAATCGAAAAATTTTCTTCTCGTCTCCTATAACCCTTTCATGCCACATATGCTTATATATAGAATTCTGTAGTAAAACGTCTTTGTAATAATTATAATAATAATTAGCTTTCGTTTAAAGTTTAAACTTATTTGATAAGATAATTACTGTTGTTTGAAGTGCTTTCAAATTATTAATTCAAGTAGACCCGCGGTCGACAACCTTTATTCCAGTCGGACCTATTTTTCCAATTTTACTTTGCAAAGGTTTCTCCACGTTTCGATAAATTGAAAAATATTTAGAACAAAAAAATAAAAAGTCAAAGAAAAGTTTTTGTAAAAATTCAGTCTTTATTTAATACGTTAAAAAAAAATTCAAACTTTCACGAGAAGCCGCAAAAAAGTAAAAAAGAAGCCGCTGGTTTAAACGAAAATAAAAAATATTTTCACAAATAACTCCTTTTAATATTATCCCTCTTTTATTATTTATTATTATTTAATTGTGCAATTTAATAATACTCTTAAATAAAGCGCAGAAACTCGGCAATGGTTCGGTTTTTATTTTTGGAGGATATTTAACTCGGAGTTAATTCTTTTAGCGCCCACAACAAATTAGCTTTTCTTTCCACACCGTTTTTAGGAATGATTTAACTTTTACATTAATGCAATATTATCTGCAACATTATAAGTATTTTATTTATAAGGTAAGTATAAAAAAGGGTGGCAACTCTTACTCTAACCAACGGATTGTTTTTAAATTGCGCAAATTAGCATTTGCGCAGTAATTGTGAGGTTTCGCATAGGATGCAAAAAAGGAAGAATAGCAGGACAACTTTAGCTCTCTATTCCTTACTTTACTCTCTGAGAAGGCAGGCATTGTTCAACAAATCAACAGTAAATAATGAGAAATCGATTAATATAATTCTAATACCACACATAACAAAACTTTGCATTAGCCAGTGCATAGGTCAGCGCACAAGTAAAATTTAAATTAAAAAAAAAGCAGATTTAAAATACAAAATATTATGAAAACGGGTACAACAAACATACTTTCAACTCATATTTATGGATATAATACATAATTTAGAAAAAGTTTATTCTCAGTTTTTACATTAACTGCGAACGGTGATGTAGAAATTTATCGCACAATCAGGACTTTCCGAACAAAAAACAACTTGCTACGGAAAATAAAAAAACCTTACATAACAAGTTTATTAGAGTGTAAAATAAAAGTAAATAAACTGTAATCAAAGTATACGAATTTAATGTAATTAAATAATATTTAAAAGAGATTTCTTTACTAAAAATGACTTTTTTTATATATTTCATCGCAAATAAAACAATGTAGGCCAGCTAATGGTTTGATGCACTATTTTCTATTCATCCTCTCCAAAAATAAAACATAAACATAATTGTCCAGCCCCATCACAAGTTTTAGAACAATTTTTATATAAAACAATGGTAACGATGACTTCAGAAGTTGACAAAACTAAAACCACCATAGCTATGGCTACCAAACAACTACAAAATACCCTCCTCATCTCGCCAACAATCACAGAATCTGAAATTATAGTGACCTCAAATGTTAACCACACCAATACGATTGCCAATAATGGAAATGTCAATGGGACAAAAGCTGTTGATACAAATGGCTTTGCAGCTGATATTTCAAATGTCAATACAATAGAAGTCACTATCAGCACAGCTACTCGCACAAACACACCCACACCCACCACACTGAGGGAAGAGACCACCGAACATTGCGATAACTCATCTCTGAAAAAAAACACAGAAAATAACATTGTAACCGTTGAAATTTGTTGTAATGCTGAAACTGCAACACCACCACCACCAACAACAACAATCATTAGCGATATAATAAATACCAGTGCAGGAGATACTGATGCACCAACATCAGCCTCAACTAAATCAATCACATTTAGGGAGGAAGAGGAGGCTACTACTACCACCACTAATAATAAAGCACTTAACACTAGCACTACTGATGACCACAATATATTATCCTCTAGCTGCCACCAGAAAACTTCTCATCCATTACTTCATTTTCAGCAGCACAGTAAAAGTGAAAATGCTCCCAATATTTTGGTTTACAAGAAGGTAAAAAAGAAAACCAATTACTCTCCCATACCACAACAACAAATAGTTTTCATTTAAACTGTGATTTTTTCAGATGGAAACGATAATTGAGAAAATGCAAGCAGAGGGTACTGGTGTTACTGTGCGTACGGTGAAAGGGTTTATGACAAAAGTTCCTTCAGTGTTTACGGGTACTGACTTAATAGCGTGGATTTTGAAAAATCTCGACATTGACGATATAATTGAAGCTTTACATTTTGCTCATCAATTATCCGCGCACGGTTACATATTCCCAATAGATGATCATTGTTTGACAGTGAAAAATGATGGAACTTTTTATCGGTAAATACAAATGTGTTAGAAACAATATTAATAACTTTTTAAATAGATATTTCTACATCCATCAGTCCATCTGTTTATCCATGTGTTATTGTTTTAGACGCACAGATCGCAGTGTTTAATTTATCAGCATGTAATTTGATAAAAAATTTTATCTCTTAATGAAATTCAACGTCATTGAAATGTTGTTGGGAAGTTACCCTTATTATCAAAATAAACCACAGTAAAGTCAGGGCTATACTCAAATTATTATTAGAAATTCTGAATCGACTCAATTAAGTGTGTCCGGCCACTTTTGGTAAACATTCTTTCGGTTCCAAATATTTGAAAACAGCACTTGAAAAGCACGCCCACAACAACTGAAAAAGGAAAATTTTTCAAGGCCCTTAACTGGTTCAATTGGTCTTTCGAATAATGTGGTCCGCAGACCCCCTGGGGTACGCGCCGCGTCGTTTTCGATTACATCACATTCTCTCCAAGCAAAGCTCCTCCCGAGAGCAGCACTACAATCCAAGTACATATTGTAAACGTTTTTCTGCTGTAACGTAAATGCCGCAAATAAACTTTTTGACTTCCTTATTTAAAACAAAATTGAAAAGCACAAATTGATTTATTTTTATGGGAACAAGTCAAAAAACTAAGCTTGGCTTAGACCAATTTTTAAGTACTCTCCACGTCGCTGCAAATTTCTGCTCAATGAACTCCACTAATTATGAACATGCGCGTCAAGTTTCAATATTATGACTCTTTTTAACTATAATTACAGACACAACTAAACTAACTGTAGCATAATTTAAGGAGCTAAGTAGTGTAGGTCGGGCTTGACCGACTATAAAATGTTTACTCGCTTTAACATTCTTCATTTGTTCATTTTTAGATTTCAAACGCCTTATTTTTGGCCTTCAAATTGCTGGGAACCGGAAAATACCGACTACGCGGTTTACTTATGTAAGCGCACTATGCAAAATAAAACCCGCTTAGAGTTGGCCGATTATGAAGCAGAAAATCTAGCAAAATTGCAAAAAATGTTTTCACGAAAATGGGAATTTATATTTATGCAGGTGAATAAATTAAAAAAAATAAAAATATCTTAGGGGAACATTTTTATATGACTTGGTTGTTACCCAACAGGCTGAATCGCAGAGTAAAGTGGCAAAAAAGCGGGACAAATTAGAACGTAAAGTTTTAGATTCACAAGAGCGCGCCTTCTGGGATGTACATCGTCCTATGCCTGGTTGTGTTAATACCACCGAAATTGATATTAAGAAGGCATACCGGCGTGGCGGCTCCAGTCATGGTACTGGTTCTGCTGGTGCCTCAGTAGCCAAAAATCCTATAGAGCTGTTAACACGTATTATATCTTTGCGTAAGCAAAAAGTAGAACGCCGTACAATCAAAACAAGTAAAGCAGCTGAAGCGTAAGTCGTTGGGCAATGAAGATTGGAAGGTTGGAACAAAATAAAAATAAATTGTTTTCCCCTTTTAAAGGTTGGTATCCTATTTCGAACAATACTATGAATTTGATTGTTTTGTGTCTACGACGGAATTACCGAATCCCTGGCAAACAGATAGCACTGAAATGTGGGATGCTGAAAGGAATAGGTGACTACCACTTTGACACTTAATCAATTTAAACCATGGTCCTTTTCTATATTTATACAATCTTATATTTTTACAGCAAGGAGGTGCCTCTACGTAATGTCAAGCGTTGGGCGTTTAGTATGCAAGAATTACTAAAAGATTCCGTGGGTAGAGAACAATTTTCCAAATTCCTAGAAAAAGAGTACAGCGTTGAAAATATTCTGTAAGTATTTGTAAAACTTCCATTTCCCGTTTAATTAGACAATAGGTAGCATTTGCTGTTTTTACGATGTGACTTTTTCAGATTTTGGGAAGCTGTACAAGAAATGAAAACTTTGCCCCAGTCAGCTATTAAAGTGTCTATACATAAAATATGGCAGGAATTTTTAGCTCCGGAAGCTCCGTATGCCGTTAATGTTGATTCAAAATCAATTGACTTGGCTCGCGATGCCGTCAATTCCAGAAATCCGAATAGATGGTGTTTTGATGTAGCGGCCGCTCATATATACCATTTAATGGAGCGTGACTCTTATCCACGTTATCTACGTTCCGATATTTATAAAGATTTCCTAAATTGTTCTCGCAAGAAGGTCAAATCTATACCGAACCTATTTGGTGTGAAACGCTGAAGTGTAATACCCGCGGTGGGTGCTGCCGTTACAGCCAATACTTAGCACTCAGTCACAACAACATCTGCTACACCGCACTCAACTCTCAATCAATCGTCAGAGTTCAGAATTTCCGAATGCACATAAACACGAGCAACGCAATGAGTAATTGAGTTATATGTGTACAACAACAGAGAATTATTTATTCACACCACAGAGAGATTGAATAACTTGCAAAAAAAAACAACAACTGATAGTTCAAATATATAAGAAATCGATAAACCCACACACACAGCAGCTGTTTGGGTATACAACTCAATAATTATTGCTCACTTGATTTAGTTGAATACCTACAATAATAACAATAATACTAATAGAACTTTATGTGTAATAAAAATCTCCGATTAAATTAATACTTTATCAAATAAACAAACGAATACACACTTTGTAGCGGGAATGTTGTAAACATTTGTAAAAGAAATGTAATTTTTCAAATATATCTAAAACTATAAGTAAATGAATAATAGATTGAAAAAGTGGGACGGAAGTCAATAACAATTTTTTGGTCTAACATATTTTTATCAAAAATAACAACTATTTGTAATCAAGAAAATATAGAACAAGTGTAAATGTTATAGTTGGTCAGGCCCGACACATTTGATACTCCACACCACTCCTTAAATTATGGTACAATTAGTTTAGTTGTGTACGTGAAATATGATTATTTGGGAGGGGGTTCTAACAATAGTCTGATCGTGTCCAAATTTGGCGCAGCCAAACATTTATTTACCCATTTTTTTTAAACATATCATGAATTACGATTTTTTGCCAACATAAAGACTTCCATTATAATGGGTTCTTATATGGGGAGAAGACCTAAAAATAGTCCGATCCAGTTTATATTCAATAGGATTCCCCTTTGGGCTAATATATGTCCTTATACAAAATTTTATCAAAATATCTCAAAAAATGCGATCTGGAGCTTGCGCACAAATTTACATGGACAGACTGACGGACACAGTTAAATCAATAGAGATTTTGATTCTGAATCGATCGAAAGATGAGTATGGCATTTGCCGCTTAGGAGTTACAAGCACCTCTTACCACATGTGGATATACTGAGTTTCTTATTCCGTTTGCAACACCCAGAAGGAGGCGTCAGAGATCCTATACATTTTATATATTTTTGATCACCATTAAAAACTGAGACTATCTAGATATATACGTCGTAGGTCCCTCTATTGTTAATATTCCCACGGATGAAAGGTGGAGGTGAAATTTTATACATATCTAGTTTTTGTATACAGATCGAGATATCTTATAAATTATTGTATCAAACTTCAACTTTGTAATTAAATTTTTGTGATAGATACATAGATTGTTAACCATTGTGGGCGTAGCTCATGATCGATTTTGTACAATTTAAATAGCGCTCTGCCTGCAAGGGTCTCTACAAAATTTCAGATTAATTCCTCAAAATTTACTACCGTTAGTACCAAAAACATATGGACATACGGACATACATGTCTGGATGGACTCAGTTTTTGATGCTTATCAAGAATATATATAATTTGTAGCGTTTCTTATGCCTCTTCCGGAATGTTGCAAATGGACAATATGACAAATATGCCGGTACATCTAATGATGCTTCCAGTCTCTATTCTAATTATTTTTCTCATTTATTTTTTCCAAATCTATTTCTTCGTTGTGAAAAACAAATGATTATTTCTAATTAAAAGTATTGCAAATCTGTAATCAGAGAGAAATTCTTTATTGATGAAAAATTATTATAAAAAATTGCATTGCTTAGGAATAATAATTACAATCATGCAATAAAGTTTATTAAATTACATGTAATTAATATTTGTAATGAACAATTTGGGAAGTCCATTACATGTACACATTTAACTTTAATGAAAATCCCGATTTTTGGTTATAAAAATGGAAAATTATACATTTTTTCGTCAAATATGTTTTTAAAAAAATTGCTTAAGTAAACAACTTTTCCAATCCACAAATTTCGCCATTTTTGACAAATGGTATATTAAGTTTATGCAGATGTTTGTAACTCCTATAATGAATGTTCCAAATTTGGACCCGTTCATGCTATTTTTAGAACCCCTTTCCATAACATGTAAACTGATTAAACAAGTGATGAAAACTCGATGAGAGATCATTTCCTTCAGTCACCCAGTGTTAATTTTCACAATTTCAAATATATCATTACAACTTTCAATAGAGTCAGATGAAATATTCATTTCGAAACACACAGATAATTAAAACATCTTTTGTGAACTAAGTGGTGTAGAGCATTAAAGGGTCAGGCATAACCGACCTGCTTGTTTTCTTAACAAAAATATTCAAATGGATATAATATAATGTATTCGTCTTATATACATATGTTTACATATATAAATACATTGCATATACATGTGTTGTAGGTTTAAACAATTAAATAAACTGCCAAATAATATTTTTGTATCTTTCTTTTTCAACACTTCACGCAACTATCTCTTTATATTTATATTTATATTTATAAATATTTACTATATATATACGAGTATATGTGTAGGTGCATGCATATGCATATGTATTTACATGCCTTTGCAGAAACTTTTAAGCAACAATAAATAAACACAACAACAACACATTTACGATTTAATAGTAATGCTTCTTGAATTAACACAACTCGAATGCATTCACTATCTCTCTCTCGCACTTTGTATTTATATTTGTTAACGATTACTCTAACGAAAATAATAAAATATTATCTTTTAGTATTTGTGGTATCAATGTAAGCACCTTTACCTCCAAAGCGTATAAACTCATCAAATAACAACAATCCACCTACAGTTACTATAAACCAATGTTTATGCATTGATCACACACGCCTAAATCAAATAAGGAGCTCTTGTATGAATAATCGAATTGAATTTAAAAACAGTAAAATAAAAATTAGGACAATTAATTTAATATTACATAACAAAGAAAATTTGCATTTCTTAAGGTTGCGAAGCCCCTTGTGAGCGTTTTGGAAGCTTTCCGCTTAATTTATTTCACTGCATCAAGTGTTCGTGAGTGTTTGTACGTATACTCTTTTTCATCACATGTGAAGGGTTTGTACGATTTGATTTTAAGAAGGAAAATGCAATTTTCTACTTGTCTTACAATATTTGTACAGGGACTGTCAAATGTTTGATTTCAGCCAAATGTTCATAAAGTAAATTCGAAACTCTTAAGCAACAAACTTTCTAAAACGTTTATGGATCTATTGGATCAATTTTACACTCTCAAATATCCGCGTAATCCGCGTAATCCGTAATTATTCTATAAAATGGCGCACAATGATGGGAAATTTGTAAGATCTTAACTGAAACGAAACTTACTTTAGCTTTCACAAAAATTCTTTCACGTTCACTTGCACTGATCAATATATGAAAATAAATGACACTTTAAGGTTTTACTAAATGATTACATTGTGTTTATATACCCTCATCGCATTCAATAATCTGACGGTGCCGCTCCAAGTTCATTAACAATTTTTTCAAACGGCACTAAAACGATAACTGGCAGCAATCTACAAAATTATGTTATCTTAATATGGGGGATACTTAAATTGTTTTGGGATGGCAAGAGGGAGTGGGTATTAAACAAATAACTTAAATCGTAAACACCGCAATAAAACGGTTAATTATGGTAAAACATTTAAGTTTCAAACAAAACTGTAACAGATTTTAAGTTGCATTATGTAATGTCTCCATACGCACCAACACACATACACCGATATTCTACACATAAGGTAAAGAAGGCCTTCACAGCGTATGAGTTATAAGTAAAAAAAAATTAGTTCAACATTCACGTTAACGCGATCTTCTGAACTGTTTTTGCTTCCCTAAGTGGAATTATTACTTAATATCCTGAATCAATTAATCCCACAATTTACAATTTACAATTTAAAATTATATAAAGCGTGCGGCTTTCTTTAGAGTCAAATCTTCATGTCGAATTTTACTAATTGAGTCACAGAGTTTAGAGGAAACAATTGCCATTTTTTCGTAAACTATATACAAAATTTTTTAATTCATCCTTTTCTTAATCCACAATATTCTCTAAGGTACCCAATGCCTCTCTGAAAAATGTGGGTGCGATTGGCCAAGAAGGGGGTCTTAAGGAAAAACCTCTTGAACCCATTCTTTTTTTTAACTTAAATTCACTTTAGTTTGCACTAATTTGTATAATAATTAATGACAATTATTAATTAACCATTTCCATTTGGTGTGCGACCAGCTGAGAATATTTACTTACACTTGATGATTTCTGTTCATTATTAAACTAATTAACTATTCTTCACTTCTACAAATGATTTAAAAGAAGTAATATTCGCTATATTCGGCTTAAACCCGAAATTCCCAGTATCAGTGCACCAATCATTCCAATGAGTACAAGTGAGTATATGTTTTGCGACCAAGAGAATGATGCCTCAAATTATTTATTCATGATATAAAATCAATTGAATAGTTGAATAAACAAATAGCTATAGGCAAAGATGTTAAAAAAATTATCACTCTTTTCAGAAAAGAAAAATAAATCGAATCAAAAACATTTGATTATCACCCCATGATCAGTAATAATATGTGTACAAATGCACACTCGCCATCTTAAGGTTCAATAAGAGGGTATATAACGAAAACATTTGTCGAAGCATTTGCAATGCTCAGAAGGTGTTGGAGACCCTACAAAATATACAAAATATACATCTTTGTCTATCTGTTGGCCGCCTCAGCGTGAGTGTGTCGTAAAATTTTATTGGTGTTGTTGATGGTTAAAGAAAAAAAACGGATAAAGCAGCATCCCTAAGGTACGTAGTATCGCTCATAAATTATAAAGAGACAGAATGTTGAAAATTTTTCACGAACACTTCTTTAATATCATTATGGTAAGCACAACTTCCGACTGCGGCTAACAGCAAAAGTAGCATTTTTGATCTTTGATTGTTTGCAGTAAGGTCAAGTTTGAAAGCAGTACATATTACAACATTAGACGACACAGTTGTCCAAAATGCTTTGAATATTATCGACCTTTTCCGATCTGGTGAGATTAATAAGTTGTCAAAAACGGTTAACAACTCCTGCTTCCGCAAGAGCGCTAAAGTTGCAAAAATCTTTGAAAAAATCAAAATTTTCGAATATAAAAGGAACCACAAACTCAGTATACCTTGCATCTTATGTAAAGTATATAAATATGACATTCTTTCGAAAATTTCTTACCTCAGCACTTTTGCGGGAAAAGAAGATGTTAACCGCTTTTTTTTCTATTTTGACAGCTTATTAAACTCACCAATTCGCAGCTTTTTCTCGGTATTCCAACTTGAAAATACGAAAAAATGATCTTTAGGACCATTCTACTACTATGTTAGGAATGAATGAATTTTTCCGAAACTGTTAATAATTTATAATTACTTTAGCGTAAAAGAAAATTCATTTGAATCAATGAAAGAAAGTTTCACCTAATTTTTGTGCAGCATTATCAGCAACAATGATGATCGTTATTCTATAAAAACTTGACGAAAAAAGTGATTAAAATGCAAAAAAAGAATAATAAGAAAGTTCCAAGAGATGGAAGAATAGCTCTCTCACTCTCCTTTCCTCTCTATCTCTCTTTAATTAGTGAGTAAAAATCGTTTTTGTTACTTTTGTATGCTCAAACACGTAGAGTATTGGATGATGCAGAAGCAATCTCGCAACTAATATTAAACACAACAAATAAATATGTAAAAAGGCAACAGTCGGTTCGGGTCAAATCTCGGATACATTCCACTTTTATGCGATAACTGTGTAAATTAAAGTTATACATGTTAAGCAATCAAATCCTGCACTAAATGGGTATTTTGTAAATTGGGGGCATGTCTATCATACGACCACGCCTTTTTTTATTATAACGCCTACCAAATTTCAAGATTGTGACTGTATTTTCGGGATTATAAGTGATTTTCGCCGAACGTGGGCGTGGCTTTAAGCCAATTTCACACACTTTAAATAGCAAACTTCAACCATCAACTAAAGGTGTCTTTACCAAAATTAAGCCCATCATCTTAATACATGTAATGTGGGCGTGAGCGTTTCACTATAGACGAACAGATATACACACCTTCGAACATATCATAATCCACTAAAATTTTGATGCTTATCAAGAATATAAATGTATATTTTGTTGGGGTTCCCTGATGCCTCCTTCTGGTAGTTGCAAATAAAGTGTCAAATTCGTTGATTAAACGATTCAAATCACAATTCATATATTGTATATGATCATCGTTTTATGTATCTCAAAATAAGTGCAGTTCAGTTTTAACTTTTCTTTAGAAAAGTTGTTGTGTGCGCAAAATAGCGTTTTGGAGAAAAACAGAAAATTTCATAATTTCTTAAATAACATAGTAAATGAAACTCAATTTGGTTTATGCCAAATCTTATATATCCTCCTCATCTACATACAAATAGTGGGCGTGTCTGATATCCGCCTTTGATTTCTGGCACATAAATAGTTGCACTAATTACAAAAGTGTACAAGATTGCGCTCTCTAATAGTGTAGCGACTTATAGGCCATGATCTGCATTGGAAAAGGTGTTTAATAAATTGTGGACCCATTTTAAATAATCTACCAAGATGTATTTATTTATACTAGAATTGGGCTGTGAACATTTATGACTGTAAATTGTGGGTGTCGCCCATAAGTTATGTGGAAAATTTACTTCAAAAAGTCTTCCTCTTCCAGTTGTTATTGCATTGTGGGCATGTCGCCCTACCAATTTTGCCCAATTTCAATACCAACACGAGTATGAAACATACCAAGCCTTCAGCCAACTTTGGAATCGATATCTTAATTTTTACGATATTTGACGCTTCCTCTTAGGTGTTACAAACGTTTTAACAAAGCCCCCATATAGATAGATGTACACGTGGGTATAAATAGCCGGTTTTAAAAACATCTTTTACAGATATTACAATTGGAGTACAAACAAAGAAGTACAAACAAATATAAATCATTAAGAAGTACAGAAGTAAAAAATAAAGATAAAACATTTCTATGAAACAATATTCAACTGAGAAGAACTGCAAAAGAGTACAAAACTACTCGATCGTTATGTTCGTAATGTAACATTAATAATACCAACAACTGCAAGCATAATGTGACACACATACCGTTTATTGTGTACAGCAAGTTGCTGCTTGAAAATATTTAGGCCATTTTAGTTTATTGACTTTATTGATGTAAGTAGAAAAAAGTCGAATGACAAAGAATCAAATGAGAATTTCTTTTAAATACACCGCAACTGAATGATAAGTAAATACATTTTAATTTCTAACAAATGACAATAATTAATACTCATAGCATACATGATATTGTCAATGACGCATTAAGGAAACGTGTGCCATTAGGAAGAGAAACAAACCTCATAGCAATTGAAAGAAATAATCCGATAGAGGCAAATCGTGTTCCTCGTTAAATATCATTTTTTTAAATACTACACAATTTTGCAATTATCCGTCTACGCCCATTTTCGGCATATATGTTTCAAGATTAGATTAAACTTTTTTTGTTGGTCAGTGTATTCTATTAAGTGATTGTTGTTGCCTGGGTGAAGGTCAATACAAGCAAAATAAACAACGTCAAGGTGAATCCACCTTGAAATACTTCATTAGAAAGAAACAAAGAAAGTACAGACAAGTAAAAAACTGCACTTGGTTTGACCAAATCTAAAATACCCTCCACCTGTACGTCCAAGCTGTAGTGGTGTCGCATATAATATATGATTACGCCCTCAAATATATCTAATATAACATTAATAACAATATCTAACCTTATAACTTTATAGGTAAAAGTTTGCCCATAGTTTTAACCGATATTGTCGATTCAATTCAATCTGAACAATGAAATCTTAAAATAGTATTTAAAGAGCAAAAATCGACCCACAGACGGACATGGTTAAATCGATGCACATTTTATTGCTGATATTTCTACTATTTGGGTCGCTTCTTTTAAGTGTTGCTAAGGGGATGACGATTTTAGAATATCTTCCACCTTATGTGCTCAGTAAAAAACACTTCTTATCAACATCTTAAATAAACATAAAACAGGTAAAAGGCCTAAATTTAGTTTGGCTTATGAGACCTTCTGGTAGCGTATGTCTGCGCCAAATAAGATTTGTGGGCGTTTCAGATATAAGACTACGCCTATTTGTAAACATTTTTGATTAATATGTGTACGAAACGTTAACTTAATAGCCGATAGAAAGATTCTCGTCTATTGTGGATGTGACGCAATTTAAAGAGGAACTTGAAAAGATTCAACTCAAAATCTGAAATTGAAAATGACCAAGAGAGTGCCAACAGCAACGAAGCGTACGGATGGACATATCTAGGTCGATTTGTATTTTGTTACCCGCCAAAAATTTGTAGAATCTCTGACGCTTATGCTGGGCTTCGCCAAGGGAAGGACAAACTTAGTAGACTGTCTTTTTATGTATATAGGGTATAAAAACAAAATTTTTTAACATGCAAACAACACTTGTTTATGTTCCTATATATTATTGTGTACGTACGTATGCACTTTACTTAAAAAAATTTATTTTCCACATAACAAAAAACACGGAAGCCTACTCTTATAAAAATATGTGAAACACCTAAATGACAAAAACCAAGCGTAAGATGGAAACAAGAGCGGAAGCAAAACCGAATCTTTGCCCTTAGCACCAAAAAGACTCGAAGCTTGTAGTTTCCACATTTCTACAGCCATAGCCCACATAATCTTCAATCTACGATCTCGTATATAAACAATGAGTAATTCGCTGGAAAAACGTAAATAAGTGTTAAGTTCGAATCCACCTTGAAATTGTTTCCGGCGTGCCTTGCACAACATAAAATCATACGCGTAAATCTCTATTCAATTCAATTTCACACAAATGTAATAATATGCTTTCGTTATGTAAATAAATACATTACAGACCAGCTGAAATGTGAACAAAGTGGTGTATAAACTGTTTAGCATTAAGAAAAACATCTTATTTCCAAGCGAATTCTCTTCCCAATGAAACGCGCAATTTTCACAGCACATTTATGCATTTTAAGTAGTTTAGTGTTGATTGTGAACAAATAAACCGGAAAACAGTTGCGGTGGACACAAAATAACAACAATAATAATTCTTTTTCATTCATTCACTATAACCTATAATAATAATATATATAATAAAACCTATAATCCTAAGAGTAAACCTTCAGTGACAGATTACACTTCAATGCTAATCTTTTGCATTCGACGATTATGTGAAAAAGTCTTGCACTAAAAATATTGCTAAAGATGAAATGTAATAAAGCCAAGTGTCTTAAAACTCCTTCCATCGGCACAGAAACCTCAAATGAATTTCATTAAATAATTTACCTTTTCCAATTACTAGTAACGGAAATTTCCACGTCGTGACTTTCAGAGTTTTTCAACAGATTTTTGTGTTGAATCCGTCCATACGGCAGTTCCAATTTTTATTGTATTTTTGAGTGTGTAATTCCGTTCACAAAACCTAGAAAGAGACCTCAAAACCCCTATATCCATGTGTCTGTATATTGTTGATCAAAATCAAAATCTGAGTCAATCTAATACAGGGACTTTTCTATTTAAAATCGGAAAAATAGGAACAAGAGGAATAACTAAATTTGGCTTAGACCAAATTTTAAGTACCCTCCACCTCCACAATGGTGGGCGTGGCAAATATATATATTGCGCCCCCTAATAGTGTACGTATTACGTATCAGCTTGAAAGTCTAAAGTTTACGTTGAATATGGTTTTTTGTAAATTGTGGGCGTGTCTGTTATCCGACCATGCCCATTTTTGGCACATCTATGGATGGGCTAATCTTAAATAAGTGTACCAAATTTCAAGTTTATTGGTCAACTTTTGTGGTAGATATATATATTTTTGTTTATTGTAGGCGTGTCTGTTAACCGACCACGCCCATTTTTCGCACATCGGTGATTGGGATAACTGTGGATATGCATACCAAATTTCAAGTTCACATGTATATATTTTTATATGAAGATATTTGTTTCTTGTGGACGTGGCTCTTGACGGATTTTGCCCATTTTAAATAACGATCTGCGTGTCAAAACTAGAAGTGCCTGTACAAAATTTCAGCTCAATATCTCAAAATTTATGCCCGTGAGAATGCCAAAAACACACACGGACATCCATGCCTAAATCGACTCAGTTTTTGATGCTGATCAGGAATATATATACTTTGTAGGGTCTTTGACGCCTCCTTCTGAGTGTTGCAAACAGAAGAACAAACTCAATATACCCTCATCACTAAGAAGATGGGTGGAAAAAAACAGCCACTCTCACATTTCACAAAAATCTTTCACATCCACAAAAACTGAAGCAACAAATTTGAAATTCCATACAAATGGAAAAATTATTTTTGATTTTAAAATGATTTTCAACTCTACTATGATTTTTCTAACCTGTGCATAAAAAGAAATGTTGAATAATTTTAAGAACTCGTTCCTTTCTCTTTCTTCCACTCAGTTGCACAACATTTGCATACGAAATATTTCTTTTATATGGATCAAGTTAATGTTAATGTTAACGCTCACGTTAACGAAGTTTAACTGTTTTATATAGTAATTCTATAATTAGCTTTTATATATCTACCTGTTTGTTTGCACTGGAACGAGCATTTTACTATACTGTACTCTCCGCTTACGTTACAAATTTGAAAATTGAAATTATTTCGCATGTGTGTAATCAAACGTGGGACACATAAGAAAGCAATAGTGATTGTTAAAAATATTAAATATTGATATTAGTAATATGTTTAGCAAATTTTAAATCGATCGAGTGTGCTTTTTAATCCTTCACTCTAACCTTTTTTATACCCTCCACATAAGATGGGAGTAAAGTAAGTGGTTTTTCTATTTGAAACTCCCAGAAGGAGACGCCATAGATCCTACAAAGTATATTATTGATCAGCATCAAAAACTGAGTCGATCTAGATATCTATGTCCGCATGTCCATGTGAAATTTTTAGTTTTTTGTAGGCAGATGAATATTTAGTTAAGGTAAAGTCGAACAAGGGCTATTAAAATTGTACTAAAAATTGCTTAGTCAGATAACCATCAGACCCACAATTTACAAAAATCGCTACTCAGCGTATTTAAGATTTGGTCTAAACCAAATTTAGTTTTCGTACTTTAGCGAAACAGTGAGAATGTTATATTCGGTAACGCTATGCCCTACTGCTCTTAGTTCCACATATTATGCTACAATCAATTGAGTTGTATCTGCATACGCGATGCACTGCCGTAAACGTTACTTAATGAAATATAATTATATGGACAGGGGTTCTAAAAATGGTCCGATTCGGTATATTCGGTATAATTGAAGGTGGGTGTGGCACTTGCCGTTTAAGACTTAGAAGCATCTGCACAAACTTTATATACCCTTTGCCTCAAGGGTATAAAGTTGCAATGGGTGGAAAAGGAAAACCTCCAAAGCATCGTTACCCATAACTTGTTGCGCACTTTGTAGTATTAAATTTGTTCCCATCAACCAATACCAAATAATTGTTATGACTTGCAATAAACAATGTTTTGTGTATAAACGAGTAGTATAACTGTATAAGGTAATTATTGTACTAATTTAATTACAATACCATCGATGCTAATAAAGATTCGTGACGTGAAGTACCTCCATAACATTTTGTTGTTATTATTCATATATTGTGTCATCTATATTATCATACTTCACATATCCAAAGTGTTCCAATTCTTGTGCCGCCCATACACATATGGGCATAAAATTATTATGATCAGGTATTAAAGAAGTTGCTTGAAATGTTAATGCGTTCATATATATGTGTTTGTAGAATGGTTTTGCAAAATCCCAACACAATTGCTGCTCGTGCCATTAATGCGACATCGACCACTGGCGCAAGCTGTAGCAGCTTAGTATATGGAATGAATCAGAATCAGAGTTCGATAATTGACATTTTGGTAGCTTTGATTTCGGTCCCCATACTAATATTATGTGCTCTGCAGTTGGAGAAAAACCTACACGATATGGCCGATAATCCACAAAGCAGCTGGATAGTGTTTGCTTTGGGCATTGGTATGCTAATTGTTAGTGTTATTATTTGTGGTTATATAACGCACAGAATGGGTGTTTGTATATGGACGGGATCCTTAGATCAAGCGGGTACTTTTGGTTGTAATCGAGGTGATGAAGTACCGGTGAGTTTATTGTTATAAACAATTGCACCATTGTTGTTGCCTTATATTCTACTTGAAATTTATTTCAGAACGATATTGTACGAGTTACAGATACACTACCACCCAGTTACGATAGTGTCATAAAATTTGATATACCGCCGCCACCATATGATGGTCTGATAATTGATATAGAGCAAGATAACAAACAGGAACCAGACTGTAATCAAAAATATTGTAGTAGGAATGGTAGTAGTTTTAGCACAACGGACAACAATAGTATTATTTAAATATTTATATACAATAATTTAAAGGAGAGAGAGAGTCAGTAAAAGATTGAAATAATGGCTTTGGACGTGCGTTTTAGTGTACATTTGCGGAATACTTTCATTACCCAAAGGAGGTGTTGGAGACGCCTTAAAGTTTGTGTCTGTCCGTCCGTCCATGTGTGTGTATTCTAAAGGTCATCACTATCCTGCCTGCAAAAATTGAGATATCGATTCGAAATTTGGCCAAATTTTAATACCCTGGTTGGTATTGAAATTGGCCAAAATCGATCAAGCAACGCGCTCACAATGCAATTTTTTAAGTAAATTTTTCGTATTACTACTTACAACGCGTACAAAAGATACTTGGGCATATATACTTCTCGAAAAATCGATGGTGGGTATTCACCATCGGGTCCAAATTTGTCAATTTTTCATTTTATTATACCCTCCACCTTAGGGAAGAGGGTATATTCACTTTGATCATCCGTTTACAACACATCGAAGGAAGCCTCGGAGACCCCACAAACCATATATATTCTTAATCAGCATGAAAAGAGAAATCGTTTGAGACATGTCCGTCCGTGTGTCCGTGTGTCCGTCTGTTGTTGGCACTCTCATGGTCGTAATTTTTGAGATATCAAATTGAAACTTTGCATACGTATTCTTAGTTCAATTTCGCTGTTCCGTATTGAAATTGGGCAAAATCGGTAAAGAGACACGCCCACAATAAACCAAAATCTCAACATGCCTCGAAAAAATTGTATCTTTAAAAAATTATATATCTCACAATACTATGTCTATCAAGTTGAAATTTGGTATATATATAAAGGGTACCGTTATCCAACACTGTGCCAAAAATGGGCGTGATTGAATAACGCAAACGCCTATAATTTAAAAAAAACACTATTTGCGTAAGTCATGAAATACATAAATATGGCAATAAGAGCTTATTTTTTAGAGAATTACAAAAGGTGGAGGGTATTTAAGCTTCGGTCTTAACCGAACTTTTCTATCTTGTTTTGACTTTTTATTCTTATTTAAAATCCGCACTCACTTAGTTGCCAATTCAATAATATTCAGCAAAATTTATTAGTAAAATAAAACTTTTTCCAAATAAGCCATTACATGGTAGGCCTAGATATGGTCCGTGCGTCTATACAGACACTTTGTATGCGTATCTATAATTATCCCATCCCATCGATGTTCCAAAAATGGGCGTTGTCGATTAAACTTCACTTGCACTACCACTATTAGTGGGTGTAATTATATACCTATCACGGCCATCTTTTGTGCGTAGATTTGACCTAAGTCAAATCTTATATACGTTTTATTTATTAAGACATTACGTTTTATACACACAATATATTTAGTTCGTTCTTGTTTCACGTACACTATAAAATAAACAAGTGGTAATAAAAAACCATAGCTGTCACAGTTGTTCCAAAAGCATGTTATTTCTGAACAGAAAAAAATTACAATTAACAAGAAAGTACGTGGTAGAAGAAGGACAGCATAAGTTGAATATGCACGTGTGTGAGTGTTATTGTTATTGCATAATTATAGATCTAATGTTGGCGAGATTTAATTTAATATTAATAATAATTTGTGTATTATATTATAACTAGAATTTTATAAATTGTTCTTGGTTTACAATAAATGATTGCCGGCCGGCTTAAGTGACTGCGCAGTTCTAACTGCACGACCTAATATTTCGAGTTTCTAACATACATTTCTTTACGACGTTTTTATCGGAGGATTTTGAAATTTATCTACTCTGGTTTAAGGTATCTTGAAAATTGGAAAACTTAGATTTAGTTGTGTTCAAAATTACGATATTTCCCTCTTTCCTTAGTTTTTGTTGGTTTTTGTAAGAATGAGTAATATTTCAAAATGGATTTCCTTGCATTTTGCTGTTGTTGATTGCTTTTTATTTTAATTTTTTACCATGTAAACTACATGTGATGCCATTGTGTACCCGATGTAGACGCGTTCTCGCTGGCACGTGAAATTTCTTCATGTAATCCATGGCCCAGCCATGTTATATGAATTTTGCTATAACGAGCAGGACACAACCGTAGTGGATTGCCACGCCTTAAGCCCATGTCTGTTTCACCATATTGATCCAGATAGGGTGGCTGTACAAAACAACCTTTATTCTTGCCCAAAAACACGATCTGGCAATCGCGTATACGTAGAAAAATACCCACTTCGCCGGCGCAGAAGTGTGCGTGATACGTACAGGCACCCACAGGGCGCTCTTCCAATTCCGGTTGACAACAATATGATTGACCGCACAACATCTCACCGCATATGAGACACATTGTAGGCGTTTTCATTTCTTCACGCTCATTATTGGGACAACTAAACTCTGATATACTATTGATTAGATCACTGTAATCGTCGGGTAGAATAATCAATTGGGGCACTGCCCGAGTACAGGGCATCAATTCTAATGGTTGACTATTTCGCTTTGTTTTATTAGTGTAAACATCCAAGTTGGTTATGTCGGGATGAGAAGCAAACATCTCCAATATGGTGGCATATGGACTTTCCGTATCAAAATACGATTCCAATTGTGTACTCAATCCCAAATATTTACACATGTTATCGAACGTGTCGTCCTCGCCTAGAAATTCAGGAAATTCGACATCGGTTACGAAATGAAAGAATAGACACGCGCAACGCAGAAATTCACGCATTTCCATTTTAATGTGTTGCAACAGCCCATTGATCAGTTGGGGAGAGCATGTTGTGTGACTAATTTCAATTTCTAAACTATTTTCATCATCATCATCATCAGCCTCAGTGCTCGGTTGTTGTTCGATTGTAGCGGTTATTTCCATTGTTTCTTGTTCGCTGGATTCTGCTATATTTTGTGTTTGCTGTTGTTGGCGAGACTTTTGGCGGTATTGCATGTTGTATTTATTAAAGAAACTCCAAATGTTATATAAAGCCTTCGGTGAAACTTGCGCTTGTTCTTCATCCACATCCATAAGATCAGCATCGATAGCGGGCTGTTGGTACAGTACTATAGCTTTCACCATATTGGCCAAAAAGAATACTTGCAAAGTGTAGAAATCCATTAAACTACCATTTACTACCACAGATGTTTCCGACTCTATAATTAGAAGAAGAGGAAAACCGTTCTTTTGAGAGTAAGTAAAGACCATTTGCAATTGTAGGGAGAAATTTAAAAACAAAACAAACTTATTTCTTATTTCTTATTAACAAATACATTTCTGAACTTACGGTCATGAGCAAACAAAATGTTTGGCACCATCATTAAAGTGAAGACCATTTTACTAAAACAGTCCCATTCAAGTACTGAATCTCCACGTTGTTTAAAAACTGTACTCAACAGTTCACTAACCGGATGTATGAGATTCTTAACATCACTTTCTGTTAGGGTGCTGGCGTACAAGCAGCAAGTTCTTATTAAGCCACTTAAGCAACTCTTGTGCCGAATGGACATTTCATCCTTAAAGGTTTTACCCGTTGCTCTAAGTAGCACCTCCAGTGACTGTACGGTATACACACAGGAGTGCCACGCGTGTAATAGTGAGTTGGTGCCCTTGTTCAATGTTTTAATATAATGTTGTACGAAATAACTCCAATTCGGTGGTACTTGGGGCTTTTTTATTGGCTGAGCCATCAACTCAAACAATTTCGGATCCATTAATATGTGAGCTTCCTTCAGGGTGGGCAACCAGTCCGGCAAAGTGTAATACCACATATCGGAATCTTCATTGCCAACCACTGTTTCAAACTTATCGCCGAAGACACGCATAGCCTCAACCCATAAATCGATTGGAAACATTTCATCTCCCTCGTGTATAACATTCGGCGTTGAGTAGTTTGAAAGGGCGACCGTCAATGGTATAATTGAGTTACTCATGCAACGACAATAGGGGCACTGAAACTCTGTATGGGATGGTAAGGAGGATATTAGCAAAGGAAAACGTCTAGGGCGACGTAATTCCTTCGACTCTTCGTTGCAATAATAATCTTGCCAACATTCTACGTGCATAACATGGCCACAACTGCTGGTATGTAAAGAAATGGGATAGCTTGCCTCAGATTTCAAGACCTAATTGGATAATTATATACAATTCATTGAAACTGATACCCATACAATATCTAAATCATAAATAATAAATACTTTAGAGTTTTGCACAAAAGCCAAATAAACCAAGACGGGGCCATCCTTGCTAACTGTGGCATCTTCAAAACAAAGTATACAAGTAAAGCGTTGCTCTTCCGGTTGTTGTAGACGTCGCTCCACCCCCAAGCAAGCCACAGTATTATAAGCTGCAGCACCTTCTTCCAGACTCATATCACCTTGCCACTCCATACTGGCTTGAGCTCCCCGTGTGGCTAAGACATCTTTGGAGGCTACGCTGGCCACATCATTAGCATTAGCAAACATATCCGCATGAGATGTCATAAAACTTTTTTGAGCTTTTTGCATTTGAGCCAATAGTTTGGCGCGGCGTTCAGCAGCCAAACGGCCACGCTCCTCCTTATCACGTTTCTCCTGTTCGGCAGTGGTAAGTGGCGGTACATTGGCCTCGCTACTATCACTTTCCTTCATAACGGATTCTCCATCGTCACTTTGCATAAACTCGGACTGCGAGGCATTATATTTAATCTGTAAATTTTTGAATTTTCTTACTATCCACAAAATAAAATCACGATGGGCTTCAACCTAAAACGAAAATAGAAAAAAATTAACATTGTTTGGGTTAATAGGGATAAAAACCAAATACCACTCACCCTCCCGCTGTGTGACAGTTCTTCAAGCTTTTGCAATAGGCGATATTTCTGGGAGCGCTCATAAAATGACAAAAACGGATAGTTGCCGGATTCTTCTTCTTGCAAGCCATAACCAATCAAATGCAAAATCTATTTAGATGGACGCGGCGAATCAGTTTTACTAATGCAATAAAAAAAACATCACAATGCTCACCTTTTGCAAGTGATTTTCCTGGAAACCCTTGGATTTAAGGTCTAAAGCTCTTTCCAAAATTATATTAAATAGATGCAGCATTACGTCGCACTGCAGCAAATTGGCAATAGTTCTAAAAATCGTTCACATCAAAAATTACAAATGTAAATAATTGGAGATGTTTCACACGCTTACATGAATGAATCGGTCAATTTAGGCAATTTGGGTGGTGGACAGCACACTAATTCTCCCTTATCTTTACGTCTCGCCCGCTGTTTCTCTTCCGATTTGGATTTCTCCTCCTTGGTATAGTGATAAAAATACATATTATATTCGTCGTATAACTCCTCCTTCAATTGGTAAACACCCTTCATTTCATAGATTTGTGGACGTTTAAATACAGCCACCGTATCAATGACATCCTCCAATACGGTTTCGTTGTTTGAATCGGGCAGAGCTCGATTCAATTCAGAGTGTGAGTAGGATTTTATGCACAAAAGTTGGATGATTTCCTTTTTGGTGCGATCCTCATCAGTTATATGGGCTACCCCGGGCATATACCTCTCACCAATTATAACAATTAATAGTTCAAGGAATTCATCTATCATTGAGAGCTGCCTAAAGAAATCGTCATCGCTAGGAGACATGTTGGAATTCTCCTCTTCGTAACCGGGCTGTATCCATTCGATTAAGCGAAACTTGTTAAGTAAATGTATTAAATATTGGTTGCTTTCAATAAGCGAAGCACCAATTTGCATGCCCACAATGTCACGATCCAACATTTCGGTGCGACAACGTACATTGCGGTAGAAATACAATTGATGCAGTAAGGAGTAACCGTTGCGACGCCACATGTTCGCATGAACCTATCACAAAAGAAAAGGAAAACAAACTCTATAAATAGTAAAGGGTTTTATGTATACGAAAAAATACTGGCCCTTACAAAAACTAATACGTTATATAACACATGGACTAATTTCTTTAACAACTTATTATTTTATATTGGCGTCATTTGTCGCATCCTGTCAACGTGTTTTGGTGTTCGCATCATTTCATTCAACACGACAACGCCTAGCTAATCGAAGTCTACTCGGCAAGCCCTTTCAATTGATATCCATATCAAAATTGATTGTGCAGAAATCGGAAATACGCCATGTTGAGAGGCCTTCCATATCAAAGTTGGAATGAGAATACATAGCTTATCAAGCCTTTTCATTTGTTACACAAATCAAATGAGAATTTCAAAATATTGCTAATCCGTTCATTTGTAGCGTCCGCCATATTCGATTTAGAATGGCAATACCTAGCCTATCGTTTCACGGTGCTTCGCTTTAGTCTGTGTTCTATGAAATACCTATCAATTTACAAGTCGGCTTCTGCACCACGTACGCTCTTTCGAAAATTTAGCACTTCGGTTCTTTGACCACGCCCATTTTTGACTTGGAAATATTTATATCAAATTTCATTTTTACACGTGCGCACGTGGTTGATAGAGAGGCACAGCGCATTTTAAAATCGAACTAAATCCGAACAAATGTTTTCTTTACTTTACCTGTGCAATCATCGTTTGGGTACATAAAATTGGTTCCATTAACTCCTCCGGTGATCTCTTCATAGATGTTATCGAATCAAAATTCAAATTGTAACTGCCCAACTGTAAATAAACGCCTGCGAAAAAGCGCGACAATGGTAAATGTATTGAGACCGGTGATGACGACACATCGTACATTAAACACTTTGCTATATGACCAGCCACAGATTTCTCTTCCGTTTTAATCTCTCCCACTGTAAATGTATTGACACATAAGTGACGCATCACCATCTGATACAACTTAACTAGAACTTGATGATCTGTCGCACACCAGTCGAGGACTAGAGTGATTGCATTAGCCAACTTAATATGCAAATTGAAGGCAGATTCCCATTCAGGTTCATAATCCATATGTTGGCCTGTTTGACGAACAATCGGCTCCATACCTTGCATGGCACTTAGTACACGCAACAATGCCTTACAGCCCTCTATAAAGCCCTCGCGCAATTCATCTGTCCAGGCGTCCGGCTTAAAGCTAAGTATGTAACGTAAATCGTACAGAATATACGAGGCACGCTTGAAATGCATAGCGGTGGAAAGATGCTTAGAGAAATGTAAGGTTTTATTTTGTATGAACTCCTCAATGGAGCGATGATAGAACGTATGAAGCAATTTGTGAAATATGCCCTCTTTCGCTATCAGATAGTGGGAGATGCTCGGTACTGTGAACAATTGTACGCTTAGCGAGACTATGGAGAAGGAGTGGTCATGATCATCGCTAATAAAATCTTGCACTATGGTGGCATAATTTTTGGAGAACTCCTGAGCCAGTGCCATTTTGTTGTCATATTCCATTAACATGCCTGATATAAGCAAACGATGCCAACAGGTACGTGCCGATTTCCACAATTTAACATCATACTCAAGTATATGGCGTATACAGTACGGAGCCTTCTTGTCCATAATAATCCGAGCAAATATTTGGCGAAAGGTGCTGTGACGTACCAAAAACTCCTGACACCAACTCAACAACTGTAATGAAAATTGTTGGCAAGCAACAGCTCGCACATGCAACACGGAAACTCGTAACGATTGATTCGCCCGACTACTGGGCGGTGTCGGCATATTTGGTGGTATCGATTGTTTTTCTATAGACTCCTTCAATTGGTTGCATTCATTAAAACTGTCACATTTAACGACGGCCCTTCCCTCCCGATCTATGCTAGCAACAATTTCTGAGGCATCTTTAGCTGGACATTTGGCTATTTTGGTTAATGTTTGTATGACCTGATCGAATGTGTGCGATTCGTCGTTGTAAAGAACCGTACAGAAGTGATCATCGCCAGCACCATCGCCATCCAAACACTCGAGACTGGCCTTTGATTCGATTTCTAAGTAATTTACGCAAAACGACAATATTGCCACCAAAGCTATCTCGCAGCGTTCTTTGATGACATCCGTTATAATAGCGCTGCTGGTGTTGTTCTCTTTGCCGCGCTAAGAAAATTTACACCTAACTAATTACATTGTATTATTTAATAATTATGGGTACATATGTATATGTGAACCATTTTTTTTTTTTGGTTGGGAAGTTGGGAAAACCTCGACTTTACTCATTCAAAGTGTCATGCGACAGCGGGCCGTTTAAGGAATATTCCAAAGAGCTTCATTTTTTCATTTTAGACTATTTTCAATAGAGACCGTCCGTTCCTAAACCTACAGACATTACTGCGCTAAATTTTATCAATAAATATGAAAAATTTGCGACCTATTAGGCGACTACAAGAAATGCATGGGCGGACAGATGGACAAGGCTTAATCGATAATCAAAGGCAGGTCTGGCATTAGCCAGAGTTTAGGAGTTACAAACATCCGCACATATACAATATGCCATTGCACCACTTTGTAGTGGTGTAGGGTATAAAAAGTGACATTTACCAAATGCTGTTCACAGTAGGGATTCTTTTTCCAGGCTTCTACGTCACCGCAATCACAACAGCCCCCACCCGCCGAGGTACACATTTTATATTTGTGATAACGATGAGCCGACTGTTTGAAGCAACTCACGCACAAAACACATGTAGAATCCATGCCGCACTCTCGGCAACTGTAGGTGGGTTCGCCCATTTTAAAAACCTTTCCGCATACCGATTGTGTAGCACCCTCCGCACTGAGCTTATCCAAAACAATATTAGGATTATCGCCTAATATAAATTCTAACAGGATATCTATAATGCCCTCCTTAGCACCAGCTTCCTTAAACATACATTTCACTAGAAGCACAATACACACGACATATATGTAATGTGTTTGGGAATTTTATGCAAATATTTTTTATGGAATGGCCGTTATTGCGGGGTGTAATTTATGGCTGGCGTGTAGTGTGTATATGATTTCATAACTACATATATTGTAGTCTTATTTAAAGATTACTCTATATTTTATTAAATTTACTTTACCCACACAGTTTGAAAAGAGCCACTCCTTCTAGAATGTCAATTTTTCATCATTTATGAAAAGATTTAATTCGTCTCATTTTAAGTTGTTGATTTTAACTCCTAAGAATATAATTTTTTGGATGATAATTCTTTGATCTGTCTTCTTTTGCAAATCGTTAATTATCTGGCTTGTACAAAACGTAAATTCCAACGGTTGACCGAATTAAAATTTTATATTAATAAGGGGAGCAAAAGAATTATAATTCTTTGATTGGGAAAAATTTATTAAAATTAAAAATATGAATGAATGAATGAAAATGAAGCAACTACTTTATTGTAGGATCATGGAATTATCATTATCAGAGGATTGA